>VWZS01006706.1:947148-1334973 GCA_013397075.1 Rhabdornis inornatus
GGTGTGCTCTGGGGTGGGGTTGCTGGAGCCGGCGGGAGCAGCCCCGGCCTCCCCTCACAGCTTCGGAGAGCGCCCTTCTCTACTCAGAGCTTCGGAGAGGAACCCCCAGTCTCTCCTCACACTCTTAGAGGGCTCTCTCTTCTCACAGCCTCCAGGAGTCCCTTCTCCCTCACAGCCGGGGCAGCCCCGTCCTCCCCTCGCAGCCCGGGCTGTGCCTTTCTCCCCTCACAGCCTCAGGGAGGATCCCCCTCTGCCCCTCACAACCCGAGCGCCCCCTCCTCTCCTTCCTCACAGCCTCAGGGAGGAGCCCCCAGTCTCTCCTCACGCTCCTCAGAGGGCTCCTTCCTCCTCTCACAGCGTCATGGAACCCCTTCTCCCTCACAGCCCGGGCCCTGCCTTCCTCCCCTCACAGCCTCAGGATCCCCCCTTCTCTCCTCACAGCCCAGGGCAGTTGCTTCTTCTCCTTACAGCCTCAGGGAGGAGGTCCCCTCCTCTCCTCACCAGGAGACCGATGCCCAGGCACCCAGAGCCGGGCAGCGAACAGCAGCGCTGCTGTTCCAAAACACTGAGAAATCCCTCAGAAATGGGTCCTGAAGGTTCTCACGCAGCAGGGCTGACAACCCGCCCCGTTCCATGTCAGCAGTGACAGCCTGCACCTTGCCGACCGCCCTTCCCTCACAGACCCCCGGCCAGGTGCTCTGAGGTGACTCCTGACACGCGGCAACCCAGGAACCACAACATCTTACACTTCTAGCAGACATTTGGGTTCAGTGATGCCACTCCCCAGCCAAAAGGGATCATCCTTCTTAATTAACCAAACTCAAGTGAGCAGCTATGTCAAATGAATTAGCAACATGCACATAATTCCATCACATGTATTCTTGGAATACTTGCACCTCGGCTGACAGATTTGTCATTAACACAAATGTACTTTAGCCCTGCTTATAATTGAAACCTCGCTTCTGGCCAGCCACGTGTCTGGGGGAGCCAGGAGAACTACATTTTCCATGTTCACAAGCATCCCTGCCAGTCCTTGGTGTCACCACCCGATTAGATCTCTGGCACGGCGGGCTCTGCTTTGGCACGGAGGAGAGCATCGTCTCACTGCGCCTGCCTCAAAACGTGGACGTGAGGTTGAGCGCAGAAGAGGAAGAACAGCACATGTTCCATGTACCAGACTGACTTTTCTGCAGATCAGCTGGTTTTCCCATAATAGAAAGGCACAACTACCTAATTAGATCAATCAAGAACACAAAGTACTTGAAGCTACCGTTCCTTCCAAACCTTGCCTACATATTTGAGCAGCAAATGTGAAATGAAAAACCAGACATGAGTCCCTTGTTCCACCAATCCTTCCTTGAGCTCACAGAGCTCCTGAGCTACATAGAGAATGTGTGAACATGTCATGAGTTCACACCTTGGCCAAACCACGCTTGGGAGGCAAAAAAACCACCCCAGTATGCTTTTTAATACTTTTCTCTGAAACAGCTGTAGTGTTTTAATATAAGCAAAATCATACATTCTTCCCTGTGCTCAGCCCCAGAAACTGCCGAAGCATTTGTGCCGATCATTTCCAGGGGAGCCCAGCCTGCAGCAGCCCTCAGCGTGGATGATTTCAGCACGCATGGTAAAAGTTTAACAGCTTTAGAGGCTGCCACAATGGAAATTGTTGGGCATCCCTGGTTTCACTTATAATAATGAAATTTGGTTGAAAGCTAGGAGCAGTTTGATGTAGTAGTTTTTACATAATAAAGACCGTTTTTTGTGAAACCAAATTGTTTTACAGCTGAATGTTTCAACTTTCCAAGTTAATCTTGACTCATATGTTTTATTCTCACCATATCACTGTATTTCATTGTTTCAACTCATACATACGTTACATGAAAACAAATGTTAATACATACCATGTGTGCAGACTGTTACACCCTGGTGAGCTTACACTGTTACACTTTTACGATATGATAATAGAAAATTACTGCTATCAAACGTCATATTTTCAAATTTCATAATCAAAATGTTTTGACGCTTCCAAAGTAAAACTTCTCCGAATACTCCCTACACAGCAAATGCCCAACTCACTCCAACTTCACTGATCTCCCGATGGGGTGTGCAAACTCATTCTGAAACTTCAAATTTTGTTTTAATAGAGAAAGTTCTACTTTCCAGCCAATTTTACCAATAACATATAACACCTAAACAATAACTTTGAGACTCCAAAGTGCTTGAGTAAATAGGTCAGTGTCTGTGAAAATGGGGTATCTGCTCAATGAGAAAAATATGGGGTTTCTTCATCTAACATTCAAAATTCTGAGATTTTTGTTTATTTTTCTGGAATACTGGACAGCTCTGGCCAGAAAAAAAAGATTTATTTAGCAATGCTGCCATCAGGCAGTTTGCACCTATGTTCCTATCATTCATGTGGATGTTTTGCAGAGCTTAAGTTGTTGAAGCTTTGCTACCTATGTAACTTGTTCACATGTAAAATCAGAGCAATCATAGCAGTAAACTGGAAAGATTTTAATGTTCTCTTGTTAAACACTAGCAGATCCCTCCCCATATATCTGTGGCCTTCCCCTAGGTTCTCATCACTGACTCTACCCAATCTCTATTATCTAAGAAATAAGATTCATAGAACACAACCGTGACCACAAAACAGACCTGGAGCTTGTTATGAGACATGCAGGGTTCAACTGTAAATCAAGCATCCTCAGAGGAATAGCCAGAAACCTGATTTTGTGAAACATGTCTGGAGGTCATATTGGCATGGAGGGAGACTGCTGGAACTGACTGAGAGTGCCTTGGGGCAGAAATTCTCCTGGCTTTATCTTGTCATCCAGTTCCAACAAGTGCTTAGTTCTTTTCTACATTTACTCCTTTAATATTTTACAGACGTGTCCCTTATGTAAATGTTCTCTGGACATTGTGTGCTGTTTATTTCCAGCAGGTTATTCCATACACAGCTCTATGCAGTGCCTGCTGGTAACATTCACTGCTGCTGCCAACAATTCTTGAACCAGGCCACTATCTGCATATTCTCCTTTGGGCTACTAATAAGGTCCTCCAGTACTCATTCTTCTGTTACTGCCACCCAGACAGTTCCTTTTAGACTTTAAAACAAAATTAATAATCTGGGAGAAAATAAAAGCCATGTGGGACTGTTGTGCTGCTGGCAAGTATCATCCTAAATCCACTGCAGTCAGTGGGACAGATTTTGACATCCTATAAATGGGCACAATAGTGCCAATGAAACCAAAGCTCTTCTCCAGGATCCAACCTACCAACACTCTACTTCCCTGCTCAATATCCTTTTTTTAATCTAACATTAAGAACTTGAGTTCATCAGATCCTCTGGGCTGGCAGCTGTAGTAATTAACATGAGACTGTGGTGGCCTTGGAACAAAATCCCATATGCATTTGTACAGACTTCCCTGGAGGTGCAGCTCCTCTCTCCTGCTTTTTAGCTGGACAAGAATTGTTTATTCTCAGCTGCATCTGCTCCAACAACAGGGACACAGATCTGCAGCTCTTTTGGACACCTCTGTCAGGTGGTTTCTCCCTTCCAAGCCAATGGCTCAATACTCAAACCTCCATTTCCAACATGGTTGCTACATATTCCTTGTTTGTGTTCAAGGCTTTTCCATGGGCAGACCTGTTGTGCATTTCTGCTGGAGAACAGTTTATATCAGCAATTCCCTGTGTATCGGGGTGGCAGATGATGTCTTAACTTGCCATAAGCTGCTGTTTCAGAAGGCTTAATAAACTCGACTGAACAACAGCCTAAGAAAGGAAGTAAGAGATTTAACAGGCCGGTATTTCTACCCCCTTCTGCTTCCTAAGAAAGACAAAATAAAAACCAAACAAGCAGTGGCCCAAACTGGAGTGCACACACAGCTTTCCCCATAAACTCGGTGTTTGTCTGTGTTACCTATGAGCCAACATGGTTTCAATTTAGCTTCTTATTAATCTCATGCATTTCTTTAAACTGCTATTTTAAAAATAGAAACTTCATGTTGAACATTTTAATAGCATTACGTTTCAAAGGCAACAAGCTGCTGTACCGATTTTTCTTCCCAAAAACTTTATTGCCAGATGTAAGTATGTGTGATTATTGATATTCTTTGTTTTCCCACAGGTTTCTCTTTTCCTTATTAAACAACATATCTGTAGTTAAGCAGCTCCATGAAAGTCTAGTGAGGTCCATGAGAAATCACTTGTCACCAGCACACAGATCCATCTCATCTAACTTCAGGCACTTTGCTAAACTGCTTAAACTAGGAGTTTCCCTATCCTGAACTCCCTTTACATTCAGTAGAAATGACTGAAGACTTCAGGTACTTACATCCCATCTAAATTTATTAATTGCTTTTGGGAAGTAACTATTTTTTCTTCACTGATTACTGAGGGCTCCCAGGCCCACAGAGGATTTCGGTCTCCAACTTGAACAATTAACTAAGAATCTACTGCAAACTGGGATGAATCCAGACTCAGGGTCCTCAGCAGGACCAACAAGCAGGCAGAAAACCTGCCAGGAGCACATTTTTGTTTGTCCATGTATATAATTTTAAATAAAGCTAATGACTGTTCTGCAGTTGCAGTAGACAACCTCATCTAAATGACTGTTTAAATGGCCTTTGGGTGAGAGCAAAAGCCAAATACAGTCCACAGAAACACAACTGAAGTTTTGGTGGGTTTTGGTGCACATCAGGCTTGTGTTCAGCTCTGCTCACAGAGGAAACTTCAGGAAACCATGCCACAGAAGGCACTGCTTTCATAAAGACCAGGATCAACTTCCTCACGAGCAGAAAAAGTCTGCTAAGAAACACTGGTATTAGCTCAGGTGGGGGAATATGGGAATGTAAAAACAGCAGCGAATTCCCACCCAGCATTTTTGCAGTCTGGGGCAATGGTAGAGGATATTGCTGACCCTGGGGAACTAGGAGAAATCTTCACTTACAGCTGTTGGTTAACTGGGTGATCAGTGATCACACTGATCATAACATTTTGTTAGCAGTTGAAGAGATTCCTTCCCACTCACATCTGATAGTTCCCATCACTTCAAAGAGGCTGCAGCCACAGAAACAGTGGATTCAGCATCCAGCACAGCTTCTTCCACCACCAGTAGCTCTGCTCCAAGGTTCTGGCCCTTCCCCCATCACCTCCAATAACTCATTCCCACCATCCTGCCAGGCATTCCTGTTCCTTCCCTTGTGCTAAATGCCAAATCAGCTGTTTATGTAGCTGTGCTCTGAGGGAGCAGAAATTTCCAGTGGGGAGATGGGAGCAATAACCTTGGTTTACTACCAGTGTTTCTAAAGAGTTGCCAGGGGTCCTTACAAGGTAAACCAAACAATTCTAATCTCCAGCCCAACAGCTTCCCTAGCACACAACTGGGACAGGTAAAGGGACCATGTTCCTTCTAGTGTATAGGAAAAATGCACTTAATGGGACTGATCCAAAGCCTGCTGGAAAACAGTAAGTGGACTCCCACTGACTTCAGTGAGCCTTGGATCTACTTTACAAAGCCAGCCAGCTGCAAAAGCTGCTAGAGTCAAAGGAAAATATTCTCCAAAGGAATGGTGGCCCTGTGGCTGAGGTACTGGCGTGGTTTCATGAGACTTGGATTCAGTCTTGAGCTCTACCATTCCTGACCCTGTGCAAATCATTTCAGGTCTCCACACATCAGCTTCCCTTTTGTAGAATGAGGTATGTATCCTAATGAGCTCATGTGTGGAGAAACCCAGGGATGTCTGAAACAGGAGACAAACACACAGAGGCACCAGCACCACGTCAGCAGGTGGAACTCTTCCTCTGCCCCTCTGTAGGCCTGGTAGGGTACAGAGTACAAAGCAGGGTACCAGGCAGGGTACAAAGTGACCCCACCTGTATCCTCCCAGCTCTCTGAGGGCACCTGGAAGCTGTGCCCATAGCTTGTGCTGACATAACCTCAGCAAGCTGCCTGGAGACCAGGGTGAGTGGCCAAGGCTCAGCATAGGCTGCCCAGGGCTTGGCACCACACACTGAGCTCCAAATTCCTGTGTCCATACCCACAGCAGTGGCAAGATGCTTCAGGCTTCATGTAAAGACTGTTTGAGCAGGATTAGTGGAGCTGCAGCCCACAGCAGACACAGCTGCATGACTCTGACCCAGCCAAGCACACGAGCATTTATCTGACTGCAGTGTGTGAACAGACTTATCAAAGCCAAGGTAGCACACAGAGAATCACTTTCCTGCACTGGAGGCTTGGGAGAGGTGAGCTGTGTTTTCAAGCAGTTTCAAGGAAGCCTGACAGTCTTAACACTATTTACACACTTGTGCAGAATATCCTCCTACCAACCAACAGCTGGGGCTTCTGGCAGACAAAGGCAAACCATCTATTGTAATACTATTCTTCTGTTGTAGGAAACAAACTTTTCCAAGCAGAAGAAATTCTTTAAAAAACAACCCAAGCAAAGGCACAAATTAATCCCCAGAAATTAAGTACTGAAATAATTTTTACAGCATAGAAAGATCAAACTGCAAACAAGCTGCAAAAGCCATTACTAATTTAACATTCCATGATTCCTTTCTTTCCAAAGTGTGATACTTTTCTTCAAGCCAAGCATACTTTGCTGGGACCAAACCTTCACATTAGATTTCCTGTGCTGTGGACTTGATGAGATAAAGCAGTTTCTTAGGATCAACAAATCACTTCATTAAATAAGCCTGTTCATAAATATTCTCAACAGCAATTAACATCCTGGAGTAAGGAACTCATTTGGGGCTGCATTCCTCACTCAGGCAAGACCTCCCCTTGAACACCAGGACTGCAGGAGAGGATCCTAACTTTGAAGGACAGAGAGAAGCCATCCTGGCTCTCACCACTCCCTCCACATCAGCTATTTTGGTTCTTGTAAGCAGGAAAAAGGAGCCAAAGGTTGGACAGAGATGCTTTCCCTCAGTTCCAAAGGCTTGTGAAGAATGGACCATGCAGTGGTTTTCCAGCTGTCTCTCAAGACCCTGGGGAACCAGGATAATTTCCAGCATTTCTTCTCAGCAGAGTGAACAGAATTGCTGGTGTCACCCAGGACCTGGGGTGCCCAGATTTTTGCAGTACCAGCAGTTTATGACAAAGTTATTGTCACTCCTGGAAGGTGGAGGAAATAGAGATTCTAGATTGAAAAACTGGAGTTGAAGAGGGTTTTTTCACACCCTCTCACCCCATGTCAGGCTCTGCCTGGAAGTGAAGCAGTGCATTGACTGGTAGGGTTTTAGTACTAAACCCCAGAGTTAGGGTGGTCCCTGATGAACAAAGATATAAAGCAGAAACTCAAGATGCATTAGGGGAGGTTACTTTGGGTTTTTGTCTGCAGATATTAAACAAATACATCTCATTAAGATGCATTATAATTCTCTGTGTTTTGACAAGAATACACAGGCATAATTTTGAAATTGTAACAATAAAAGACAATGTGCAATATTCTTAAAAAAAACCCAGCTTTAGTCCTACTCTTGTTGAAATGAGCATTCTCATCTTGTTTAAGTAACCCGATACTACAATGCACTAAAAAGTACAATATGCTAGAACAGAAAATGAACAAAGTATCAGGAGGCAGCAATTTATGTAGTCAACATCAACTTACCCATTAAACTACTTCTGAATACTTTATGGGGCTCTAACCTTACAAACAAATCTAGGAATAATCATAAAGTTGCAATTCTTTAAGGTATTTCCACCTTTGAAAAGACCCACCATTTTTGTGGGGAAAATCTTCTCCTTGCCATTCAGAAAGAACTAAATAAATGTGAGTATAAGAACTGATTATAAAAAGCGTACTGAACTGGAGTAACAATAATGCCTCAGTCTTGAAAACATAGAAAGTAAATGCAATTTTACATTAAAGATCTGAAAACAAACTCAAGGCTAATATTTTCAGGGGAAAAAAAAAAACTTTGATCTCTTTTTCTTTCCAGGGGGGAGCCAATATCAACATGAGTGATTTTGTACTATATTCAGGAGTCTTTATGTGGGTTAATAATGTTAAAGTTATTCCACTGCTTTTTCAAACTTTTCTGGAATAAGCTCCTTGGTGAAACAGGGCCCTATTGAAGACTCTTGAATTTGCATAGCATGTGCAAGACATTTAGATTTATATTCCATGTTAGGCTTGTGTGTTTAGAGTTTACTCAGGCATATGTAATTCATTGGCTGTATTGTTATCTTCACAATGAACAAGCACACTCACTTCATCTGCAAGAAATACAACTGTAAATGGAGAAAATTAAATTTCCATGAGAAAATGTGTTCCATGAAAATTTCCATCAATAAAGGCTTAGCTCAAATGTACTAAGGTCGAAATACTTTGATTTGAGCCTACCTGGGTACTTATGTAGGAAAACTATAAAATCACTTGGAAATTATTATTTTGGAAGTGCTGCTGTAATGACAATTATTCACATTACAGTTCTCTCTAAAAGCCTTTGGTGTTCATGATCCTGTTGTGTTCAGTGATGAATTTGCCCACAGAAACTGACAGACTCTGCCTTGAAGAAATGTTGATGCTGAATACAAAAAGCCATCTACAGAAATACATAGTCAGGGTTTGGTTTGATATTTCTGAGACACCATAGCTCATGTCACATTTGCTGTCACCACTGGAGCATGCTGGGGTGCTCTCCAAAGTGTGACTAACTTTGGTGTCACCTTGTGTGCCTTCCAGTACTAAGTAAGAATTCTGGGACAGGGCAGCACAAGCAGGTGACAGAATGGCTTGGCTGTGATGGCTGACAGTGAGAGACAGGGAATGTTGCTCTGTTGCCATGTAGGTCAGAGGGATGCACAGCAGGGAAAAGATCCAGGAGAGCTAAGAACAACTTTGACTCAAAAAAGCAGCATCTACACTGAAACAATTTGGGCAAAAAAGGAGAAGTTGAGTCACTAGAAAAGCTGTCCTCCTTTGTGAAGACAAAGAAATCCATCAGAGATGGAGGTTTGAAAAGTTGGAAGCGATTTTATATGCAGATAGCAGATGGCTGAATCTACGTCTCGGCAGATCTCATCTAGTTCTTGTATTCCCAGTTTCCTCCCCAAATCCCTGATCCTGCACATTATATTGAATGAAAGATCTGCCAACAGGATCAGCCCAACTACTGGAGAACACGTGTGCTTTCTGCAGGGCAAGAGAAAGGAATTCATGGATCATAAAGAACTGACTACTGTGTGCTTTTCATTTTCATTTCTTTCATTAAGAACTCAGTATTTGTTTTTTTACTGTTTCATTAAACCATAAAACTTTCCTTTGGGCCATTGGTCTTTTCTCCTCATAGTGGTGGCTAATCTGGCTGTGGAGCTGATGGTCCAGAGGAGAATAAAATGCATCTCTTCAGGAGACATAAGAGATGTGCATTGCAGCATGCTTTGAAACTGCTTCTGTCTTTATTGAGGAACTGGATCCACCAAGTCAGGCTAGAAAACTGGATCAAAATGGGCATATATAGATATATATTATATTTAGATAGATAGACAGATAGATAGATAGATAGATAACATCTGAATTTCAAGCAAGGGCAGTGCAGCAGTTCTGAACTGTTGCCCTTTTGGATCCAAGCAAAACTTGCTCAGAAGGAGTAATCAGGGATTTTATTACCATAAGCATTTCAGGTGTTCAGCTCCCAGGGAGAAATCAGGAAGCAGCTTTGTCTTCAAACCCACAGTGTCTCATCATTTATATAAGTAACTGTATTAAAGACCATGGAGGGCTCCCTGCTCTTTATTTCCTGCAAAATCACTCCAGGTCTGTTATTTGTACACCAGTCACCTGCACCAAGCTGAGCAGTTCTTCTGAGAACACAAGGCTTGGTGATTATTTCCAACTACCCAAAATAACCCACCACACCTGAGGGAAGAGGCTGCCCCAACATTATCTGCACATGACATCACCGTGGAGGTTACAAAAATCAAAAATTAAATCCAACAATTATACTACAATAAGCCAAAATGTCTGGTTCGCCTTGGCTTAGAGACAGAGGTCAACAGTAAGGTGTAATTATGGACACCTAATAAAGAATATACAAAATATCAGCATCACTCCCACATCACAAAATGGTGACTGACTAACAGCTTACTGTAAATCACGTCTTTGAAGCACCCTTATGGTCTTTGAATAGAATGCAGATGACAATCCTAAAATACATTCTATTTTGCTCCAGATCACTAATGAAGAAATCATACCCATCTAGACACCCTGGCATATGGCTCACTGCTATTGATCCAAAAGAAGATGCTGTCATGTCAAAATTTCTATTTTTCCACTAAACCTGTTACTTTTTGTGATCTCTGCTGCCCTAGACTTCTGCAAATACAGCTTCAGTAAATATAGCAAAAAAAGTTCAAAGATTTTTTTACAGAAAGAGATGGATTGGGGATGAGGAGAGGAAAAGAACTGTGAACGGCAAAGAAGGAAGAGAAAAATCATACAGTGGGACTCAGAAGGAAGAGAGATGTTGGAAGAAAATAACTAGAAAGACTACAAGAAGTGCTTAAAAAACAGCCAGGAGCACAGGGAGTTAGTTGATGGATATCACCTCTGTTGGAGAGAGTCCTGAGGAGGCCACCAAGATGATTAGTGGGATGGAGCCCCTCTCCTATGAGGAAAGGCTGAGAGAATTGGGATTGTTCAGCCTGGAGAAGAAAAGGCTGTGGGTCACCTAATCGTGGCCTTCAGTTCCTGAAGGAAGCCTACAGGAAAGATGGAGAAGGATTTTCTACAAGGACCTGAAGTGACAGGACAAGGGGGAATGGCTTCAAACTGAAAGGGACTAGGGTTAGATTGGATGTTAGGAAGAAATTCTTAACTGTGAGGATGGCAAGGAGCCAGTATAGGTCGCCCAGAGAAGCTGTGGCTCCCCCATCCCTGGAAGTGTTCAAGGCCAGGCTGGATGGGGCTCTGAGCAAGGTGGGATAGTGGAAGTTGTCCCTGCCCATGGCAATGAAGCTGGAATTAGATGATCTTTAATATCCCTTCCAACCCAAACCATTTTGTGATTCTATGACAGGAAATTACAGTAAAATCCTATCCATATAGAATCAGTGTGAATTTTCCACTCAGTTCATTTGGATTGGGATTCCTGCTTTTGAAAGCAATAATTCCAAAGTAAACTTACTGTTAATGAGAAGTAAATAAGAGCACACAGCAAGGCAACTTGAACTGCTGATGAACTGAAAGTCATGGCCATAAAGGGTAGGTTCATTGCTGAAGTCCCAAAAGCAGCATTGCTTGGAGCCCTTACAGCAGGAACATGTCTGGGACAAAGCTGCTGGTGGTGTCGGGGTTCTCAGTGAAGACAACCTGACCTGGTTTCAAGCGTGCACAACACTGCTGCAAAAGCTTTGTGTGCAGCACCCAGCCAGTCCAGCCCCATGCTGTGAGAGTCAAGGACAGATGATAGCTGGTAACATTAGCTTACATCCATACAAGTAAATGAAGTGTGCCTGGGAACATTCCTGGGCATGGAGGCCAGCTGGCAGGGAACGGCGCGAGTCTCCGCCAGTAAACACCCTTACTCTTCAAAACAGAGAGGCTGGATGCAAACAGCCCCTGGGGACAGTCCTGGGAACACCAGGGCTGCCAGCTCCGTTCTGGACCTGCTGCCAGACCCTGCTCCAGAATGACCCGGGGCAGCACTGGGCAGTGCAGCCAAAACCTCACCGGGGACTGTTCCAGCAGTTCACCAGCACGGGCAGTCACGCTCCCGGTGCAGGAACAGTCCTGCACAGAGCAACAGAGACTCCTTCCTTCCTTCCTTCCTTCCTTCCTTCCTTCCTTCCTTCCTTCCCTCCTTCCCTCCTTCCCTCCTTCCTTCCTTCCTTCCTTCCTTCCTTCCACCCCATCTCCCCTGCTGTTCCCACATGAAAAAGATCCACAGGAAGGGCTGTTAAAGCAGTGGGAATGGTCCAGCTTGCCTGCTCACTGGTTCACTGAGTGCTGAAGGGCAAACCCACATCACGAGTCAGGAATGGTTATGCAGAAGGATAAGAGCATGGAATGCTTCCAAACCTGTCCCACCTCCTGTGCACACAGGGACCTCATTGCACAAACCTGTCCAGGGACACCTCATGATTTTTTAAAGTCGTTTAGGTAGCACTAATGTCAGGAGTGCTCCAAAACACAGCCTCATGCTCCTGGAGCTACAGATGGGCTGCTCTAGCAGCCTCACCACCTCAGCAGTTCTTCACAAGACTAAGAAATGGTCCACGAAGCATATCTTGAGGCTCTGGCTGCAGAAAGAATTCCTGGTTTTCTAACAGCCATTACTTTGATACTCATAACCAGTGATGCTCAAATCAATTTGACTGGAATTATATTTTAATTAATAAAAAGAAAAATAATCCATTCCTTTGTCTGATTCACTAGGAAAAATATTCATACCAGCTTCTACAGCAAGAACTTGGGTAATAATCTTATACAAACCTCAGTGTGTGCACATGTGTGTTTATACAAAACCCTCATCAGTTTAAACTGTATTTTCTGTTAAGAAGATCATTTACCTTCTAATAAATCCTAATTAGATCATAAGCCCAAGTCTACTGAGAATAAATGTGTATTGACAAGTATATTGAGCGCTGGGAATTCGCAAGGCTCCTTGTTCCAGCTGGGATCTGTCTCTACACGTTGGATGTGTAGGTGCAGAACACAAGCATTGCCTGACCTTTCCCTGGTTCACTGCAAAACTTAGCAGATTGCTAGAATTCCCTACCAGGAACCTTTTGGGGATGGGAGAGGAACCCAAGCTGCCATGTGCCAGTGACTCAGAGATGAAAACTGTGCATTTCAGAGTTGTTCTTGTGCCTGGAATTTGAAGGAGCCCGCTCCCTTGTTGGAAGTCTTTATATAATTCTTGCTGGGGATTCCTGTCCACCCACAGCCACAAAGGCAGCCGGTTTGTTTTGCACAGGTTCCCCAAGTGCTGCAGGGAAGTCTGGTCAATTCCCTGACAGAATCATCTCAGCTCCCTCCACCCCAGAGATGACTGACACGGGCCTGAGTTTGGGGCGTTTGGCATCCACCTGTTTGTGAAAGACAGGCTAAGATGACCCTCGTTCTGCGCAAGGGTGGCAGGCTCAGGGGACAGGTGCCCTCCCTAAAGCCTTGCTGCCCTCTCAAGGGTACAGGAACCTGTCAACCCAAAATGGTGCCTGTGGTCAAGGCGATGTTTTCATGTGCTGTCCCCGAGGAAAAGCCTCCCTGATCCCAGCTGAGGTTCCCCTGGCCCTGCAGGAACGTACCCGTTGTATGCCCCAAGCCCGGGGCGGGTGCTACCACTGTGGTTTAGTAACCTGAGAACCACCAAGGATGTGCTGCTGTGAAATACCACACATGGCTGAATCCACTCTTTCTGAGTCATTCCGGTCTGTATCCCGATTTAGCAAGGAGAATTTGGAATTTCTTGATTTTTATCTTTTTACTATCTAATTTTGTGAAGATTTCTCACAGTTTATGACAGGCAACATTTCTTTGGAGTACATCTGAAAACAGACCCTGTTTTAAAAAGAACCTCAGGCTTTATGGATTACTTCAGCCCAAAGCCATCCTTAAGACCAGCCTAAGCCTGCACTGACATCAGCAGATAGTGTGGAATGACACAGGAGGATCTAGGAAAATAAAGTGTTGAGATCTACTCTAGCCCTAAGCCTAACCCATGAACGGGATACCTGTCAATGTTTAGAGCTTTATGTGCAGATGTTATAGCTTATATGCAGGACTGCTCTGTGATGGGAACTGTTGTGTGGAAGTAGAAAGATTCCCTTTGAAAGCTCGAGCACAATCCAAACTGAAGCACAGATGCAGATTCCTGCTGGGCACCTGTACAGAAGGGCCCTGGCAGAGCTGTGGACAGGGTCTGTCTGTCTGTCCAGGCATGCTGAACACATCACATCCACGGTGCCTGCATGGCCCAAATGCAGAGGGGAATTTCTGGACTCTAGAACTTTAGCTTGGCCATAGCCCTGGAGGTGCAAGAATCCACTCCCTGGCTCCCTGGTGATTGCACAGAAGGGAGAGGGGGCTGAGGGCTTCTCACAGAGCCCCAGTGGGATCCAGAGCAGCCATTCCCATCAGTCAGGATGATCAACAGATCAGCAGCTGCCACGGGGACATTGCTATGTGACAATCCCTAATGTCCCACAGACATGCAAGGGGATGAAGGTGGGGCTCAGACAGAGGCTGGCAGAGAGCAAAGGTACCATGACCCTTGACTGTCAGGCTGACACATAAAAATAAGCCAAGACAGCAGACTACAGGTAAACTTGAACATGTCAGGCTGGAAAACGTGGCAGTTCCAAGTGGGTCAGGTCCTGCTGTCTCAGGATGACAATGCCCATCAGAGGAGCAAGGGCAGTAATGTGAACTATATCAATGTCAGGTCATCAAAAGATCAATTTTGATATTTGTCAGAACCTAGAGGCTCCCAAATCATGCTGATGTTCTTAAAAGACTTTACTCCCAGTAAATGGCATCCCAGTGTACAAAGGACTCTCACTCTGTGGGGAAACAGAGCTTTCCACAGCAGAGCAGCCCCCAGGCTTTGATAGCTTTGTACCTTGTTTCCACATCTGTCCAGAACTGGACACCTTTGGGTTAAAATATTCCCAGGACACAAGCTGGGGTCAAACTTGGAGCTTTACACTCCCTGTGCTCTGCAGGTTCTTCCACAGTGGTGCCATGGACTCCTGTACTTCCCAGGGGGATCACTCAGCCACCATGAGCAGAGGTTGGGCTGACACTCCCGAGGGAGGGCAGGCACTCAGACGTAGGTCTGTGTAAGCAGCTCTTCGAACCTTCAAGTCATTCACACAAGAAAGCAGCTCTGACAAAAGCTGTGGAATCTTCTGAACACCTCTGCAGACAGCAGAACTGAAAGACAGACTTCCTTTCCTGTGTCATTACACACACCCCCTGCCCCAGAATCAGAGTTTAAATCAAGTTCTTTGACACACATCAGAAACCTTCAGTGTAGAATTTCTGAGACACCAAAATCCTTAAAGACAGACCTAACACAGACAGCCACTGTCAAATCATTTAATTGCTTCCATCAATTGAAAGTATCTTTTGATTCAAGAACAAATGCCTAGCAAGACCTTGGTGAGAAGAGACATAACCTTAGGGCTGAAAAGCAGAGCAACATGCATAATTTTTCCCTTTACAGATAAACAGACCTGCTTTTTAAGTAGCTCCTGAGAAGGACATCTAAGCATTGCTCCTGTGAATAAAGCAGACAGTTCACATGACGACCAGTTCCTGCCTGCATGCATAAGCCTCATGCCAGCAAATCTAATTGAAAATAATCTGTGATCTACACTTTGCATTCTTCAGGAAAAGTGCTTTTATCCCATCTTTTCCCATCTCTCCTCCTCCCCTCCAACATTAAATGAATCACATATTGAATCACCACAGCATGGCTGTATTTGATCATGATTTATAGGGCACTGTCTGCCTTACTTGGTGTGCAGTCTTTGGAGGGAGGAGGTATTTTGGACAGGGAAGAACAGGCTGTCAGCACGCAATAAATTATTAGCAGCAGCCACTTCCTGAAGTTAAGACCAATAAAAGATCAACCTTCTAAGTGGACAGGTGCACAGGGGTGTCTTACATCAACAGCTTGCCTGGCACATAATCCAAATTCTTAGTAACTACAATCAAATGTGGCACTGAGAGGAGGAAGATTTTATTGGTAGCTGTTAATGAATAAATGGGGGAGATTTGGGCACTGCAGAAAATGAAAAGGGACCCAATCCCACTTTCTGGTGCCCTAGGCACCAAAGCAAAGGTTAAGACAAATCTCCTGCCCTTGTTTGACAGGAGGGTGCAATATTATGATCAGCAGAACTTCCAAATCTGCAAACTCAACATAAAGTTGCATGCAAGAAACATTGATGTAAGTTTTTATCATCTCTTCTCCATCATCAGCATTCCCCAGCCTATTGTTTTTCTGCTTCCAACTTCCTTCTTTCCATATTTCTCCATGGCAGACAAGTCTAGCAGTAGCAGCATGTTCAGACTTCCTTGCAGCTCACACATTGATACTGGCACATACTGATCTGTAGCAGTCATGCTTAAATTGGTCTTGCACCATAAGAAAGGCATAGGAAACTATCCCCAGATAGCACCACATAAGAATTTTTTTAGTTGTGTCCTACCAAAAAGAAGGACAGTTAATCTACTTTGGTCCTTCACACCCTGACAGAGAAGCAATGACAGCAAATTGAATACTCAGGGCTAAGAAGGAATTTCAGAGCAGCTTCATGACAGCTGTGTGATAAGGGTGAAGTTCTTCAAAGATGTTTTAAAAAGGTACCAAACAAGAGAGATTAAGAGAAGGGAAACAATGGGTTTGTCTCCTCTCCCTCAGCACAGCTTTCCTGTGCCCAAGCCATTGTTTGAGTCAGACAGAAGCAGCACACCCAGGTGCTTCCAGGCACACGTGAGGGCTGGTTACTCACTTCTATCAAAGAGAGACAATTCATTCCTGCTGCATCCTGAACAGCCCCAAGGCCATTACAGCAGCGAGGAGTTTGGCTGATTCCTACAGCCTCTGCACCGTGGGGTGTTTTTGCTGAGCACCACCAGAGGGCTCAGCACGGTACAATATACCAAAACAAAGGTGCTGACCACAAAATCCTACACCTAGAAACAGTGATCTGTTGGCAAACCCTCTGATTATATCTTTAAAAATCACAGTTCTTCTTAAAATACGCTCACTTTTTATGAGGAGTTACTGGTTTCATCATATAATCACCTGGGGAGAATGATTCCCTGTTGCTGTTTAGAAGGTCAAAGCAGAGTATCCAATGGTCTTCAAATATTAATGAATTAATAAAAATATATGTTGCAGGCTTCTAAATACATTTAACACCAGGGCACAATGACTGAGAGCTGGTAACTCTTACTAATTCCTGATAAAACTACATTCTGTCTGCTTTATATATGGAGTAATATCTTCCTCCCTGGAGCTACACATCCGGCCCCTTACCTGTACTAAATGTCTCCAACTCCATCTATTCAATTGCATCAATGATTTCTGAGAAATCTCTCCTATAAGTGAATTTTTCATCCTGACTTCTGAGTCCTGTGTGATGTCTCTGACACTAAAAAGACAAAAGTTGGGCCCTTGGGGTCTTGTCAAAAGCTAATGTAAGACAAAATGCTTGTAAGCTTTGATTGAAACACTTCCTCTCTCCCAGCACCAGCTAATGATTCTGAACGATTTTGTTAAGTGTATACTTCCCTACCTTGAAATAGATACTGTGTCAAGTAGGATTTATTGGTGATTTAACTCAATCATGCCTTCAAAGCAGCTTCAGCAGCTCCAAATGCTATTAAAGAGAGCAGGGAACACTCAGAGGCTGAGCTGGGGTTAAAGAGAGCATCTCTGATCACCAAAACGATGAAAAGTGGTCAAGAATGGGAACCACTGCAACTACTTGTCCCAAGCTATTGTCTTTCATATTGGAACTGCCAGAACATGCAGGATTTAGGGATGGAAATGACAGCTTACTATTCTGAGTCATCACCTGGTGCTTGGAGACAAGCAGTATTTGAATTACAGCTTTTAAATCATTTGGTTTTACAAGAGCATTTCCATAAAAGGACAGTGGTTCAGTGGAGGAAATGTCCACTGCACAGGAGAAAGGCTAAAAAAACCCCTGAATCCCATGCTTGGCTGTGCCAAGAACAGCTTTGTGACAGCAGGCAAATCCCTTCACTCCTCTTTTCATCTGTTTTCCTTTCCCACTGTACATCTGCCTTGTCTATTGGGAAAGAGAGATTTATGAGTGTCTTAGGGATTTGGTGGTGCAAGCACTTCTCCTCTCCAATCTTGAGATGAAGGTGAAAGCCCCACCCTTTGGCTCCAAGGCTGTTGTTGCAGAGACTTGTATAGCACCTGTAGGGACCTCAGTGAGGACTGCAAGGAGAGATCATTAATGCCTGTAATCCCATCATCACTCCCTGGATAGATAGAGGCATTTAAAGGGAAACAGAACACCAGGGGTGGATCCTCAAACTAAATGTGGAGGTGGAAGCAGAGACCAGCATGGGGACAGAGCAAGTCCCATCACAAGTCCCTCCAAGCCCTGATTCTGTCTCTGTGAGAGCACACAGCAGCCAGGGTGCACAGGCAGGGATGTTCACCCAGGAGACTTCCCCAACTGTGCATTCCCAAGTGGTGATTTCTGTGAGCCACAGATGGTGCCTTTGCATTAAACATTCTCAGAAGAATTTTATTCTTGAATTTTCCAGTCTCTTGAGGCAAGTTACTATGACTTCTTCTGAAGGAAGTAGCGAAATATAATCCAGCGAGGCAATATAATGCAGGACAGACTGGGGCCAGAACAACAAATGGTATTTGCTGATCCCTGAATATTCAAGGTGATGTTTCAACCATCATGCAGGAGACAGGAGCAGCAGAATTTCCTTTTGAAAACTGAAGGGACTGAGCTGCTTTAGAAAGAGCTTGGAAGTTCACAGCCCATCAGTGTCATCTGTTTGCAACTCCTGGAACAATTCTGTTCCCAATGCGATTTCTCTGAAGCCAGCATGGAGTCTGCCTTAGAATAGAAGGGAAAACCAAAGGTCTCTCCTTTCCTGACATGATGCATTTATTCACATGGATTTTAGTCTGACACTCTCTCCTTAGTGAAGGCCACAGGCACAAAGAGCTGTAAGGGGCAGGTCACCCGAGAGTCCCTCTCTTTATACTCTCATCTTTTAGGCACTGCACACGTGGTGGGAGATCATCTCCTCCGGCCAAACCAGGTAACAGTATCCAGAAATGTGACAGCCAATTTCTCCTGAATTTTAACGGGGTTTGGGCAGGATCAACATTTCTTATTTCACGCAGGAAGTTTGTGACAGGAAGAGAATTTAAACTTGAAACACCAATATAAAAACCTTAAATCATCCAAGCTATGCCTGCAAACACTAATTCCACACTGGAACAAATCCACAATAAATTCCAAAGTTGCAAACCACACAGTGCCAAGATTTTTCCCCACCCTGTGCCATTGTCCCTTTGCCATGCTTCTGTCCCTAACTTAACAAGGGTGCTTCCAGCAGTAGATTTCTTTCTCTAAAAAGATACACACATGAAGTAGCACCAACAACTGGTGTGGTCTAAACTGTGCTCAGCAAGACATTGTATTTACCTCTCCAGCATTCCTGGAGAATGAAGACAACATTCTATCAGCATTCATCCTCCTAATCATAAGCCAAGATGAAATGTTAAGCCCTGAAGTAATAAATTTCATCCAAACTTAGAGGGATCCAATTTAATGTATTCTGCATTTAGTGTAAGAGTCATCTGGAGATAAAGGACAGACTTATCATCACCAGAAAGAGATGAGGAAACAGCTTTGGTGTGGAGATTCTGGAAGGCACAAGCAGGAGCATCATGACCACAGACTTGTCTACATGGGAGAGGACATGAGGACACTGATTGAAAGTCTAATTTGAATTTAGGGAGGGCTTCTTTTAAATGGTGTTAAATCCTTGTGAGAAACAACTGGTTTCAAGTCGTGGCCACAAAAGGATTTCTCTGCTTTCACTTCCAAAATGATGCTGAATGGAAGTGTCCTTTATTTCTGAAGTGACTCTTCACCAGTGTATAAAGCAGGCTAATGATCTCATTTTGAATTCACATCTACAACTAACACCAACAATTCTTTTTTCATTCTTACATATAGAGACAAAATTTCACTTTCCAGATGTATTAGAGTGTATTTCTGCTATTAATAATTATTATACCACCAAGTCACAGCTGAGGTCAAGAACTAACTGTGCCAGGATTTATGTAAACACACAGTAGGATTTCATGGGCCAGATTCAGGGTCAGAAGAGATGATTTAGAATGTTTAATGCTGATCTCATGTTTAACATAGGTCAAGTTCTCTATGTGTGAGTCACTAACTCACATTTGAGTGTATTTTCCAAAAAAATATAATTCATTTCTGAAGAAGAAACACTTCACATGGAGAACCCACTCTTCCCTTTGACAGTTTGTTTTATCTCCCTCTAACCAACATTATATTTTCCCAATATTCTACTTCTCATCTGAATTTGCTGAGGTTAGTTCCAAATCCCAGTGCTTCCCTGTTACACTTTCTTGTCAGGAATTAAAGCCCTTTTAACATGGGTATTTTCTGCCTAAGACGTTCTCTCTGCTGAGCAACTTCAACTATTTTCCCCCCTGTAATTTATTTTAAGTTCTTATCAAAACATAAAACACAGCAGGGCTTGTGCTGTAAATAGAAACAGTCCAGCCTCAGCTCATATCCATCACTGGGTTTAATGGCAATCGCTGATTTACATCACAGGGAACTCTGGCCCATGTAAACACTCGGATCTAGAGATGGACAGGGTCTGTCTATTCAGCTTCTTTCTATAAACTAAAGCTGCTGCTACCAGGAAAGGAGGGTTATGGGCTCACATAAGTGTGTCTGTGTACCAACATATGGATGTGTGTGCATGTCATTTAACTGCAGCTCTGCAAAACTGGGATATTGTCACATACATCGATTCACAACCACTTCACAGTGGTCTCAGCATGATCCAATCTGGATCCCATTGCAACTGATAGATCTGTCATTCCCTGTGAGTTTTGGAACATAAATCCTGTCTCTGTATTCCTTCTCTTGCAGCCATGAGGATTGCTCCCACCAGTGTGGAAACTCTCAGCCTCAGGCATATTGTAAACATCAGCCACTGGCAAGTAACTGGGAAATGAGTCTTGGACACACAAGGAGATCTTGGTGAGGGAAACTGTCTCCCATGGGACATCACCTTTCTCCCCCCACAGGGAAGTGAGCTGGAGAATCACAGCAGATCGTTGAGCTGCTTCTCCCCCACATACACCCACAAACTGAAACCAAATAAATCCCATGCAGATCAACTCAAACTCAATTTTCACTGAATATTGAAAAACACATAGTGGATGAAATAAGACTAGTTTTAGATTAGATATTAGGAAGAAATTCTTCCCTGTGAGAGTGGGGAGTGAGTCCCTGGCTCAGGTTGCCCAGAGAAGTTGTGGATTGCTTATCCCTGTAAGTGCTCAAGACCAGGATGGATGGGGCTTGTAGCAACCTGGGACAGTGGAAGGTGTCCCTGCCCATATCAGGCAGTTGATTGAGATGATCTTTAAGGTCTCTTCCAACCCAAACCACCCTGTGATTCTATGAAAACCACCAGGACTGATGATGCTGACCCAGCAAGCCCTTGGCCCTGGCTCATGGCATTCTCCAGTGCCTGCTTGATCATCCATTGACAAAGGGATCATTCAGAGAGAAGTCCTATTTAACTGCAAGCCACTCAGCTGAAAATGTCTCCTGAACCTGGGATTCATAGAGGGCCATTTGAAATGGTGGCAAACTACACTCCTAGATTAGGCTGAGATGTTTAAAACCTACTCACACAGTGAGCAGGGAATTTTGGTTGGCAGAATTCCCAGGACAAGCTGAGGGCAGGCACAGAAAGGCTGCGTGAGGCCAAAGCAGCTATGAGCTCGACCCAAAGGTCTCCCTTCTGTGCCCAGCATCATCACAGGCTCCAGCTCTTGCTGCAGTAATCAGAGGCTGTTTGACTCAAGGGCCCTGCAATTGGACTCCTTCCTTCTGACCTGGGTGAAGCTAACAAAGTGTTGTACCCCACTTCTCTCTTCACACAGACCTCAGCCCCTGACACAGTATTCCAGGCATGCCCCATCTCCAGTGGAGAAGTGGAGAGGTTTAAAATGCCACCAGATGTTAAATTGCAAGGCTTGCTCCCAGGCTTCCGGCCCCTGAAGCGAGTTCTGCTGCAAGGAGTTGGAAAATGTTGTGTAGTGAACAAAACAAGGTTTTTTCAGAAAATCTCTACACTTGCCATGGGCTGTGCCCTCACCATCTTCTCTAGCACCTAAGCACCACTGGACTCAGCTTGAAAAGCTGGTTATGGTGGGCACTTTCGCCCAAGTTCCCCTTTTTTTGAAGTACTCCTTGCCACGTTGTGGTTTTAGTTGCTGTGGTGATTGATTTGTGTTTAATGAGATCATGTTATTGGTTGAGATTTTTCTGGGGTGAGTCATGCAGGTTTCATTTGGTAAAATTCACATGGAGATATTGCCATCTAGATCAGCACCAGATTAGCTGAGAACTTCAGCTTCAACTCACCTATTTTAACATTCCCAGGTGAAGTCAACTTTCTGATGAGGCAGATAAATGTCTGCAAAGTAAATATTCAGTTAATAAGGTACCTATTGTACTGCTGATTGTGATGAGGCAGCAGCAGCCGCCAGTTTTAATTTAACATGATTTAACTACCAAGCAATTCCAACGATATCACAGAAGCTTGTTAAATGAAAATAATGCCATTCACATTTGCATGTACATGTGCAAGAAAAAAACACCACAATAAGAAAGCAGTTCCTGGGCTGACACCACTTGGAATGATGTCATTTGAATCAGTGGCATTTAATTGCACAAGGTGAGCCACCATATCTATGAAAATGCAAAAGCTACACAGAGTTCTGCTCCAAAGGACAGAACACTCGACTGGGAGATCAAGACACCCAATCCAAACTTTTTCACTTCTCTGGCAAACTACTGCACCTCTTCATGCTTCAATCAGTCCATCTGTTGAAGGGCGTAACAATACTGAACTGTTTTCCCCAGTGCTTTGAAAACTGGGAAATACGTGAGCCAGATTTTGTTATACTTTTGTTTTGGGCTTTTTGTTGCTTCAGATTTACTCTCAGTGTCTGGGCCAGATTAGCTGCTTGTCCTGTTTCTATGGGCTAGGGATCGTTTTAAGGACACAAAATAGCTCAAACTGCAGGGAGGCAGGACATGGTTCCACATTAAAATGTCATTAAGTTGATTGACCAAGCTGATTTCTGCAGGGAACAAACCACATCATTAAAGGACACCTGTCACTAAAGGCAGTTAGTCCATTTGGAGATCCCAGCTTATCATTTTACACTGCAGCCTGAAACAGGCCTTCTTAAATCCATTTTCTGCGTTTGGAATGGCACAGTTTGTATCCTGAAGATCTGACAGTCTGAATGCACAGGAGGAAGAATGAAAGGAGTGACATTTGCCACAGTTAAAGGATGAAAGGTCTGCCCGAGGAGTTCGAAGAATCCCTGCGGGGTGCCCTGCTCTCTGCTGTGCTCACGTTTCCACCAGATCCCACCAGAGATGCAACAAACTTAGAAAATAAAATACTTTTTAAAATAGATTAACATTTCATTAATTACTTAAAGAAGAAACCATCCTAGCTGGCTTGACTGAGGCACTCGAGGAAACTGGTGGCAGAGCAAGGCCATAAACCCAGATCCCCAGGGTATCCTTCCCCAGCCAGCCTCCCTCAGAGCCGTGGAGCAGGGCTCTGGGGGCACAGCAGACACTCTTGTGATTGCTGAAGCAGCTTGTTTCTACTTACATTTTTCAGTATTTTTTTTTAATCACATTGTGAGCCGAACCATAGATTAGTGCCAAAGAGCCTCTAATTACATAGTAACAGTAGCAATTGCACAACCCCCTTCCAGCTCCCTGCAAAGGCTCAGCTCCACACTCACCAATGGAATGTCACATTTTTCCATGCTTTAAGTATCTCTTTTCACTAATGCTGCAGCCAATTGCTTCTAATACTGCAGAAAAGAAGGAAAAATGCTGGGATTAAACCTCTACAAAACCTAACAGTGTTTACAATAGTCTTCAGGTTCACTCCTAACCACCGGGTCTGTGACCTTCTAGTAAATTATACTATACTGGAAGGTTTTAGCTGCTGTTCCAGCTCCACTGTAAACATGTAAACTTGAGCCATCTGTGCTTTTTTAATATTTCCTGTAAAGCCTATCACTACTCCAATCTGCTGTTTCAATTGGCGGCACAAGAAGTCATTGTGTGCTAATTTTTCCCAAGGGCACTTGATGCACTTTATTAAATAGGGGTTTTTTTCTTCCTCATTAAGGCCTTTCCACAACAATAAAACTATATTTTGGATACCCAGGCCAGCAGGCATTGGGCTGGTTTGTATGAAATAACCATCCCAGCCACGCTATACTTTTCCCAAAGAACAATATGGAGGGAAAGAAAGTTTTTTAAGATGTTGCAACTTCTCATTTTGGGAGAAGAAGCATCTCGAAGGCAAGAGAGCAGAGGATGGGAAGAATTTGGCTGAACATGCCAGAAATAAAGGCTTGGATTCTTCCAGGGGCATCAAAAACTTGCTGGGTCGTACACTCCTCACACAGCTCCAGTTGCTGTTGGTTGCTGGAGTTTGGGCTGTACAAGGGGGAACTGCAATGCCAAGCAGGATCAGACCCATGGTTCAGTGACTTCAGGATCCTGTTTCTGAGATCCACACACCAGATGTTTCATAGAAAAGCTCAAAAAATCCAACTGCAGAAGCACCAAGGTTCCAGGCCTTCATAAAGATCTCCTTTTATTTCATCCCTTACTATATTTTAATCAAATTAATTTCTCCTCCCGTCTGTTGTCATAAAACTTGGTAAAATATTGCTCACACTCTAGAATCTGTTCCAAATTAGCAAGGCACTGATTATGGAGGGGGGAAAAAAGTGGGATTTTTTTTTTGTAGTTTTATACTAATTTTAAACAATACCATGCCAGAATAAGTAACTCCCAAAACCCAGTATAGGATAAATTGGAAGTATACATGTATACATAGGATAATTTTGGTCAGGGATTTCCTATTTAATTTTAAAATCTTTGCCTGTGTTTAAAATATGCAGCATATTACCTCTTCTTTGGTTTTTTGTGATTTGATCTGTAATCATGGTAAAACAGTTTGCTAATAAATGTGGGGAATTTTTGCTCGTGTTAGTTTAAGCAGAGTTTTAGGTCAGAAAGGACAATTGTGACCCAGGAGCCTGACCAGTTCCTTGATACAAAATAACTGTTTATCATATTCTTTCCCCAAAGCCTTCTTTATTTTCCTTTTAAAAAAAAATGAGTGACCCACATTCCACACGGGCTATTGGTGACTTTGACATACCTCTGCTCAGAGCTGTGCCAGCAGAGGAGGCTGAAGCAGGTGTTCAAATACTAAGCACTGCCCATAAATTTAATCTGACATTCTGCTCAGAGAATGCTGGGCAAAACAATTGAACCAAGTCCACACACTTTGAAGCTGCAGCTCCAAAAAATCACAGCTGAAAGGGGAGGGAGCTTCCTAGCAACAAAAATGCACCCGAGCCTCAGCTGAAGTGTGTGAGTTGCACAACACCTCGTGGGTGCACAGGGTGGGTTCTGGGGAAGGGGGGGAGGCTTAAAGCTTTGAATTTGTCATTTCTTTCTCAACTGGCTTTTAGTTCTGATCCTGGACGAGAAGAAAGGGGTCCTTGTTTGATAAGAAGGGATGATAACCTGCACCCAAGCCAATAAAAAGGATTAACCCGAGACTGAAGGCTCAATACTGGGTTCTGGCCAATGCATGGTTCAATTAGACTAAAAGCTGTCCTACAGCATTAAGGCAAGTTACCTTCATTTTCAGCTTCAGTGAAACAGACCCCAGATGACAGGATAGGCAAACAAGGACTTTTTCACTTTTCACAATTGCTTTCATCCTGCATCGCCAGTATTATTAGACTTTAAAGAAACTGGAAAATCAGAGGAGTGTTCAAAGTAGGTGGTCTCTGTGTATTCATTGCATCCGGGCACATCAGGCTGGCTAACGTGTTTTGTAAGCCCAGCAATGTGGCTTGCAGTTCATTTCTTCAGTTCATTTTCATTTTCACCTAATAAAATCAATTTTCAACCCAAAGTGATGGCCTACAGATATTACTTTAGAAGCCCAGGATGTAAACACTTCAGACAGTCATGCACCTCCAGTAACACCGTGCTCTCCAAAGAAGGGAGCCTGTTCCTCCCAGGCAGCCTGCTTTTATCCCATGCACCTGGGTAAATCATGGAGAGGAGTGTCTGGCTCTTTTCAGCAGCAGGGGTCAAAATACTTTGAAAAGAAGAAACAAAAAACCAACAGGATCATGACAGACTGACTTTTCACACACGTGGAAATGGAGGCACAGAGGAGCACGGCTCAGCCAAGGTCAACCCTGGCTGGACAGCAGAGCTGGGAAGAGCCAGGCACAGATCCAAAGCACTGCTCTGTGCTCTCCCATCCAGCTGGCCAGGCCTGAATGGAGCAAGAGGGATGTAAATCTGTGGATTTACATCTTAGACTTTCATTTTTGTTTTCCCCACAATATAAACAGAACGGACAAACATCTGTCTGGAGCACCGGATAGCTGATTATGGGCAACATGAACAACTCCTTTGCTATTTCCCTGGTAAATAAAGCTTGGAGATGATTCCTGGAACTACAATATCCTCATATATGACACCACAGAGTGCCTGTTGACATACTCCAAAATTCAAAAACCAATTAACATGTTTTCTCCCACATTTCCCATGGCTGCCATTGTGGTATAGAGCCTTGCCCTTGCTGTCTATCTGTACAGGAGGTGAGGATTAAATGAACACAACAGTGCTGCAAGCACTAAAAATGGCCCAGGAGGAGCAGTTGTTTGTAGAGAATTAAATCAAGAAGGGACAAATTTAGAGGTATTTATTTGATAGGAGGCTGTGCTGACCATTCCTGGAAAAGCAGGAGCTGGAGAGCTTAGAAAACAGACTGACCACAACTGGAGTGCTTTCCACTCATGGTTCTGTAAAATGATTACATGGCAAAGATCCAAACTTTTGATACGCAGGGAAAATACGTCGGAAACTTAAGCCATCCTGTTAGCCCAGGGCAGCCTGTTTGCTTGGATTTTCCTGGTGTAAATAGAACCACCACACAACAACTCAAGGACTGTCCAAGCGAGGCTGCCAAAAGAAACAGTTCTTTTTTATCCAGATCATTCCAGAAATTCTTTTTCCTTAGCCTGCAAGTGGAACAAACATCCTTATTGCTGGAGCATCCCTAGCATTACAGGCAGGACTTGGGTATTCCATATTAATCAACGGTCATCCTGCCCTGGGCAAAGGTTGCTGACTGCAATGTGTGGGAAACAGGAAAAGCAGCTTAAAATAAAGCTGTGGGACTGCTTGTTTCATTCAGGCAGACCTGTCTGTGAGAAAAAGAATTTATGAAATGTTGATTTATTTTTTTTCTAACTCTTAAAACAAATGGAAGTGTGAAAATTCGCTGGAGCAACACTGTTTTTATAGCCTCTCGTGTAAACACCCCTGAGATTCTGTCAGTGCAGTTGAACTTTTCAGCTGGGTGGTGGTCAGAGCAGAAAGGTCACCACACCCAGGGCTGACCCTGATTGAAACTGTGCTAACTTTGACTTTCTCCTTCCAAAGCTTCACAACAAACTACAGCTTAACCCTTGAAGGTGGTTTGATTTCCCTCATCCATCACCACAGCAAAAGAAATCGCTAACCCAGAGAGGCATTTGGCTATAAGAGTGACACAGGACTAAGAGATCTTCAAATTTCAGGTTGTACAGAGAAGTTGTGGATTCCCCATCCCTGGAGGTGTCCAAGGCCAGGTTGGATGGGGCTTGGAGCAACCTGAGATAATGGGAGGTGTCCCTGTTTCTGATAATGGCAGGAGATTGGAACAATATGATCTTTGAGGTCCCTTCCAGCCCACACCATTCTATGATTCTATTCTATCATTCTCCACTGCACCATTCTTCACCACCTCTCTCTTCCTTTAGACTGAACTATTTTTTTTTACTAAATATCTAAACTATCTCATATTATGCCACCTTTGATCGGCAATTTGGGTGTTGAGTCATTATTACATTTAGCAAAATGGGTTTTATTGCATTTTTCTAGCTAACATCACTATAACACTAATATTTGCATGGGGACTAAGCCACTCCTCTAAACTGGGAATAAATGGCTCCTTTTTACATGACATACACAGGGATTAATCTTTCAGAGAGGCACAGGAGGCAGAGGAACCAGTGGAGGGTGCTGCAATAACAATGGACTTACCAAAATACTGCAGAGCTCCTCATTGCACAGATACTCAGGGCTGGAACACAAAGGGATCAGCCTGATTCCTGCCACCACCAAATGGAATTGGGATCAGGAGAAGCTGCTTCTTAAACATCTACCCAGCAGTCAAAAGCCCCACACAATTAGTGGTGAGCAGGAAAAGTCTAAGCTTTGTTTTTAATTTGACAATCTCTGACCTGTGCCCACAGCAATGTGTTCTAACAGAATTTTAGTGGCAGGGGCACAAATAATAACCTGACCTCCTTCATGTTCACAGCTCTCTGGCTGAGCACATAACCTGAAGCAGAAGTACAAAGGTTAAGTACAGCAGTGCTACAAACATGATCTTGGGTCTCAGTGGACATCCACGGAAATATTCCAGTCCTTTGTGCTCTCTCATGGATTTCCTCTCCCACTCAGTAGACTGAAACTTCCTCAGTAGCTTTAAATCCCTGTCATTATCAAAAATTACAATTTTTTCCTCCAACAAGAAAATGCTGAATGAACTTGGGCTCTTAAAAAAGTCCCCATGTTAAGACTCTGGCCTCAGGTCTTGTTTTTGAAAAGAGCTTCTTCAGGGCTAGATTTGTACTGCAGCTACATCAAATAGGAATAAGTGTGCCTGACTCTGGGACTGCAAATCTGTTTTCTCGTTCTGATTTTAAATCAACACCAGCAACGTGTTTTAGCACTGTCACTGCCTGGCCTTCTGTCATGCAGCCTAATTCTTCAATCCCCCCAGGGGCTGAACTCACCCATGTTATAAATACTGTACTGAAGTGCAAACACTCGGGTGACCTTCAATACAAGAGTCAGAACTGACCCCGACATTTCTTCACGTTGTCAAACATCCAGAAGATGCAGGACTAATAGGCACATTAATGCCCAAGGAAGAAAGTGAGAACTTCAAACTCTTCTTAATGGAGTTAAAACACATTCTTTAAAAAGAAAAAAAAGGGCCCTGAGAATGTGGCCTTTCACTAACATAAACAGTTTCAAAGAATGGTTGTGGCACAGAAGCAGTGACTGGAAAATCAGAAAATCTGTATAAGAACTGTTGTCATAGTGGATTTCCCATAGGGATTATTTTAATCTAGGGAAGCCATTAAAGACATTGGTTTGATTGGAGGGTCTCAACATTTTTTTTTCTTCCCCCTCTTCAGACACATACATCAAACTCTATGGGACTGTCAAGTTATCTCCAGCACTGGCTGAAAAATCTGTGACAGTATTAAAAAGAAAACATTTGATGGTCTTGTGAACTGCTGGGAGTTATCAGTATTAAGGTGTTAATAATGCCATAATCCAAGGCTGATAATTATTCCCAATTCGTAATGCAATTTAGCTGCTTAACACATGGCACTTATGATGCAGACCAGATTCATTGGAAAGGTACTGGAGGAAATTGTCCTAAGAAAATTTAAAACCCCCTGGATTTCCAAGCCCAAACAGGACATACAGGGTGCTAGAAGTGCAAGGAAAGGAAGGTGTTCTGTAAATTAAAATTTTACAGGAATAGGTCTGCTGAGAAGGAAGCAATAATGGCATTGGTTAAAAGATAATTTTAAATAAATCAGTCCAAGTAAGAAAGAAAACAAACACTCAGATACAGTTAAAGGCTCAGTCAGCTAAATCAGTAGGGAGCAGGAGTTTTGAGGGATTCAGAGGGGAATCACTTCCTGCTGGTCCCAGAGTGGGCACTCCAGCACACATTCAAGCCACTCCATTCCTCTGTGTAGGATGAAAATGTAAAAGTTGTCACTAAATCCAGGTTAAAACAAAAAAAGGGCCAGAAGTGATAAAAAAATTCCAAAAATTACCTTTCCCACCACAGTATTAATTCAATCCCATTATACATCCTGTATACTGCAAAGCATAGATTAAATAATAAACAATTACATATTATTTTTAACAAGGAAAACTGAACTGGAAAATGCCTTCTGGTCCCATCCAGTGCATGTGCACACGGCTCAGTCGTGACACAAACCATGCATTTCAGACACCCCTGCTCTGAACTTTGGACTCCTCAACTTTCACATTATCCTAGCACTGATTTTTCAATTATTTAAAGCATAGATGTCTAAGAACTGCAACATCTCCATAACTTCTTTCATTCATTGTAAAGGTACAGTGTTTTAGGAACCAACACCCAATGCAGCTCTGATGGAGGCACCAGTAAATGAAACATTCTTTTGACTCCAGCAGCCTTCACCCAGGCACCACTAACACACCAAGGGATCTTGCATCTGGGAGCCAAGTTCCTTGGTGGAAATTCAGCTCCTCCAAGAACTTCAATCAGCAGGCCTTTACTAGAAAAGCACTTACATTAAAAGACAACATGATAGTGAAAGAAAACAGGAGATGAAGGCAAGTACATTTACTTAGCCAAAAATCTGTTCTTGTAACATGGAAAAGACTTTTCAGATCTGGCCAACAGCAATGGAAAAGCCGTAGGAGGCACTGAAGCATCACTTGTTGTGCTTCTCTTATTGGACTCATCTTAGAGCTTTAATAGACAAGTTCAAGTTGAGTTTAAAGAACCATAAAATCCTTTAGGTTGGAAAAGACCTTTAAGATCATCAAGTCCATCTACAAACCCAGCACTGCCAAGTTCATTTCAGTGACATCTCAAAGGGCATCAGCTGAGGTATTTAAAACATGTAAATGTGGCCCTGAGTGCCACATTTACATGTTTTAAATACCTCAGCTGATGCCCTTTGAGATGTCACTGAAATGAAAACCAAACCATGTTTCTCAGTACACACAGAGTCAGAGATAGATTACAACACACTCCTATGTCAAGGTTTGCTGAAAATTGGTTTTGTTTTATTCACTTCTCTCATTTAAGATCAGTGGTCAAACCTTTGACTCAAATGTAGACTGGACCAGTGAGGCTCAGATTTTTGTAAGGATACAGAACATTTCAAACAGAGTCTCCTCAACCCTACGGCCCCTGAAGCATACAGACCCCCTCCCCAGGAGTTGTAGCTGTTGAAATCTCAATTTCTTTCAGATTGGGGAAATCCCTCACTACACATTCCCAGTGTTTCCCCATGGTCTCCTATGTGGCTCAGCTGTGTGGCACATCACAGGAGCTCCATGTAGTGTTGGTGGGTTCCTGGTCCAACCTAGGGATTGAAATAATCCCAGGCTTGATGAAAAGAGAAACACTCCTTGCCCAGCTCTATTGAAACAGGTTTTTACTTTCAAGAGACAGGCAGGTGTCTCGATCCTGTGAGATTCTATGACATTTAATCTCCTAAATGTCAATGTTGCTTTTGAAATGGGCCTAAACCATTAGATACTTCTGAGAATGTCATCCTTCATCTTTAAATTTGCTGTGACCACACACAGTCAGCACAAGTCTTGCAGTTCCGTGACCTAGGATATTCTGCAGACATCAATTATGCTGCTTTCTTCCTTTACTCAGGGCTACAAAACAAATCTGAAGCTTTTTGCTTCAGAGGCTTTTCAGAATGCAAAAATTTCATTAAAACATGAGGAGGAAAAATGTATTTTATTCACGCAGTCATAACTCAAAATCCTTTCAGAGTTTCCAAAAACTTCACCTTAGGGCTAACACCAAGCACGGAAAAATTCTGAGCAAAAAGAATTTGAGAAAGTTATTAGCAAAAAGTTATTAGCTGAGAGTGGGGATTAGAACTCAGCCTTAACAACTGCCTTTGCTATTGCAACTCCTATAATAATTTTTACACTGCACAGCAAATTAATTTTCCTAAGGCACTGCAGTCAAAGTCAGCACCATGATGTTTGTGTGCTGCACCTCATGCCCAGAGAGCTCGGTGCTGCACTGGCACACAGCACAAATAAGGGACCCTGGGCTCAGCTCTTTGTTCTTCTTCCCAGGCCTGTGTGAAATAAATAACTTAGCTCAAAGGCAGCTTGCAGAAGTTTTCTGCTCCTAACAGGCGTTATCTGTTCTGCAGCACAACCACAACAAACCAATGCTGGTGGGTACTGACATGGAGAGTCAGGACAATGCTGCCTGAAGGGCCTTGGTAAAGGGACACAGCAGCACTGGATGGAGGGACTATGGACACCCTGGAATTATCCCCAGTGGCTCCAGCCACTCTGTGCATTTAGGAGCAGCCTATAACCAGAGCAAAGGTGCAGTGGGTGGTCCTGAAGTCTGGGTGCTATGTGGGGGCTTGGAAAATCTCCGTTCAGTTCTCCCCTTTAGCACGTTCTGTGATTCTGCCCAATAGCTTTGGAGTGTGTGAGTGCCCACAAACATATGGGACTCTGTGCCTCAGGACAAAACAAGTCAATAAATTAAACCTGCCCTACATCTGAAAGGTTTGGGGAAATAAATATACTGACAACCATGAGCTCCTGTGGATCCTCACATGACCACTGGGGGAATTACAGGTCACCAACACTACCAATGACAGAAAATTTCTGCCCAGTTCCTGTTATTCAGAGGCTGAGTTTGTGCTCTGAAGCCTGAAGATTTCTGCATGTTTCAAAAGTTGTGACGGGCTTTTTTCTCCCCACCATAGAGTGTCTGACATAACATCATAGATAATGAAAACTTCTGCAGAAATATATCAAGTTTCGAGTTAATTTGGTCTCAGATCTCACTGGCCTGAATCTATTTAGTAAAACTTTAAGGATAAAATTCTCAAGTCCCTACGAATTCATTGTGCCTCACCTGTAACATCAGCATTTCCAATATTACACATTTTGGTGGAAAAAAATGTAAAAATTAATTGTAATGTCTATTTATTTCGCATTTCTTTCTGTTTTCCTGCATTGTTGTAAAAGTGTAAATCCTACTTGAAAAATCTCCTTTTACAGGTTAAAAATGTCCAAAGGCTCATAAGCTGATGTGAAAGATTGACTTAATTGAGCAGTATATTTTTGATTTACTAAAGAAACCTTAATCCTTTGACTAAACTGATGTATAGATTTTAGAGAGATTAGCAAATCTAAAATGCATTAAATTCCAGAGCAATAAAACCATCTGACCGTATGAAAAGACATAAATCTAAAACACAGCTTGTGTTGCCAGTTACTGTGGGGTCTGTTATCGTTGGGTTATCAATTAAATTCCTGATGTGGTTGTTATAATCATATATTTACAGAAATGACCATAAACCTATTGCCATCTGTACAGGAAACCCATTGTCCAAGCCATGGACCCACACAGAGAGTGCCCTTTCTTGCAAAATTGCCATCAGGAGTTATAAGTGAGCAAAAGACAGAAGCAGCAACTCATTTAAAATATCACAGGGTACATTACTAGCACCAAATTTTGCCTGTGCCACTACCAAGCCATGGGGAAGAGCAGCTTTAATTAAAAGTTGTGCTGACATGGAGATGGAAACGGCAGCAAGGCCCAGGAAAACTGGAGGGTTGCCAGCTTTCCAGAGGTCAGGAACACGTGAGGAACCTGTGCTTTAGATTCCAGATAAAATCACAAGAGCAATTGGAGGCTTTCTGAAGGTTTGAGAGTCAACTCTGCGAACAGGAGCCATAGGATGAGCATACTGATGATTACAGGGTTCCTTGGATCCCAGGGTAATGGAAGCCACACAAATACCTCAGATAGGTGCTGTCCAAGAGCCAGAAAACATTTCCAACTATGATCCCAAAACACCAAATAACTGCCCTGTGGTTATTTTTAAAGGGTTATTTTTTCATCTGAAGCTGTCTGCTGACTGATTTAATTGTCATTCTCTGCCGTGGCAATGGCAAGGAAAACAAGGGCTCAAGGACCAAAAGCTGATTCCCCAATGCTGCCAATTCAAAACCAGGTATAGATATGACACATACAGTACAATATTCAGCAGATCCACCATGTTACCTTCAGCAAAAAAAGAAACCAGTGAAGAGGAAGCTTTTCAGAAGAAAGCTCTGGCAGGTAGAGCTGCATTCCCAGTGCTGAGGTGGCTGATGCCAGGACACTTCTGTTGGGAAGCAGTGCTGCTTGGAGGGTAAAGCACAGACCGACACTCCTCCACTTTCTGTGTGTCTGCGGGACTTCCAAGCCTGTTTCCTCCTCTCCTGTCTCATGGTCACCTGGTTTCTCCAAAGCACGAACTGTCACCACACAGATGCACAGGCCCAGCACTGTGAATTCCCGATGCCAGGAGGGCCCCTCCATTCCACTGGAATGTAAATAAACCCCAGCATTTCTCCTGGACCTTTGCAAGTTAAATAAAGCACTCACACAGCCCTACCACCAAAGCACATGGAAAGGCAGTAAGGGATTGATTCCGGATTGTCTTTGAACTTCCTGTACCCTCCTCATAACCTTCCAATCCCTTATTTATTTATTTTTTTTAATCTTTTCACCAAAACCCACATTAGGACACAGAGGAACCAGAAATGGGGCACCAAAGCAAAGCAAATGATTAAACTAAAAATATCCTTGCCAAACATGCAGAAAAACGAATAGGTGGAAAATAAGCCCAGCTCTCCTGAGGGCAGAGCAAGGCAGTGTACACAGACGGGTCACAGGGATAGCTGCAGTAATTACATTTTACATTGCTTTAGGTTTCATTTATGCTGTCAAAACTGTTTTGTCACACTGGATTTTTTTTTAATGCATTTCAGATTTTGCTAATCTCTAGAAAATCTATATCAGTCTAATCAGAGGATTGGGAGGCTCCTTGCTGTATCAAAAATATACTGCTCCATTAAGTCAATCTTTCATACTGGCTTATAAGTCTTTGGAGATTTCCAATTTGTCAAAGGAAGGGATTGGGGTTTTTTCCTGTCCATGTAGTTAAGTTTTTCTAATGATGAATCTTTGAGAAAAAGAAAAAAGAAAGAAGGAGGAAAAGAAAAGAAAATTAGTAGACTAAAAGTGATGATCATTAAAAAATGTCTGCACCGACCACAGTTTGGCTTATGAGTGTCCAAAATCCCAAATATTTGCATGAAGATCAGCAAATAATAAGGAAACTGTCATCATGGACAAACTCTTACTTGTCCCCTTACATTGCATGAGACTCTCTCAATTTCCAGGCCCTTCTCGGTCTGTTCCTCCCTGCACTGCCACCTATCACAGGCTGGCATCCAACTTCCAGCTTCCTCTGGCCAGTGGGAACAGCCCCGTGCCCATCTGTGACTGCTCCAAATAAGCCCTTTCAGGCCTTCCTGTAAAGTGTTCCTCAAGCATGGCTGGGACTCACTGTAAACCAGAGAAATCCATTCCACTATCAGTTTTCTGTATTCATTTTTAAGGATAATCCTGCACAGCAAACTGAAACTCCACTTTACAATTCTTTTTTATGTTATTTTATTTCTTTCTAAAATAACACCTGTCATATATACTTATTGTTAACACAAATGGACTAGAATTTCTTTGGACTCGCCTGGTAATGTGCTTGTAAAGCACCAAGAAAATGGAAATCTGATCTAGGATTGTCTAATTGAATGTGAGCACAGAAAATAAAAGAATGATCATACCACACTGGAGCAGCATACTCAGGCACAAACTTGGCTGGTCTGCCTTGAGGTTACTTCTCATAGACTCTTCGAAACAGAATTTCAACTATAAAGTGCTTCAAAATTCAGTGTTGGTCAAGAATTACTAAAGTCCTGTGAAAACCAACAGGAGATTCCCCAGCTTTATTATCAGGTCACGTCCTCAAAGGACAAGCAAGGGAAAACCAAGCCAAGCTGCAGAGCTAAAGCAACAGTCAGCATCACTGAGCAGAACTGAAATACTCCCAGCCACAGAGGGTGAAATATTAGCCTCTCAAACATTTCTTGCTAACCAAATCCATTGAAAGCAAAATGATTAAAGTCCACCTGGTGGATTTACAGGGCTTTGTGCTGATATGAGACCATTCACTCACAAGAGGCAGCCTTTTGACATGATTCAGTTGACTGCCCTTGGCATTTGACACACACCTAAGGAGTCTAAGTGGTTACTGCTATTAGCAAAGACTTGAAAAAACACACTTGTCACATTAGGTCAGCTATCTCTTAACTTCATCCTGTGAAATGTCACCAGTACCCCTGGGTTCTCATTCCTTATCAGTCTTTGAGATATATGTAGTTATTGTTCTAAAGCAGCCAGAAACAGAGCCAGGGAAACAAAGGAAAGTGTGAGTTGTTTATTGTCTCTTCCATAAATGACAAAAAAAGTTCTTGAACTTTTAAGAAAAGAACAGACCTGATCGCTTTGTGCTTTATGTTTTCACAGGGATTTTTACCCATGGGGGTTCCCCTCCTGCAGGAAAGCCCCTGTTCAGTCCCTGCAAACTGGGAGCTGAAGACTCCTCTGCAGTGGAGCTGGCACTGAGACCAAGGGGACGAGGTCCACAGACCTGCACCAGTGCCAAGGTGCTCAAACAAGCACAGGGGACACATTTACCACTCTCCCCTTGGTGGCATAAGAGGTGTTTATCAGGCACAAGGAGTGAGCTGGGTGTAGGAAACGTTGATGGAGGTGTGCTTCACACAGGTATAAACCACTACTCTGGAAACAGCTCTGTTTCTCCCCCATCTGTTCTGACCAAATTCACCCTCTTTGAGCCTGTGAAAAATTTGTTTTATGTACAAGGTTATACACAGCATAGGCCACATTTTAAACTACTGTTACCTCAATTCAGAGCCAAGGTGTTCAGCTCCTCCAGTTCCATGTAAGAGTGATATCCTGTTCACAGACATTGCTACACTGAAGGGACATTTTGGGAACAGTGAATTACTTTAAGATGTTGCAGAATCTCCCTTTTCCACTTCATTTAAGGCCTAGAAAACCTAAAGCCTTGCAATCCTGCTTTGCCATAGGCTGAACCTCTAAACTGCAATGGGAGAAAGACCGAAGTGTGCAAAAAGGAAAGAAATACAGAGAAGGGAGACATAGATGAGAGTCTTTCATAATATCTCAGCTGGACAAGTTAGTGTTTGACAGCTTGAATTTATGTGAACATTAACAGAATTGATAAGTCAGGGTCTTGCTGACCTTGGTACTATTCCAGAAGTAATATTTTCTCTAAGGTGAACTATTTCTGGATATTTCTCCCATGTACTGAACACAAACTTTTTTTCTGACATTGGAGCGAGCACAGCTCCTTGTTTCTATTCTCTATTGAATGGGAACAATATATTCTTCCTACAGCCAAGGTCATCTAAATTCTTGCCCCTTGGCAGGGATTCACATTCTTCCTCCAAATGCTTTTAACAACCAGGTCTTCCTTTTCTCTCCTTGAATAGGTTGCCCCTACTCCACAGAGCTCAGCCAGCCAAGCCTGGCTTCTCAAAGGTGTGGTCCTGACAGCAGGAGCCTTGACTTTCTGATAAAACTCCCCCTTCTCTGGTTTACTCTGTTGTTTTCTTCAAGGAGCACAGCTTTGGTGTCACTATTTATCAGCACTCCTGACCAACTTGAACATTCCAAATACAAATCAGTTTTCTTGGGCTGTGAATGAGTTGCTCAAGCAGGTCAATAAAAGGGAGGGAGTTGGAACCAGGATTTCCCGAGGCATAGACTATCTGTTTGGCTTTGGACTATTTTAATGAGTAAATGTTATTTGCCATCAGTGTGACTGGCAGCTGGAAAGCACACAGGACTGAGACCCCAGGGGAAATAAGTGTCTTTTCCTTTCTGGGAAAGGGACACAGTTTTGACCTGACCACACTCCACTCCTCACAATAAAAGATCCAGGAAAGCCCAGTGAACTCAGCTTTCCCTGGTGTGAATCAGCACAGCTCCCTGGGCCTGCAGTGACACTGATTTATAGCAGCTGAGGATTGCAGGCAGCTAAATCCATTTCATCAACCACAAAACACATTGCATGCAATCATCTTAATCTATAACAACAAAACCTGTGTGCTCAAGAAAATTGCTTGATGATACCGCAGATATACATATTTATCCAAGCTAATTAAGAGTTACTGAACATATCTTTAATTACTGGCAATACTCTGAATGGCCCATGGCCCACAAATGTATCTCTATCATAATCACAGTCAACCCTTTTCTCCTCTTCAAAGTCTATCATAATTGTTTACTAATTAATTTTTAAGCTCTTGTACTACACAGCATGTTTAGCCTTCTATAAACACTGACTACACAGCTCTGGAGAAGAAAAGGAGAGGATGATGTGTTAGGGAATTTGCTACATTCACTGAAAGACTCACTGCTTGGCATTTATTTTTGTTCTGTAGAATCCTGGGAGTCAACAGAGGCCTGTCTTAGTTCTGTGGTTCAGATAAATTCGCTGATTTGGTTCTAGGCAGCACTTTACCATGTACCTACAGTGGCAGTCACTGTCTGCCTTGCTAGATTGCACTCAGACAAAACACTCGGGGCTCATGCATCACCAAATCTTGCCTGTACTCAAAATAAATTGCACTGAAATTCTTTCTTGAACAGAGTCTTAAAACTCTACTTGCTTGCATGACAAGCAGCGAGATTTTTACTGCAGACATTAATAGGAAGTGGAGTGAGTCTTTAATTTGAAAGGTAACAATAGGTAACATTACCTGGCACATCTTGCTCAGGCTATGGCTGAAACAGCTGCAACTGTTAAGGCTGATCATTTGCAAGTTTTACATTGGCTGAATTTTTTCAGAGGTAGCACCAAATAACTCTAACATGGTCATGGTCAGAAATAACTCGAAATTGTGAAAGAAAATTATGCTCTTCTGGGGAAATTTTAGTGTGGCTGAGTTACAAAAAACAATTATAGTTTGAAATTAAATTTTAGGGTGTTTAAGCTACAGCCCCAGCATACACCCCACCTTAAGTCAGCATGTAGGATGGCAACATCAACAACTGAAGTTAGAAAATGCTGGGATTCATGGCATTTAGGCAAGTTCTGCTCAGATGCATTGGTGGTTTTCACTAGGATGCATTTTATGAGAAGGTGACTCGCTTCCTTGATCCCACACTGCTGCACTAGGTACAGGTGGAAGGAAGTTTCCCACCTTTTTCCCTTATTCTGAGATTAGTCACAAAAATCCTTTCTTTCACATGAAACTCAGCAAATTTTAGGAAAAAAAGTCACAATCCTCGTTGGTCTTGTCTTCATTGGAGACTGAAACAAGACAAAAGGACTCTGAAACCTTATCAGACAGAACAAGGTGTGGGCATTGCAGGAGTTACTCCACACAAATCAAGTCACACTGTTGTGCAGTGACTGATGGAGTGAGCTTTTATGAGACAAAAAAATAGACTGATTCTGACAGGGGGGAGAATTTGACTTCTATGAATAGTACTTTTCAAGGGCACCTGAAGGTACGTGTCTCCACGCAGGCACGTACACAAGAAAAGAGAGGGGAAAGATTTCAGTAACCCAAGGGGAGCTTTGGGACTATATTGTGTTCATGTGCTGCTAAAGCTGATGATGTGCCAGTCTGAACCAGCTCATCAGATGGGCACAGGCTCTCTCTGTTCTTTCCTAGGAAGGTGGCAGATAAAAGACAAGGCATTCAAGTAGCTGACAGGGTAACCTGTAAGTGCCTGTCCTGAGCAATCTACTTGTCAGCTTTCCTGGCTAAGAGAGGAGACGTGTGCCACAGCTGTCAGCTTTGTGTCATCTTTCCTCTCTGCCTTTCATCGTCCTTCATCCCATGAATGGAGGTTTTATTTTACTTTCTTTTTTTGGCCCAGCTCGCAGGAGCTCCTTTGTCCCACTGCCTTAATGGATCTTGTGAGTGTGCAAAACCGGCCAGCTCCGGGAATGGGGAACAGGACCAAAGGCATAAGGAAACCATCATCATCATCATCATCATCATCATCATTATCATCCAGCAAGCACACTGAGGCCTAGAGGTGTAAATGCTCAGGCTACCCTGGAGGTGACTGAACACAGAGCCTGCCATTTGGGCTACTACAACACACTGGCACCTGTCCAGAGCACAGCACAAAGGACAGGGCTTTCCTTTTTCCCTCTGAGTGATTCCACAAACACTTCATCACAAGGGTAAATGCCCGTGAAAACAGAGAATTTCAAAGCTGCTGTTCTCTAACAGTCCATCAATGCCATCACAAATGAAAGTAGCTTCCAAGTCGGACCAGGAAAATCCCTGAACCTGATGCATTTCCCTATCTCTCCCTGGCAGAAGCTGTCTGAGCCAGGCGCTCCCAGGTGTTGGAGATGTACAAAGAGCACTTAAACATCCACCTTCCCATGGAGATAAAGGGCTCACTCCTCAACTCTCTTCCCCTCCACCACAGTTGTCTAACAAAAGGTGTAGGGATGGATGATGAAAATCTCTGGCTTTGAACAGAAACATCCAGCTAAAACAATAATGATGTCTTTAGGCAAATCTCCTCGATTCCTCAGAATTGCCAGGGCACACATAGGAAGGAAGCTGTGGAGCTCCTGTGCAAATTCAGAAGAGTCATGAAAGATCAAAGTAGCACTACAGACTGGCAAGAGTACACATTTAATTTTAGAAAAACAGCATAGCTATGACTGCAAGCCATGAGAGGGGAAGGAACATCTTCAGAAGCATAACTCTGGAAGTGTGGCACACCAGGAAAAATGAAGCATCAGCAGCTGGCACTACAGCTCTGATAAGGGACCAGGAGATTGCAGGCAGATGCATTTTATTGTCAAACAGATTCTAATGAAGTGTCTCAATTTAAGAATGTCAACAATATTCTACTTTGATCAAGAATATTTCATCATTCCCTGATCAAAGGGGTTTTGGTCTGACCTTTTTATTCCCTTTCCTTTCAGAGACATAAACCATCAAATTTAAAGGTATATGAACTTTGACTCTATACTCTGACTAGGAACTAAAAAAACCTAATTGTGAAAGCTGCCCTCTGAGCACAGGGGTGGACCTAGTGGGATGCAGAGGCTGCTCTCAGCTGGCATTAGTCTTTGATTCTGTGAAAGTAAATGTCAAAGTAAATACTGAGATGCGGCTCTGAGTGAAAATTCCAATTTCTGCTCATCTCTCCTGCTGGTTTCTAGGAGGCAAAAGGTAAAAGCTCATTAACGTCTCCTCTCCTTTTCAGATACCCATTTGCTAGATGACATTTACTTCAGTGTTTGGGTATTAAACAAGGAATTCTGAGCCTGTTCTGTTTTCAAACTTGGACCAACTACCAGAACAGAAAAAGGAGAACTGAGTGAAAGAAAGCATTTGCAATACCTTTGGAAAGACAAGTGTTCAGATGGTGAGCAGCTCTCAGTTTTCAAGAGTTATTTGTCAAAGATGCAAGTTCCTGCATGCTCAGCTCTGGGCTTTTTTAACCTATCCATTAGAGAGATGAATTTTTAGATAACCACATGACATTTGCTGCATTCATCCTGGTCATTCTGCCTGGGTGTTCCAGCCCTGATCTCCTGCCTGTCCCAGGATGTGCTGCTGCTGTGGCCAGGCCAGCTCTGCCGTGTTTGTCACAGCAACCTACACAATAAGCATCACTCTCAGTACCTTCCAAACACCACTCAGCCATCCTTGCCATTGGAAAAGTTTGGAAACAATAAAGAAGTGAAGTGAAAAGAGCATTTTGCCTATCTTAAATATAATTATGATTTCTATCTGCAAAACTTACACTGCCTGATCACCTCACAAGCTTATCCGCTCAGGGAAGTTAGGCACAGAGTCTGACCAGCAGATCCCAAGGGTATTTATAGTTCCTGGAATTCCCTATGGAACTGACTGTCACAGATTCACCCAGTGTCTTAGAGCAAGTCTGTTGTTATCAGGCAGGTGAAGAAGTTCCTGAGTACAAACATTTTCTGAACTTCTAAGTTTATAGGGGAAAAATATTTGTGGGACCCTGCAGCAAGGGTTGTTTTGGCTTGGGCTGGAGAGAAAGATTCCAACTGAATGAAAAGCGTATTGCAGTTGAGGGCTTTTTTACAGATAAAATATTGCTTAACACAGTATAAATTATTGCTTTATTTATCAGAGTAAGATAATTCAAAGTCAAGAGAAAATTAAGCTGGACTATTTTAACTTCACTGTTTTTCACAGCTACCTGCTCACTGTTTTAAACAGTAAAGGCCATAGTTAGCCCATTACTGAGAAATACAAAACATTCTTAAAAGACAGTATAATCCTACTTCATACATCCTCATTACTTGGCAAGAAAACAAACAAATGCAGTGGGTTTTATCACAGCACTTGCACTTGATCAAGAGCACAATAATCTCATTCAAATCAACACCATAACTAGAAAGTAATTGCTGTATAATCAGACATCAAACAGACAAAATCACCCTGGGTGTTTCTAACAAAATCATTTGTGTCAGTTAAATTCTACTCCCTTTGGATGGTTTATTCACAAAGTGACAGTGCTGAGACTTCCTGAAGCCCCTTCTTAATTCCTTCCCGACAGTAAGAGGGGAGATGCAGAAATGCAGCATCAGAGAGCTCTGTCCCAGGAACACTGGTGCATGGGATGATGGACCACAGCACACCTCTGCTATCGGCTCCAGTACCAAATCCAGGCAAACACCATTCCCAATCTGTACTTCTGCACCCACACCCCAGATTTAGTGACTGGTAGACAGCAGCACAGGCTGAGAGGCAGAAAACAGGAGGCAATGACAGGAAAAAATATCTAAGCCTTTTTCCAGCTGGATGAGAGATATTCTCCTGCATTCCCAGTATGGAAGCTCAGGCTTCAACACTGTGCCTTCAGTGCAGAGTCAGTGCAAGAAAGTTTTTTTATGCACATGGCCTGAAAAAGCTTTCCCACTCCCAAGTGGGAAGCTCTTTCCTCAGTTTCCATCAGGCTGCTCTGAAAGGCAGCAATCCCTGGAGGTGCCAGTAGGAACTCCATTTGATAGTTACACACAAAGGGACAGTTCTGTGTGGAAATCCTTTTGTACCATGCATCAAATAGCCATGTAATAATTGTATCATTTTCTCTGAAGAGCCTCAAAGCAAATGATTTCAAAGGCAGGAAGAAGTGAATACCTGGAGCTCTCTAATTACAGACTCTGAGATATGCACAGCAAAGTATTAAAATAAATGATATAGATGGATTATCAGAGAAGAGAGTGGGGCTGATAAGCCATATTTAGTATACTAATCCTGACTGTTTGTTTTGCATTCTTTGAGCCTTTTAAGATGACAGGTTCTGATCAACTGCTTCCCTTAGAGGTTGGCAGCTTTCCTGCTCTAGCAGTTAATTTCTGTTTGATGTTCTCAACTTTGTGTCAATGTACAAACTACTGTTAAGATATATAGCAGCGATTAAAATAATTCATCCATCTGGTTATAATTAAAGACCTAGTTAAACGTAATGACAACTTGATGCAGCAAAGCCAGCTCTCATCTTTTAAAAAGGCTGTGTACATTCAGAAAATAATGCTGTAAATGGGTGACAGACTACTGCAATGTGGCCATTAAATTCAGGGGAATTAATTAAACTTGTTTCATAAAAAAGCCTTAATGACATTTACTGGCAAGACAAGTAAGGCAGAAATTGCAAGTATCTGTGATTGCTCCCTATGGAATCTCACTGCTTCCAGAAAGCCTCAGCAGACCCTCCAAGCACCACAGCAGACACTGCATCGAGGCAAAAGGGGGTTATGAATTTGCTCTCCCGTAAGGGTTGTAACTGCAAATTTAAGTCTCTGCTGGCTGGTCCCCAACTAAGAACATAAACACAGGCAGGGTACAAACACAATCCTGACACTTTGGGCATGGTGAGGAGTGAGCTTTGTGAATGGGAAACGTTTGTGAGTATCAGAAAATGCATCAGAACTATGGAGACAGATAAAGATCCACTGCTCCTGGGAAATAAAGCAAAGATATCCCCAATAAGCTGGAAGAGCTGCCATTCCACTTTATGGCTTTACCTGCTGGCAACAGGAAAGATGTCCCACTCATCCAAAATATTTTATGTTGTGGTAGAAAAATCTCAGGGACTTCCATCACCTTGTATCAGATCTAGGACTTCTGTAGTCTTGATAAATACTTCAGAAGCTTAACTGTGTAATAACTGATGCTGACTTTGCATTGTTTTGGATCTATCCAAGTGTCTTTCAAAAAATTCCAACCATGTAGAAAATTGTAATGACTTAATTTGGGTCTAAAGAAACATTAACTCGATCTGAAGGGATTACTTTATTTCAATATTGAAGTGTTTTAAAGAGGCAATTTTGAAATGTAAACCCTCCTGAACTGTTAGATTTTGAGATCTACCTGATTGGAATGATGATCTTTTTTTTTTAATTGAAAGACAATTTTGCAAAAGTGTCATATATTTGTGAAACTATTTTCATAACTAAATCTGATTTTTTGTCTGAAAAATCCTGTTTCCACTGAAATCTGTCACCCAAGCCAGAGGCTGGGAATACTTTTCAGGTTTTGGCAGTCACAAAGAGATTCTCGCCTGATTCCATTATTCCCTTTTCAATGAACTCTGCAAGTGTAAAACAGTGCAGTCTCCACAGAAAAGCAAGGCAGCAGAAAAATATAATAAAAATCTTCCTTGTCTTTGTAATGTTACTTGAACAGGTGTGTGCAGTGAAGCCTCCCCTCATTCCCACCTTCCATTCCCATTGGGCGTAAAACAAGATATTGCTGAAAATCTCATTGGTTTAAAGCTTTTTCCTCTTTTGTCCTCCTTGCAATTAAAAAAGAGGAATCCACACATAAAGCTCAACTTCCGGCCTGTGCCTTGACTTTCTGCCCTTCGAATATTCCATGTTATATTCCTGATTGATTAATCCACAATCCTACTTGATAAAGCCCCAATGCAGGGTGGAAATATTTCCACATCACAACCATAAGCTGCTGAATTTACTCTTCATTGGCTTTAAAGCCTTTTGCCAGCTGATTTTATTTTAGGATAAGATTCTCAAGCAGGTCTGAGGTTTGAGATGGGGGTATTTTCTTTGCTTTACTCACATAATTTAACTCTTTTCTCTTCGACCAGCAGACTGTGAACAACCTTTTCCTGTGTCCAACCACTTTTTCTTCATTAATAGATGTTGAAGATTTCTTACTTTGAAGCACCTTTTGCAACTGCTGGCAAAGTGCCTGGTACTACACGATAAAACTGGCAAATTCCAATCCTTTCCTCACTGAAACTCCCCTGTGGATCAGACACCACAGTGACAGTTCTCCAGTGCACGAGCCTCTGTTTCCATGTCTGGTCCAGGTCCAGAAATAGGGAAACAAAGGCAGCTGTTAACAGTTCCAACTGGCCAAGGGAAAACCCAGAGGATAAGAAATCTCCTGAGAAGACCCAGAGCCATGAGATTTGCAGTAAGATAGCCAGCCCAACTCTCAGTGACCTCTCTGAGAGAACTGAAAACGTCTGGCTGCTTGTCAAAACTGAACATCCAAGCCCGTTGCTGAAGGAAACCCATAGTAAGAGATAGCCAAAGCAATATCAAAGGCACAAAATCCATGAGATATAAGTAATGGAGTTGTTTTGGGAATAGCCTTTTCTGCACTGCATGCTCTGTACTGTTTCATAATTATATGCAGACACACCAGTTCCTGTTCTGCCCTAATCAGGATAACACAATCCTTACTGCCTTGAACACACAGCCTCGGCGTCCCCTTTCGGACATTCCTTGATGGGCTAAAACTGAGCCAAAATGTCAAAATATTACAGGAGAGGGAGAATTGCCAATATTCACACAGAGCACTTCTTCCATCCATCATACTCTTACCTCTCTCTACATTATAGTCACAACCTCCATCTCCCGAAATTATTTTGTACTAGTGAACATGAGCAAGGCTATGAAAATCTAGTTCTTAATCCTTCCAGACCAGTGGTTCATAGCCTGTACTGGCTATAACCATTCCTAGCAGCATTTTAATCAGGGAGCCAACATATCCAGCCCCTGGCAATCACAGGGCAGCTGGATGTGGGACCTAGAGGGAATCAATAGCATGGACAGCAGACCTGTATTCAGAGGACCCTCCAAACCCTACTTTCAGCCATGAATACAAATGCTCCAGGAACCCGACTTGTTTCAGCCATTCCAGAAACAGTTGGCTTTAATTTATCTTGATGTTCAAAAATGAACCACTTGAAATTTTAATTTTTAGTCAAAACAAAAGGCTCTGTATTTTGGGGCCATTGTGGAGGGAGTAGGGGAAATCTGCCTCATCCTCAGCTACTGCAGAATTGACCAGCACAGAGGTTCAGCAGGAAACAGGGAACCTCAGCGAAGAAGCAAGGCCAGAGTCCCCTGGAGTAGCCACTCAGTTGTTGGAGTACAACCTCATTCCTTGAATGAGACCACCACAGGTTTCCATGGCAAATCTTTCTCCACAGTTCTTTTTCCTATTTCTCAGAGTCCAGCGTTATTCTGCTTCAGATCAGCTGCTGTCTAAATTATCTTACTGAAGTAATCTTAGATTATTGCCTGAGACAACAAAGCAGATGGAACAATTTGATTTTTATTACAGCCAATTGAAACCAGCCATGAGGGTTTATCAAATCTAGAGGGAACAGGTATTTCTCAGTCTTGCTGTAACTAAGTAGGACATACAGTGCCAGGACAACATGGAAATGTAAGCCATGCTCCTAGAAGTCCACTGAAGATGGAGACAGTGTGACCAGGCACTGCCAAGCAGCCAGCTGACCCTTCAGCAGCCCTAGACAGACCTGTGGCCCCTCTCAGCACCTCTCAGCAAAGAGCCCTTGCACCACCAAGGTGCCCCAGGACATGCACACCAGTACCCAGTGGATTCGTGGCCCACCCCTCCTCAGGGTGACACCAGGGAAGTGCCAGCTGAAGGAATTCACCAACACCTCCACCAGACCCTGCTGCCGAAGGAAATTCAGCTGGACTTTTACCCTAACACCCTTCCTTTACGCAATTCTTATCTCTTTCTTCACAAGACCTCCTCATCAAAACCTCCTTGGCACAACCCAAGCTGCTCTTCCATCACCAGGGGAGAAGAAGCTGAGTGTGGAGGCAATTTGTTCCTCAGAGCATGCATCATTCCTGCAGCCAATGCGTGCACGTGGCCAGCCTTCCTTGGACTGCTTTACAGAGCAGTGGACGCTGTCCAGAGCGCTCTGCTCAGTGTCCCCGACAAGATGGCCATCAAAGACTGGGTTAGGGGTCAGGCACCCAAAGCCATTAGCACTCCAAAGTGATTGATTACCATCATGTGTGGTCTCAATCAAGAGCCGGTAATGAGCTGCATTCATTAATCCCATTTATATGTTTGCATAGTCCAGTCTTGAATTTCAGAGAATAAAAAGGCTTCATACTGAGATCGGCACATTGCACTACCTGGCAAGGAGAGGGAAGCCACAGAGGGCATAAAGCATTTGCATATAATTCTGCATGTTGGGAATTTCAACCCAGGTATTTCTAAATGCCAAGCAGAGTGGCTCCACAGCATGGCCTGCACACCTCCCAGCAGCACCAAGCCACAAGCTTGTCTTCCCCACCTCTGTGCTATAATTCCATCTGTACTTATTTGATGTTTTCCTCTCACTTCTAAAATAACTCCCCATGACCACAGCTCTATCCAGTGTTACACCCACTCCAAGTTTCCGTTCCTGTTTGGACCATTATGGGTTCTCTGCCACTTTATGTTTGATAACCTCTTATTTTCTTCTTATCACCTCCATCAAAAACCTCATGTTCTGAATATGTCCCTGCCACCTTTGGCTGTCCTGTCTTCCTCGAGCCATGCCCCTGTGATAACCTTCAGCAGAGAGCCCCATCAGAAGTAACTTGACCCCATGCCCTACCCTCACATCCCACTTTGAGCAGGCCAGGCTTCCACCCTGTGCTGAGCCCTACACATCAGCCCGGGTTCCTTTCACTAGCATTAAAGCCATGTTTTCCAGCTTCCCCTCCCCAAAGGTTCCCTAAAGGAATTATAAAACTAAAGGGTGAAATTCTGGCTCAGTTGAAGCCAACGGGAATTAAAACAGTAAGTTGCCACTGACTTTAACAAGGCAGGGACTGACCTCAGCACCCAGAGCTCCAGAGCAAGGCTCTTTGCTTCACACAGAAACATGAGGGGGTTTTCAGCTTCACCACTTCTGAAAATACCCCAGAATGTCAGTGAGGACACCTTCATTGTATTTAACTCTGTCAGAAAACTTCCATATTGATAAACTCACTGACCAGAATAGCATGAACATGCCAGAACACAAATCCCTTGCAAAATACATTAAATTTTAACCAGCTCATCCTTTATTAGAAACCATTTATTTTAAAAGATGTTGGAAACTGCACTCACCTTAGATATCTCAAGGAATCAGCTATTTGCATGCTTGGATGTCCAGAAGCTGTCACCACTTTTCCCAGCATAAATTCAGTATACAATGTAAAAAAATAAAGTTATTTCAAAAACTTAAGAGGGGTTTGTTGTTTTGGTTTTTTTGCAGAGAGGTATTACTTGGTTAAAAATGGATTTGAATAATAAATGCCTGTAAGTGTTCCCAGGCCTATTTCTTGTAGAAATGCTTTTAGTATTTCATGTGGGGGAAAAATATGTACCAGTGAGAGGTAATGATATTTATCCACTCTAATTCAAAAGAACAGCAAGTATGTTAAGGGTAACCGGTACATAATGGTGTGAGCTATTCCAAAAGTTTCAATTATGCACTGAAACCTAAAATAAACAAGGTAAAGGTGACACTGACTGCACAGTAAACTTAAACACCTTTCTTTTTCTTTTGCAAACCCCTAAAGCCCAGTGCACAAGCTCACCTTCCCTGTGATGCCACACATTGCTGGTGCTCTCTGCTGCAATGCCCTGCTGAAAATAACCTGGTGGTAAATTCCGTGGCCGCACTTAATATCTTTATATCACACCCATAATCCACAAAAAGGAATTCTTTATTTCTTCAAAGGAAAGACCACCTCTGCTAACACTCCTTGACTCACAGCAGAAAGCCAGGGGATTCCTGGGTCATGTCCAAGAGATGCCAGGATGAAAAAGCACTCAGAGGCCGTGCAAAGCACTGTCCTGGTGGTAGAAGGAGCAAGAGGAGTCCTGGAAATGCTCCTTCCAATGATCTCTAGAAAGACAGGATCAGGCAGAGAGATATCATCCCCAGTCTCTCATAGGACAGGAAAGAAATTGAAAGATGCAGAGTTGTGGAATAAAACTACTGATTGGAAATAAAATGAGACAGCAGGAAGGAGTTTGGTCTGTAGGGAGACAATGACAAAGGACACTGAGGAGTTTTTTTCACTGGGATTCAGTGATTCAGGAAGTCTCTCAGTACAAGGTTTTATAGACCAAGCTACCTACTTCTATGAATACACAGGGATAATTGATCATCCTTTAGGAAAAAGCCCATAAGGAGATCAGCAGGTGTCAATGCTGACAAGCAGCTGTTGCCTCCAAAGCCATCTTCTCAATGAAAGAGATAAAAACCCAGAGCTGAGCTCAGCCTTGGTGCTCATGAGAGGCCAGGCAGAGTGGAGGGAACACTGCAGTCCCAGACGTGCACCAGGCCACCCCAGCTCTGTGATTTCAGGCAAGCTGTCTTCTCTTTCCTCCTTCTTCTCCTGGGTTAAGCTGCACAACCCAGCAGCAGGACTAGCCTTGCTCTCTGGCCACTGCCCTCTAAGCTCAGTTTTAGAGGGTAACTGGGAAAACGGTGCTGGAGCTGTGTTGACATTGCTGAAAGAGGCTTTTGCCTTTGTCTTCTCTGACCTTTTTGGTTTCATGCATGAGTTTAACAGGTATACAAATAAACATGTGTTTCAAAACATAAATCCTTATTTCATTAACTCAGAGGGACTAAAGGAGCTGTGTCCTCCCCCTCAGCTCACACAGGAGCTTCTGATTACAATATAAAGATGTAGCACATCCCATTACGCCAGAGCTGTGCACCTTCTGTCTGCTGGTGACTTTCCCTCACTTGGGGAAGGATCTGCAGGGCCTCAGGTTACAGCTCTATACAGATTAAAATAAAATTTACTCTGGCTTTTAACATTTAAGAGCTGTAATGGCTTAGTGCTTCATTTATTGGCAAGTGAGCAAACAAAGAGAAGGACAAAAATTAATAGACAACCCTCCTTCAGAAATAGGAAAAAGAAAATGTTTCTAAAACCCCACACAGCCAAAAGGTCTTAACAGCAGCACTACAGCAGTCTAATGGGTGAATCCAGGTAAGAATTCACACTCACTGGCTCCTGGCTGGAAAAATATCTATCACATGCACAGCCTGAGTACAATCGTGAAACACTCACATGGAGAGGCTGCACGAGCTCCCAGTCACTTGGAAGAGGAGCACTTTTCCACTCCCTCACTAAATTTGGGGTTCATATGGCTGGCTTAAGTTTTAAAGAATCTCAGCTGGCACTTACAGCAGTGGAGAAGCTCAGTCATACAGCACTCAGGGGTCATGGGGCAGCTTCAGCAATGGAGCAAATTCAGCACAGGAAGGTCCAGATCTCCTGTCTGGTTGTTTTCTGTTCCTATCATCTTGCTCAGCTCCCCACAACTTGCTCCTCAGCAATCAGTCAACACTTCTGGCAGTGGAAAGAGAGACCATCAGCTTCTAAACTCAAAGAAAGTTCAGCAGAAAGCACCAGAAAAAAAAAATCAATTCTCAAGATCTGTAGTTTTAATGTTTCCCTAAACCCACCAGTCTGCAGCTGAAAGGAACCTAATAAATTACAGAGATGACTGAAAGGAAGTTTCTTTGTTGTTTCCAACTAATTTGGGTGGGTGTATGCTAAAACTTGAATGCTAATCAGCAAGTATCTTCCTGAAAGAAATCTTTCAGTTGTCTTCCTTTGCTGTGCTTTGGTTCCCACCACAAAGCAGACTCAGGGCACGGGACCTGAAGTCTCTCCCATCAAACCAAGCTGGAAGATGTGCTCCAGCTGGGTTCACAGCACACCCACAGTGAAACCCTGTGTCCCAAGTCTGAGACAAAGGTGCTAAAGCTTCAACACGACACAATCAAAAGGGCAAGAGCCTCCTCCTCATGGAAATTCACACAGTGATTTTTATAAGCCAATGTCCTGAGATGCCTCATCCCTGGAAGTGCTCCAGGCCAGGTTGGATGGAGCTCTGAGCAGCCTGGTCTAGTGGGAGGTGTCCCTGTCCCCAACAGGGCAGGTAGAACTGGGTGATCTTTAAAGTCCCTTCCAACCCAAACCACTCTGATTCCATGATTTAGGTTTTTCTGCTTTAAAACAGTCTTGTAGCAAGCTCTGCTGGTGTCCATCTAAGGCAAAGCTGAGGAGGTGGAAATCTATAAATACCATTATTTTGATATACGTTCGTCTCTCTCATCTTTTAAAAAAAAAAAGCTAGGAATCTTCCATTTCTGAAAGCTTGGAGACAGAAAATGAAATATAAATGAAGGTTCTGAGTTGCAGATCTTATAAAGAGATTCCTACAACTTTTATTGATGTTCATCAGGGTTCAAAAAATTCCAGCTGTATACAGGGTGGAAATGAGTCATATTTCATTACCAGAATTCACAAACTCTACAAAATTTATAATGCTGCAATTAAAAACTGAAAAGAAAAATATTTTAAAATGATACAAAAGAGACAGGCTGCCTAGTTAAACACTGATCTTCCAAGTCCTGACTAAAAGATGCTGGAAATCTGTGACATACAGAAATTCTAGATAGAGACTCGTGATTTTGAAGCAATTTTCATTCCATAATGGAATTAATTTTTGTTTAAAATATTCCTGAAACAACATTTCCTATAAAAATTAGATGCTTATATAAAATATTTAGTGTCTTTAGAAACATGGAAGGATGTTACTTTTTCGTTCTTTCTTATTGTTCAAAATCATGTCTTATCACTGGTGCTGATTAGACCTTTTCCAGGTTTCTTTTTCAGCTTTTTCTTACTTTGTTTAGGGTTTTTTTTGTTTTGTTTTCTTTTTTTAAACTTTTCTAGACTTTCTTTCATCCTTTGCAACTTCTTAACACCCTTGTTCTATGCCATCCAGGATCAATAAAGGATAAGGAGGTAAAACAAAAATATCAAAAGTGCAAAAGACTAACATCTCTATTTTTAATGAAAAAGCAAGAAAAGTGATGCTTATGATCTGTAAGAAAGTTGTCTTTCATCAGAAACATTTCCAATGGAACATGTGAACAAGGTACATTGCCAACATTTACATTTATCTTACTTTATTGAACTAGTTTTGTCTAACTTTAGTCAATGTAATGGTTGCTATACAAGAAGAAAATGGTTTGTACAAGAATTACTGCTATCACTGGAATCAAATTAGAACTAATAATAATAAGAAGAATAACAATAATGTTTGTTTATATAAGGTGTTTCTACAGCCTTTTTTACTGGTTAAATATTTCACAGGCCTAAAAGATGTAGATTAAATTAAGCTTTTTTTACTCTTTGATGACACATGTCCCTGAAGAAACATCTAAACTGAACTGCTAAGAATTTTGAGAAGAAAGTTGTAGGAGGGCATTGACCTCATATGAAAACAGAGAAGTAAAACATAAGGATCGTGTTTACTCTGTATGAGTTTCCTGTCGACACTGTTTATTATTGAGCAATAAACACACTTGGACTGTAGAGATATATCTTTAGAAGAGGTATTAAGAATCAAACAGTTTCTGTAAATCTTCTGAGTGGTATTAACATTCAGATTTAAACAAGGCTCCACACATAACACGCATTTGATCATTTAACAGGTCCACTTCCAAAATATTTCTGGCTGCAGATGTCCAGTTAGTATCTGATTCTTCCACTTTGCTTAGCCAAAATGCTGAGATTTAGTCTTATTTTAACTAAACACATCCTAAGTTATTTTTGTATGTGTCTCTTGGGCCTCAATTTCACTGCAGCAAATTTCTGCTGTGATGACGGGCTGTAAATGTTCCTTTCTTCCATTTCCCCTCATTTATCCCGCTTTGTGGCATTATCTGATAAAAACTCTGAGGACACACTCCCTCCCTCATGCAAAATACAAACAAAAGGGACATGAAGAAAAGGCTCCCCCACATCACTGTCCCAGCACTGGTTGGAGTCTTGAAGGTGATTTACAGCACCAGTGACACTGAGCTAGTTAGGATGACAGAAATTTGCTTCTTTAGCACAAAGTAAAATCCCCTCCAAACCTCCTCCGTTAGCATCAGCACATTTGCACGATGTCCCAGAGCCTGGAGCAGGGATGATCTAAGGAAGATTTCTCCAGGTTACTCATTCTAATTGCTTAGGCTCACCTCACTCGAAAACCAAAATGTTTCTGTTTGCTTGTCAAAAAGTAAATATGGGAGAAAACGCATTTCAGACTGAAAGAAATGTTTCATTACATTCAGAAATGGCAAGTGGTTTTTTTTTCCATTTGAGGGCACTTCTTTACTTTTAGAATTTATTTTTAGTAAGTTTTATTGAACCTGATCTTGGAACTCCATTTCAAAACAAAGCCTAAACCTTTCGTGCAAAATGCACTGAAGTGACAGTTCTCACTTTGCTCGTTTTTTCCAGGGTGTGAAAGTGGACCCAAAGGCCTCGCCAAGTTTGACTGCAAACAGTCTCTGTTGAACTGAGTCTGATTTTTCAGCAAATAAACCAGAGGAGTGACTATTTGTTCTACCTATCTGTGAAGATAATATTGGCAATTCCACCATTAACTTTTTGTCAATGACTGATGCAAAGACATGAGGAACCAACCCTGCTTTGCCAAGGGCCTTGGGAGTGTGGATGGGTGTTAATGAGAGGCCTAAATGCTAATTAAGCCCTCCACGGTGGTGTGTTTGTGTTTGAACCCACAGCATGTGCCCCAGCCCGGGGCTGGGCAGCCCATCCTGGATTTCTATCCACAGGGAGCCTGGCTCTGGGTCTCAGTGTCTGTGACAACTCTTGATTACAGGGCCCAAATACCCCCAAAGTGGCCCTTCAAAGCAGCTACACATGTAAGAATAGTACCCAGCAAGTGTGTGAATACAGCCAACCTTCTCCCACTCCTCAGAAAGTCAATGTCCAGAGCAAACCCCTCCTCTGACTTGTCAGCACATACTGCCTCGCTGCTTGGCCTTTGGAGATTGCAGCCCGGACGGAAGGTGATGGGAATTGAACTTCGGCTCTCAAGAGCACCTGGCTTTGTTATCTCTAAGGGCCCAGGAAGATTTCAGGCACTATCAGCCCATGCCATGTCCTGACACTTGACTCACAAAGTGGCACTGGTGTTGGCTTACCTCCAGGCTGCAGATAGCGGCTGTCAGCAGCGAGGTGAAAACGAATGGAGTGGAACAGAAGCAGAGATCCTACTGTTTCATTTGGGAAAGCATGGCATCCCACACTGCTGAGGAGTCTTCTCTCTTCTGACTCTCACTGAACATCAAGATCTTTGCTACAGAGAGTCCAGGAGGCTGAGTTCACACAGCCTTTTCTAGTGCATCGTCTCCATCTCTGCAGTGGACACAGGGAAATACTAAAAATCTGATGGATGTCAGACCAAGACTCTGTGTGGATGCCAGAAATACAGCTACGACACAGATTCCAAATATCACTGAAAGCAAGGAAGTTTCTCATTTTTCCCATGCAACTCACCTCTTCTTCCAGAAGATAAGTATATTATTATTGCAGATATATTCTGTACTTGCTATTAAGAACAGAGACACTGAAAGCCCCAGACAACACACCGAGTCACAACCCACAATTTGATTTGAACACACTTCAGCCAGAAACTCGAGGCTGATGATAATAACCTGACATCTCTCTGGGAACAGATACCAGGCTGCAAAACTGATCTTCTCCCACTGTTGAGCCTGTGTTACGTGCATAAGACAGATGCAGGAATGCTCTAGGAAGGAGGCAGATACTGCTTTCAATGAGAAACCAGATAACACTGAAGAAAGCAGCTGCTTTAGAGAAACTTGGGCGCTTCTGAAGCATTCAGAACTGCGGAGGCATTTAGTGTTTGCTCTTTTATCAGTGCAGCTGCAAGTGATAATTCAACCTCCAAGTGGTCTGTGCTTTTGTTCTGTTCGAATTGAAAAATGCCCAAACAAAAATCCCTGCATTGTATCGGGATTATATGCTTGAAAGGAACTGAACAAATTGCATTTAGAATGATCAAAATGATCCGTTTTCCTTACCATGTTACTGGCAGACAAAGGTTGGTGTTTGAAAATCAAATTTTACCACTATCAATGTTACTGCCTGATGTGAGTGCAGTGATATAGCTTTATCAGGCAAATTCCAAGACAGATTTACCCAAAAGACAGTTATCTTTATTATCCAAACAGCAGTTGCCAGTGTCACACACTGACACTTCTCTTCTAAGCATCTTTATCATCTCAATATCCCAAAATAGAATGCCTTCTGTATACTGATATCTCCACAAGAATACATTTGCAAATGCTGTTCCTCCTTGTATAAAAACAATATAAAATAATAATAATCACTCTTCCAAATTACTGCACTATGAATGTTGCTTTTCTTACAGCGTCCCATGTTTGAGACAGAGAATAAGGCCCAGCTGCTTGTATATTTAGGAACCTCATTCCCACTAAAAATTGAGCCTTTTTCCTGATTTGAATTAAGTCTCACCTTTTGTGAATGAGGTACCACTGTGTCTGCAAGCAAGAACTCTGCTGCTGCTGCAGGAATCTCCAGCACAACATGAGGTTGGTGCTGCACCCCGAGATGCAGTGATCCAAGCTCACTGCCCACCCCAACAAAACAGCACTGCCAGTGTTAGGGACCTGTATTTAGATAGGTATCTGAATCCATGGAGAGACTCAGCAGGAAAAACATCCCAACAGACGTGCCTACTGGATGCTCCCTGCTTCCTAAACAACAATTTGCCCCAACAGAAATGTTGATTTAAACCATACATGCTAACGTGAGTGCAGGATAAGGTTATGTGATTCTTGGAGCCACCACGCCAGGTCATGAATGATGTAGTAATGAAAAGAAAATTCCATGCTCACTGCCCAGCAAATAAAGACAGGATTGTGAAACCTGCTGTGCTGAGCTGTGCTCGGTGTGGGCACAGATTTGCAGGAGAGCCCCGCACAGAAGATGGAGAATTTGAACATCATCTCCCAGTCATTTCTCTAAAATTTCTTAGAGCTGAGCACTGCAAGAAGTTGTTTATGAGTGCTTGCTCTGATATTTATACCCCGGTCCAAGATCCAGGCACGCTACCTGCCCACAGAAACTGATGTCCCATTAAATTCTGCTGTGCCAATCATCCATGTTCTGTGTCAGAAACTACCAAATCCTATTGGGAATTGCCCTGGAGTGTGATGAAATCCCTTCCCCACAGCCTGGCAAGCTTTAACTCTCCTAACCTCTGCACAGAGAAGAATCCAGAGAGGTTAAGAGAGAAGCTCATCATAACCCCAGGATTTCCCTGCTGAGTTACTGTACTAAAATCTCTCCTGGGGAAGAAGCAGTGACCCCAGGGGAACAAACAAGACTTTCTGAGCCTCAGCTCCAGGGTGCTGCACATCCACAGTTTCCACTGACTTGCTTAGAACTAAAGGTGCTCAATGGCTTCAGAAATCATAATAAAGGGTCACCTCCTGCGGAGAGCTCAGATTATTTAGATTCTGCAATTGCTCATATTACCATGTCAAGAGGGGTTTTTTTCAGGACATCATTATCTCCAATTTCCTAGGCTTTCAATGTTTTTCCTAGGGATAATCCCCTACAATGTGGGGTTTTTTCAATACATGGACTGAACAAAGTTCTCATACATGGAATGTAGAAGTTTTTATATAAAAAACCCCAAAGCCTTCAGTTTCAATTTGGTCTGTAGAGAGGTGCAAAAGCTTTGGTGTATTTTTAAAAGCAGAGCATTTGAAAGGATTTTTTTTTCCTGGCTTAACTGACCCCGGAGTTCAGCCTTAGTCAAGCTGATAGTTGAGAAAGTAAACTAATTACCACGTTATGTCCAGAGCCTGCCCTGCCCCAGCATCACTGACCCAACATTGTCACACTGCACCTTCTTTTCCACACTTCTCAAAATTCATTTCAGTGAATAAGAGATGATCCTGGATCATCCACTACCTTGGCATAGCAAACAACAGGAAAAGGCAGCTGTGCAGTGGTTTTAGAACATCCACTGCCTCTGCTAAACAAGTATTTTCATGACAAAAGTCAAGAAATTAATAACAATTTCAAGAAGTTTCTGAAACCTCTATTTAAAGTGCCTTAAGTTGTAAGTTCAAGGAAAGCAATGCCTTTGTGACAGCACAGCTGTCGATTAAAAAGATTCCCAGGGCCTCCTGGTTAGTCTGACTTTTGCTCTTTAGAATTATATGAATATAGGCTTAAGACCACCCAAATTCTTTTTTTTTTTTTTTTTTGAGAGCAGCAGAGAAAGAGAACATGCACACAAGAGGGTGAAAGAGACCATTACCCTGGTGTTGGCCAAGTGTAGTTTTACAGTACCAAAGATGTGACAGGCAGCACTGACCTGTGACAGCAGCTGTATTTACACTAGAGCCTAGGAGAGCAAGCACACTGGAGGGGATGGTACATACACTGCAGGATGCACTGGCCTTTGGAGAGCTGCTTTAACCCATATGTGCAGAATCCAGCTGCAGGAATTGAATTCCCTGCCAAAGCACCACTGGGGGTAGCTGACTTTTGTCTCTTGCTTCGTGAGTACGTGGCTGATTTTGCACCTAAATCTCACCTCTCTACTGGAAAGCATTCCCACAACAGTGGGGCATGTTCTTCCAGAGAGCCAGACACAATCCTGGTTATCTCCTATTTTATTAGCATCACCAGCATGACTGATGTGTTGAAGGAAACGGGATGACAGTAAACAAGTTAAGCAGCCTCTAGTCCACAGGACAAACTTCGAAAATAGGGAAAAATAAGAGTTTAAAATCTCTAATTAATTAAAAAAGGTGAAAGCAATGAATTGAACAAAATATAAAGTATCTGTTCTCAGCAGAGAGGAAGGAGGTAGAAATATTTCAACTAGCACAGTTTAGCACCTTATTGAAGCTGATCTCCCCAGGCTCCCTGGAAGTCCATGGAGAGAGGAGAGGAGGCTCCTCCAAGGATGAGGCAGAGCTGGAGCCCCTGGCTCTCCACTGATGATACAGAGAGCCAGGGACCCAAGACAAGCCCCTGGGAGGCAGGGGCTGTGCCCCTCGTAGATTCAGGCTCAAAGCAATCTATTTGTACTGGGTCTCTTCAAACTGAAATTCATTACACAGCCTTTGGACAACACCTCTTTGTTTTCTAATTGATTCAGGCTTTCTTAGGCTGATCTCTCAAGACAGAGTTTAAACAAAGAGAAACAGAATCAAATACTTGCTTTTTCAGCAGGGAAAACTAAAAACAAATCATGAACATTGCTCTGTCTTGGGCTGTAGTTCTCCCATGCTGCTCCCATCTTTATTGTGCTTCCTTCACACCATGAGGTCTTGGATAACAAAGAAAACAGTCCATGTCTTCAAGAACAAAGGCTGACAGGAAAATCAAATTTAAAATGGCAATCACATTTGCAGCAGTATAGGCAGCTAAAATGATCACCTTTGTTATTTATACCACTTCAGGTATCAGATAGTTCAGAGCCCTGTTCTGTCAGCTCCCTGTATATGGAAAGGGAATGGCCACCACCAACACATGGGCAGCATAAATGGCCAGTGTCTTCAGGTGCTGAAGCTTTAAGCATGTTCACATGTCCCATTAATGCCTTTATTACCAGCTGCTTTTAACCCCTTGCCAAAAGCAGGTGCTTTTATACTTCCCCCAATAACAGATGGAATATGGGGCTTGTGAACCAGGGTGCAAGAGTCAAGATATGAGGGGCAGATGGGACAGGTTGGTAGGGAAAGGAGCAACGAACAGAAGACGAAGTTCAAAGTTATAAGAAGGTTTAGCATAAACTTTTCATGTAAGAGGCTCCAGCAGACAGATCTCAGTAGCAGGAAATGCAAACTATGACATGTTTGGACATAAGTTTTCAGCACAGGAAGTATTCCAGTCTGCAGGACCTGAGCAAAGGCACTGGTGCAGGCAGAACAAGAATGTGCATTTGGTTCAAGTTTGTTCTGTGCCACAAGCAGGACATGGCTCAGTCCCTGAGCCTGTGACTGCTTCAGCCCCACAGGAGTGAGACCACGCTGACACCGAGCTCCTGCCCGCAGGTTTGGGTCAGCAAGGGCAGCATAGACACCCAGGAGGTGCTCTGGGCACCTGAGATGTAGCCAGCCATCCTCACAACTCTCTAGGAAATGGATAATTACTCCAAAACATTACTAAAACATCTTCATCAACTTGGGAGCCTTTTATTGCTTCTACTTCAGGCACTTCAGGCCAGGCCTGCACCAGGCTCTCCTGTGTAGTACAAAGAATGATACAGAATTATAGAATGGTTGGGGTTGGAAGGGATTTTAAAGATCATCTCGTTCCAACCCCCTGCCACGGGCTGGGACACCTCCCACTAGGTCAGGTTGCTCCAAGATCCATCCAACCTGGCCTATCCTGCTTCATCTTCTGCATCGTTCATCCTGAAGAACCCATGGGAGTGTTTTCACTCATTCACTTGTCCTGGTTTAGGTACCTCTTGTATGACCAAACCTTGCACTTCTGATAAATAAAACAAATGCAGATCAAGATGGCAGCGATGGCACATGAGCTTAAGGGCCCAATTCTGATTTCACACACCAAATTAGCAAAATCCATCGATTTAAAACAGCCACTCCTCCCACCTACACTCTCCTCATTTCTGAGGGGTTGGAAGGGAGCACAACAACTTCAGCTGACCCAAGGACCCTCTGGACAACAGGAGCAGTCTTCCAGCAAGCCTCTCTTCTCCTTTCACCTGGACAAACAGTGCCCACAGGTCGTAACCCCAGGAAGAGCTTAGAGAGGAGAGCAGGGAAACTTCTGCAGCTCAGTCACTGACGTAGGTAGACCCACCACCCCTGCTGCCAGAAAGAGCCTTTCAGGGACTCCTTTCCACAGTATTGGGAATTCCTGCAAAACTCCCATTTCTGACGTGCTGCTCTTATGTGAAATATCCGCCGTGTTTGCAAAGAAGTGATTATGAATGACTAACCAGCCGTGCATATATTTCAAGAAAACTTGGAAACAACCTTGTTATTTTTGGAAACACGGACACTTGTTCAGGGCAAGCTGGCAAGAAGGAGTTACCGTGGAAAGTTCCCTAAAGAACAGAGAGTCTGTAGTGCCACCTACTGCTGTACTCTGGACTGGAACTTCAGATTTGAAAAAGCCTCGGAGACAAAGAGTGCCACCCTGGAAAAGCGCCAAGCTCACCCAGACCTGGCAATGACCCACACCAGATTCCTCATTGGAAGGCGCAAGAACACTGCCATGGAGAGATGCAAGAGCCAGTCCTGCCTGGGAACTTTGCCACGAAGTGTGGCGGCCTTTCAAAGAGCACTAAATTTTAATTACAGTCATCCTTGGTATTCTTTAAATGTACACAAGCAGCAAAGCTGATATGAACTCAGTGCCTCCTCAACTTCACCACAGACCAGCAACAGTAAGTTCCAAAGATACTCCAAATATATTGCAAAGATACATTGTATAAAATCGTGGTTCATTAATTTATTTAATATTTAATTTTTTTTTTCATAATTTAACCTTTTAATGTAACTATAAGTCTTCCTGCTACACAAGACAGAGCACAATTTCCTGGTCTTCAGTCTGCTGATCAGACAGTATTGTATAAACGTTCACTAAGCTCACAAAATCTATTAAAAAAATGAGAAGAAATCCAGTCCATCCCTGTGTGCTTCTATTCAACTGCCCAGTCAAATATATGACTGCTCCCTGAGTACGTCTCAATTTTCCTAACCACAAATTCACAAAACATAGATGATTCCACAAAGAAAAACAGATACTGCTTTTGGATTATGAGCTATAAACCAGAAAACAAAACATGCAAAAATACAAGGGGAAGGTTGTTTTCTCCCGCAGCTACAGAGTATCAAAGAGCAGTAATTAGAATTTGCTACTCAGTACAACATATTATCAAAATCACCAAAGAGAACATATCCATTTATTCATAAATGTGGTCTGGATTATACAGGCAGTGTAGATGCTTGGTTGGATGTGTGTCTGGTCTGGTTTGTGTTTGGTTTGGAATCCATTCATTTAGTCCTTAATTTGCCATTAAGGAACTGATACAGCAAGTGTGCACATTAAACATTTAAATATGGGTGCCTGGAGGCACAGAGAGCTAAACAACTGCAAGTGGTTATCGCTGAAAATTTAAACAAGTGATTTTCCTTCCTCCACAAAGATGAGGTTAAAGGTTGGACCAGACGACCTCCAGAGATCCCCTCCAACCTAAACCCTTCTATCACTCAAGCACAGGAAGAGACAGCCAAGAAGGAAGGGCAACGTTGAGTGTAATGCTCAAGAACATCACTTCCCATGTGGAGCAGGACAAAGTTCCTACATCCAGCTCTTGGGACACTTCAGTGTCCCATACATCAGATTAGATGAGATTGCCATGACATCAGCAGGACTTGGGCTCCTTCATACCCAGGGTCTTGCACAAGGTTCCAAGCTACAGACTTTTGAGAAAGCTCAGAGACACCGAGTTCCCCACAGTCTCAGTGGCATGAATTTAAGAGTTCTCAACCATCTGGAGCATAAAATGACATAGTGCTGAGATGTCTGGAAAGCCTGTGACCATCACAGTACACTGGCCACCAAAGAAGGGCTAAAGCCAGCAGAGAGGATTTTAACAGCTGTTTTACAAAAATTCACCAGTTTTAAAATGTTTGACTAAGTTGTATCTATAAAAACCTGACTTGAATCCCTCTTGCACCAAATGCCAAAGTCCTTCTACACAGAACAAAGGGAGTTCATCCAATGTCTAATTACTATTTATCTCCATCTATTTTAGCTAAAAACAAAATCCTCACAGATCTTAATAAACATTGAATACTGTCACACTACTTTGAGCAACATTTCTGGTAGAATACAGCAATAAAAAAAAACATATCACATTTCTTAGTCTGTTCCTCCAAAAAGTCATATAATTTGGCCTGTCTTATAAGAATTTTTTTTTTTTTTTAGTTTAAAAAAAAAAGGAAAAAGCCTGCTTCAGCAGTGCAGAGCTTTTGATGGTGTCACAATATGATGCAGCTTATGACAAGTGAAGAGTATGGGATCTGTACAAGAAAAGACTTGGGACAAAATATATTCAGTGTAATGGAAGGAAGACAGCATAAAAGAATCTTTGGGAGCACTTCCCCCCAGTTCTGGGCTCCCCAGTACACAAAAACCCCATGGATTTACTGCTGTGAGTCCAATGGAGTGCCACGAGGATGGTTGAGGGATTGGAGCCTCTCTCCCAAGAGGAGAGACGAGGAGAACTGGGACTGTTCAGCCTAGAAAAGAATGTTCAGGGAGATCCTATCACCTGTTGGGAGAGCAGCAAGGAGAGGGAGCCAGAGTCTCCTCACTGGAGCCCAGTGACAGCACAAGAGGGAACAGGCACAAACTGAAACACAGGAAGTTTCATCTGACCGTAGGAAAAACGCTTGTTTTTTAAATTGTGAGAGTGGTAAACTCTGGGATAGGTCATCCAAAGAGGTTGTGGACTCTCCATTCTCAGAAGTAGAAATCCCAAACTCCACAGCTTACCTTGGCTCCATTTAAAAATGCTGAGAGATCAAATTCTACTCCATTAGGTCATGCCAGAATCACTTAGCTGCAATGAAAATCAACAAAAATACAAAACTGCACACCAGGTGTAATAAACACTGAAGTGTCAAGACTCTTTCTTCTACTTAAATTTTTCTTTCCTTGATGCATTAGTGCATGTAGGGAAGATTTTAAGAGGGGGATTATCTCCAACTAAAATGTTGGTGCATTAACTGGACTTCATCTCCTTTAATATCAGGTACCCACACAAATGGATGTTGTGGACCAAAAAATATTGGTTTTACCTCAGAAGGTTAAAAAAAGATTTTGCTTCTTGCTAGTATTGTATTGTAAGGGTCACAATCAGGCCTGAAAAAATACAAATCCAAAGAATCTGAAAATACTGACTTGAACTCCTCATTTGAATTCTGTTTGTGTCATTATTCTGTGCAAAATGCCTGAATTTCAGAGCAAAGCTTCCAGAAGAGAAGATAAAATATGTGTCAAACTGTCTTCTTCCTACACAGGAACAAGATCTGCATCTATTTAAGGAACTGGCAGGAAACATTAATTATGTCCCCAAGAACAAGGTTTGGCCAACTATCTTTAGTGGCTCTGTATAACCAAGCTTTAAATAAGTGCATGGAATGGAGGCAACAGTGTGCAGAGGCAGCAAGTGGCACTTAAAAAGCACAGCCTCCCTCCACAGGCCTGAGCAAACAGCCATGGTTTCCGTGGTGGTTGTAAGGAATTTGCTTTGAATCTGAAGTAAATAGCCAAATTTTCTACATCCTGCTTGATGCATTTCAAAAACATCTGTTTTGCTTAAGTTGAAATCAGTGTGGCACGTTAATATCTCAGAGGAAATTAGGTTCATTTAATTCGGATTTTAAGGCTGTGGTCCCCTTGCTCTGGTGATACCAGGAAGGGCTTTAGATGTGGATGTTGTGCCTCTGCCATGCCCAGTGATGGCAGAAGCCAAGCACTCTGAGCATGGAGTAGGATACCTGGAGCCCAGGTGTGCTTTGGCTGACTTCCCTGGGCGGTGGGGATTCATTCAGGGGAGGAATTGGCCAGATGAGAATTAAATCCTGTGGGATCCAAATTCTAGGTGCAACCCTAAGAAATGTGTTTCCCCTCGTCTGATTTCCCCTGCAAAGACAGAAAACAGCAGGAGCTGTTTTCACAAGCTTGTCTTGGTTTCAAGCACTGAAGGCAAGGGGTGACACCGGACAATTCTGAGAGAAATGGAAACCAGTTGAAGCAATATCCCACCATTCTTGTGGGTAAGAATCATTTCCAGACTAAAACACCTTTACACATGCATCTGTTGGGGCACAGCAAGCTGAAAGACGGGCTTTCTCCACAGAGAAGGTAATTTTCTTCTGGTTAAGGAAAAAAAGCTAAAGTCAGTAGTACACCCATTTGAAAAAGCCATTCCAGTATTACAGGTGTTGTAATTCAGTTGCCTCACATTCCTGTATCTGCAGTTACCTCTGGTTTGATGAAAACTCTCAACTGGAAAAGAAGCAAGGAAAAGAACAGCACAGGCATCTTGGGAATCTTCAAGGGTTATTCAGTATGGACATCTGGTCAGGCAAACCTGTCCAACAGGAACATAGGGACACTGAAGCAGTAAAATCAAAATAATACACAAGTACCAGGATTAGAATCTATGGGAAACCTTCAGAAGGCGGTCACTGAAATATTTGAAATTACAGCATTGGGAGTACTGCAGGCACAGCTTGTAAGGAAGGATCCAAACAAAATGCCTCAGGTCTGTTTGTAGACAAAGTTCATTTTAATCCCACATTTTCTCAACCACTCTCATTTTTAGATATTAGATGTTATCAGCTTCCCACAGCTAAGATTTTCAAAGCAGATGAAAGATACAAATGATTTTCAATAAAATTCGGGTAACAAAGCTCTTGAAAAATCTCTTCTGTGCCCATTCAGCCTTCCAAGACAAGGACTGCTCCAATTGTGCATTTCTTCATGTAGGATCTGGCTCAAGACTGGAAGGTTGCACATGCAGCTGCAGGAATAATGGCTAGTCTGAGTTCTCTGATGAGACTTAGCAGTTGGTGAAGTTTCCAGGCTTTGGGCTTCTTTCTGTGGCAATCAAAGTAAGGCAGTTTTGCAGACCTTAGTGTCATATTTCCCTGCTCCTTTCAGAAAACCATCTAGTTTTCAACACAGCTCTAATGATAACTTCACAAAATTCTGTGGTTTTGCTTTGTAGATCATTTAAGTATTTTCTCTCATGTTGCTCCACAGCTCTACTGTGTCAGTTCCAAATGAATCAAAGAAATCTCAGAGCAAAAGCTGCTTGAAACTGGTAATGCTCCTCTGGATTCTCAGAGGAACCACCAATTTTGCCTGATGAGGTTCACTCGAAAGACTTCATTGATTTAAGCAAATCTTTCAACATGCATGGCAAGAGTTTAAAGTTTCTAATGAACCATGAAACCAGGCAAGTTTCTAGGGCTTTCTGAGCATGCTTTCCTTAATTCTAGCTCCACATCACAGTTTTGCCACCAATCTCACAATGCACAGACCCATGGGAGCACTGTACAAGCAGCTGAGGAAAGCTGTGACAACCAGATTAGAATATCCAGCAGGCCCAGAGGACCAGAAGTTATTCACCAGCTTGTAGGCCAGAGCTCCAAGGACCAGTCAGAGGCCAAGGTAAGGGCTGTCCAGAGCAACACTGATCTCCTGTAACAAATAGGGGCTAGTTTGGTTTTCTCTTTTTAACTAGGGTTTCATGGTAAAATGCTTCATCAATACTGACAACGATGCACTTGCATCCAGGATAAAACTTCTGGACACAGAGAGGGACTCCATTGCCAAGTATCCTTTGAAATACTCCTGAGGCAGCTTCTAAGGTTAAAAGAAAGATTAAAAGCTACAGAAAACACTTGAGGTGCTGAAATCCAGGATCAGTCTTTTGCTCTGTCACAGCATCCCTACACAAGTTAGAGCACAGAGAAACCATTTCCTCATTTTCCAAGCAACTGAGACTTCTACCTCATGGAAGACATGGAAAGACAGAAGCTTTAAAGACTTCCCAGTGCTTAGCTGTAGCAAGGATGGGAAACATGAATACTTCATGCACCTTACCAAGAAGGGGCAAAATTCACAATGGTTCTCACCAGTGCTGTCCAAACACACAACTGGCCACTGGCCAATGCAGGCACTGGGAGTGAAGGTGGAGGCTTGACCACTCTGAAGCCAGCTTTGGATTGTGGCTGTGCTCCATCCTAGAGGGATGCTAAGCATAAGCACAGTTCATTTTGAAATCCAGAAAGCACACCAGCATTTGGCAGCTCTCTCTTGAGCAATGAAAACAATCGTTTTTATTTCTAATTGCACTGAAGAACTCACATGTAGATCCTCCACAGCAGAGCCTGGAGAGGCCTGTTTAACAGCAGGCCTCCTAAAGGTCTGATATTCAGAGTGCAAATATAAACTTGCTGCAGCTCCAAACAGTAATGGCATTTATGCTCTTGGTTACAGAAGCAGCAGAACCACCAAATTCCAGTTCCTCTTCACTAGTCAGCACTGGACTGACCTTACACTCTTTTACTTCAGTTTAAACACTGTCATTTGCATTTTTTTTTTCTCAAAATTCTTCTGTATCTATATAAAAAAGATACATGAAAGGGAGAAGCCTTGTGTACTTTTTAACATGTTAACTTTGAGGACAAAGATTAGAAACCTCTCAGTGACACAGACTGGAGTTAATCAGACAAAATATTCTGTGTGCATACTCTCCTCAAGGCAGCATCTGCAGCTCATGTGTAATGCAAACCACGTTAAGCAGCTCTGTCCAGCCTGATTTCTGTCCAGCTACCAAGGATTCTCACTGAATTTCACCAGACAGAAAAGTGCAATTTTTCTGTCATTAGAGAGCACCCAGGGAAGTAGCACAACAAAATGCTTCCTGCTGCTGTTAAAGGCAGGAGGCTGTGATTTCAGCTCAGTCATCTGCTCTCATATTGAGTAATCCACAAATATTTGAGCTTTCTGGCAGCATAACCCCCCCAACACCACAGTAGCAGAATCTTTTCCTCTAAATGTTCCAAGACATTTCCATGTTTGCCTTCTCAGGCTATTGATAGTAAACTGCTTAATAGGAGAGGGCATCTGTGATGCTTTTCCTGATTATTGATAAGATCTAGAAGGCTTAAACATGGCCTTTCCTGCTTCAGATTTTAAAGGAGGTTAATTGAGATCAGATACTTAAAGCTGATCTTAATAGCAACAGAGTAAGTGCACAGTCCAGACTATGGAAAGAAAACATGTTAAAAAATATTTGGAATAGTTAAATATATCCAGATCAGCCACACATGATAACTTCAGAGCACTTACAAAGAGACTAAAGGACACTGAGCCACTCCTGGCTATCTATAGAGTGCTCATTGGAAACACAGGTGGAACTCCAGGAGACCAGAAAGCTGATTTTTAAGAGATAGGGAAGAGTTTGGGAACATTTAGTTCAGTCTGTAGACGTGAGTTTAACCTCTACAATACAAAAGAGAGAGTAAGAAATGGATACAACCAACAGGACAAACAAAAATTTCACCTTTACAAGATAACTGGCTTTAAAAAAACCCAGAAGATTTATAGAGTAGAGGGAAAAGGAGACATGCTGCAGGATAGCAAACGAGGGGTCAGAGAGAAGTCAATTATTTGTTCTCTTCCTCCCCCAAGGACAGGGCAAGAGTGAAGGACTACATTATAAAAACAAAAGCAATTCAGCTGAGAAGTCAAAAAGAAGTTTAAAAGCTGAGTAATACTTGTAGAGACTGTGAAATCACCTGTCACAGATTTCTAGACCCTGTCAGAGTGGATCTGCCTAATTATTTTCTTGATGGCAGTTATGCCTTCCAGGCCCCAGCATCTTCTCTTGCCCCTGATGTCCCATTTAATTCCTCCTTGTCTCACAATCTCTTCCTAGCACCGCTCCTTCCCCCAGCGATGGGGGAAGACTTTAAAGAATTCTTCCTCAATGAGTGATGAATTAAGGCAGAATTAATGCCATTAATGAGAATATTTTTCAGCCTTTATTAGACCAGTGGCTATAGTGACACCTTGTGCTACAGTTACAGAGTTGCCTTCATCGCAGCACAGTCATGAACAACTTAAAAACACATCTTGAGATTTTCTAGGCATGAGGTAGAATTCCTAAGGATATCAACAGCTCCCGCATAGTGCATCTTCCAAATTTTTTCCAGTTTGGAAAACACATTGTGTCAGTGGAGAAATAAGCTGTGGCCCTCTAGTTAAACCTGTTTGACAATAATGCATGTGCAGAAGGCAGCAGCATTACCATGAACTGCTGGACTCTGGCATTTCTTTCCTCTGAGAGCTTCATAACTTCAACATTGTATTACCACCAGCTCTTTCCCTGGGATCTATTTAACAAGGAACTTACAAATGGCATGTGTAACAAATGCTATCTATTGCATTTTATTATTCATCTTTTTCCACATATTGACATTTGAGATGTAACCAGGGACTCTGCACAGAATATGTCTGGCAGGAGTGGTGTGCACTGATTAATGTCCCCTTGGTGCTGATATGAAACACATGGGTTCTATTAGCAAAGCCATGGATGAAATGATCCATTGGAAATTACTTACCTATTCCATGAACATGACTTACCAAAGCCAGGAATGTTCTAGAGATTAACTCTTACGAAGGCATGGGAATTAAAGCACTTCTTTCTGGGAAAAAGGGGAGCATTTGCAACCACCCATAGGCTGCAAGGGGTCAGCCCTAAAATCTTTAGAAGGTCTCTGACAGAACAGGAGCAAAGTTATATATTCAGACAACGAGTAAATGAAAACAGAGGACTGTTATTATTCCTGTTCACTTCGACAATTTGAAGTTTTTTCTCCTTCAAGTTCAGGCTACAATTGAAAAAAGAATCCCTATAGAAGTTCTTAGATATGTGCTTATTTCTATTAAAATCAACATCCCACCAAAATTGTTAAAATTAAATGTGTGCTTAAATATTTTTCTGAATCTGACTAGTGGGTACTTACTTGCCAGGGTTTTATTTTCTTTATTGATACAACATTAACTCAAAAATGCTGTGGACACATAAATATTAGCCAAAACTATTAACTTTTTCTGGGTTTCTTGGCCTTTTAAAAAAATCTGGTCCAGCTAGAAGGCTGTCTTATCATTAAACCAACATATTAAATTTCTCTGACAGTAAAATCTATCTATAGACATACAGTAACAACAAATTAACCTCAATCTGACATGAATGAAAACAGTTTCTAAGTGGCTATAGTTCCTAAAACAGAATCTATATGCAATAAATATAATTATTTCACTGAAATTGTTAGCACATGTTTTTCTTTTGCAACAGACATGTTCGCTGTACCATCTTTGTTGTATTGATATGTTCTTTAGTAGCCCCTTCTGTGCCTTCATCCTTGATTTAAATTTATCATGACACATTTTTAAACAATAGCAGGAAACCTCACTTATGACTTTAATTATAAAATGGTGTTATAAAATTATATCCACATTTTACTTTTGGCAGTTGGCAATCCTCATTTAACATAAATAACCCTTCTTGGCCTCAGCAGTTCTCTCTGGTTGATTTCAATGCTTACTGTATGTAATTGATATAAAAACACAAGGTTTAGGAAGCAGTTATTGGAACTTGTTAAAAGAAGTAGTCAAGTTCATAAACGCACTCATTTTGCTATGCTACATGCCAAGAGAATTAATAATGGACATTTGGGAATTGGGGAGAAACTCAGGCTTTTTAAAGAAAGACTGATGTAACTACAGTATTCCACTCCTATGTTAATTGTTTGGATCACAGACCCAAGGCTTTGTTTCTCTTCCACCCACAGCTGCTTCCAATAATTTTCTAAAACCTGACACATCTATACACACACATCCACGTTAGACACAGACATCAGTTTGAACACCACATATGCACCAATACCCAGATAATTCTGCTGTTCTACGTTGAAGGACAAGAGCAAATACATTAACCTGGTGGCATAAATAAAAATAAATAACAATCACATCCGAAGAGGCCATTCCAGAAGACTGGGATTTAGCAATACTAGAAATAAAGATACTTTAAGTCACTTCCCGAAGCAGTTCATGTGAAGGGGTTGATTTTCATCTGAAGATCCCTGGATTTGAACAAAGTTGCCTTTGTCTGCCTTATCTTTGCACACTGACAGTAGGAGAACACGCAAAGTTGCTTGTCTGCACGAGCACTAAACTCCAGCACTGAATCCTCCAATGCACAATGGTCACACAAGAGCAGGAAATGTCACTCCTACTTAATGCAGGGATGCACCATTATCAGAAAAACTGAAGCAATGTCTTAGCTTCTACCTGACCATCACACAGCATCACTAACAGGATTAAAGTTAAACAAGGGCTCAGAAGCATTGGATGAACTGGAAACAAACCCAGCTCAACAGTGCTGGTCCATAACCTTCACAGAGCTGATGGTGCTACTAATTGTCCTTCCCTTCTCAGAACAAATGACTTGGGTTAGGGCCCACTCAAAGTTTTTCCTTTTGCTATTTTACGGATCCAACTTCAAAAATTCTCACTTATTAAAGCAAATTTGTGAGAAAGAATTCAAAAACATTGAGAACATTATTCTCAAATTTCCAGTTGGCTGGTTTATCTCATACCTCAAACAAAAATGAGGCTAAGAACAAGAAGGAGACTTTGTTGTTTCTGCATCAGGATCCACCACCTCAGATCTTGAGAGAGGTGTCCTACAAACCAAGTCACACAACAGGACAAAGCCATAGCATGGGTCTGCATTTGTGGATGGCTGGAGAGCTGTGATGCCATAAATTGGCCACTAACAAATGCCAGATGTGGATGTTGGGAGCAGGGGCAGCTGGGGAATTCGGAGGAAAGCTGAGATGCTTAAAATGTACACGCTGTCTGTAGGGAGATGGGAGGGCAGGACAGAGGGGCCAGATGTGTGAGTCTCACAAAGACAGAGGCTAGGCAGACCTGAAAGACAAAGCTAAATAAAATTATTAAGCAAATGAATGTTTAAATGAGGGGTCAGTACCTTGGGATAAAGCTTTAAGAACATGGAAGGGGCCAATATGTTTCCTGCCTCCTCTGCCATACCCATCCCAGCTGGTTTTATGCATCCAAAAGCTGATGTGGTTGGTATGTGCTCAGTCAAGGGTGTAAGTGCCCATATATATAAGCCAGTCTCTTAAGCACAGGCAGGTACCAATGTGTCTCCTATCCTTTTCCAGTGAACAGGGAGAGCACACCAATTCCATCACAAAGAAATGTCTCATCTGTAACTTGTAATTGTTACTTCCAATCGGTGCTGGAAGTAAGAGCCCTTCTGTGCCTTTGGCCACTCATTAAATTACTCAGCCAGAAAAACTCAAGAGCACTGGGATTTCAAAAACTTCTTGCATTCTCTGCTCTTCACCATGCAATGACCCAGTCTCTGTGACACAATAAAGTTCATTAAGTAAATCAGTCTTAGGGGTTTTAATTCTTCTCAATCACTGAACTATAACATCCATTTCAAACTCTCAAATCCCTGTCAGCTGAGACTCACTGACTTTAACCAGGGCTCTGCCCAAGACAGAGGTGCCAGCTACCTGTCCCAATGAGGTCCCTCCCTAAAACCAGCATGACAGCTGCCAACTCTTTGGTTTCAGTAGTCCTGGCTGCCTTTTTCTTCCTTAGCCATGGCCAGGTTTGTGCAAGTGTTAAACCAAACCCGAACAAACAGTGGCAGGGAAGACGTCGCGTTTTCCCTGAGGTTCAGTGGAGGAGGCTGCACACACGAGCCTGGCTTTCCCTGTCCCACACATGCTACAGCAGTGCTGAATAAATAGGAAGCTCAGAATAAATAGGAAACTACCCAGAAGTGGAAGAAATTACTTCAGAGGTCGCTGAGACTCTTGGGACTTCCACATTTCCTAATATAAATTTGGAGTTTGCTATTTTTATTGAAAAGGGGGTGTTCAGCCAAGGGGGCAGTACTTCCTCCTCACATTTCCTATTGCTGTATGCAATATTAATCCTTTAACCTTATAATTAGGGACAGCCATATTTTGTGGAACCTGAGGTTTTTGCAGCCCTCTTGAACTTCTGCAGTAGAAAGTGGGAAAAGAAAGCTGCAAAGATGAAGCTCACCACATCTTTCCTTGCGAGCCTGTGATTTTCTTTTCACCTGTGAAAGGAAATTCACCTTTTTGCTTTTTAGCCATCATATTTTTCTGTTTAAAAGACCCATCTCCAACACTCAGATTCCATGTAAACAAACAAAAAAAAACCCATCACAGTACAGAAACTTGGGTTTCCTGACTCAACCAACAACTGCAATCAGAACCCAAAGCCACATCCTCAGCTAATATAAATATGGTGTAACTGAAGCTGATAGAGCAAGGCCTGTCAAACACATCCCTGTTCTGCTGCAATCCTTTCAAACAGAGCTGAGGCAGAATATCTTCCCTAACACAGGAGGGAAGGAAGCATTGCTCTGTTTGCATACCTGGGACAGGAGAGTACAGTGAGGAGTTTGCAGTGGCATCAGGGCATTTTCATGCAAGTGCTCATCAGAAACAGAGCCATGGCTGATGGCAGGCATCAGAAGCACTGAAGGAGAAGCAGGACAAAAAAGGAGGTTCACTGGCTTGCTACCAAAGAGGTGAATCCTCCCTGTTGGCTCAACAGTCTCAGAAGCCAGAAAACATTTCAGCTGAAGTCAGTTTAAAACCTTCCCTCCCACCTTCATTTTAAAAACTTAACAGTGAATTAAGGGATTTTCTGCTACAGTGAAGATTAGAAGCATTTATAAAGCACCAAATATTAGCATTCACATTTTTATTCTGTGAATTATTTTGCAAAACTAGGTGAAATTTCAGATGGAATAAGAAATTGTTAAATCTCTATTTTTACCCTCAAAGTGGGGGAGACAGGGGAGGATTTTTAGGGTTGGGTTGGTTGGTTTTGGCAAACAAGATATTTGTGCCCTTCAAGAGTCCTCTAAATTTTGGGATCAACTTCCTAGAGAAGACACTTGACCAGATGTAAGCTCCCAGCTCTGAGTACAGCCATAGCACACAAGCAAGGACTCCTTTCCAGGTTCAGCAACGCCTCAGAGCTCCTCCTCTCTTCAGCACATGGCTTAAGGCTGCCCTGTGTCTGTGGGAACTCCCATTTCTCTTGTTGGCCCTTTATATTAACAGGTTGATTCCCCAGCTGCCATCTCGACACCTGATATCAGGAAATGGCTGAACAAACCCAATTTTTTCCACCAAACTTTCTGCAGCAGCATCAGTCTCCTTAATTTCAAATTCTGCATGATGCTTTCTTATACTTCATGTGCAGGTAAAACTTTCACTAATAACAGATTCATGCTGTATTCCTAGATTTCCATTCCTTCTGCTGATCATTTATCCAAAACACACAAAGTTTGCAGTGCTGGTGCCAGTCAGCAGCACTTCCACGAGCAGTGCGTTCCTGGCTGAAAACTGGCAGGACAAAAAGCTCTCTGCTTCCAGGACCTGGGTGATAGTAAAGTTGCAATTTGTGTTTTCAGTTCTCAACAAATTAGGCTTTGTAAGTGTAACAAGTTGTCCAAGTACACGGAAACCCTGCAAAACATCAGGCTAAAGAGCCACAGCAAATCCCAAAAGAGGCTCTTGGAGAAATTTATTGAACAACAATGTCCTCTGCTGGCAGGAGCCTGACTCAACTTGTAACGCTGAGCTAGCACCTACCTGGGGATTCTGGGCATTGAGGAGTATGAAGAGGAAGGCAAGAATAGACAATACACAAAATCAAGAATAACACAAAGCGCTGATTCTGAAGAGCTTATGTTTTAGTGACACTTCCCTGAATACCTGCTCTAATTCTTAAAATAAAAATCAGTAGCTGAAAACCAAGCTTCAGCTTGCTGCCTGGCCTTGAACACTTCCAGGCATGGGGAACCCAGTGCCTCACCACTTCCACAAAAAAGAACCTTGGTAAAATATCCAACCTAAACCTACTCTCAGTTTGCAGCCATTCCCCCTTGTCCTGTCACTAAATGTCCCTGTAAATGGTCTCTCTCCGTGTTTCCTGTTGCCACAGTTAGGACACCCTGAAGCTTCTCTTCTCCAGGCCAAACAATCCCAATTATTTAAGTGCTTCCAATAGTTAACATCCTTTAAGAACTGCAGCTACATCACCAGCACAACAAGAGTTCTTCCAGCTTTCTTCGGGAGTCAGCAGAAGCCATCAGTGGAAGAAACCTCCAACACCTGTAAAACAGCTGCATTGTTGCCTATGGAAGCAGGAGCTGGGCTCAGGAAATGAGGATTGGGAATCAGTGCAATGGCTCAGAACTGGCAGAATTTGAGTGTCATGATGATGGTATTTTGACAAGGGATGGAGAAAAATGCACTGTATGGTTGAATGAGACATGGTGACCCAAATAAGTGAGCAAATCTCACTATGGGAAAACACTGAAACTATTTCTAATGATCCTTTAGCTTAGTCACCAATTCTATTTATATGTTTTAAGGGACCATAAATATTTTTATCGGCACTCAGGACACAAAGAGAGCTTTCCAGTTTCTATGTAAAGAAGTCATTTTGGACAGATCAAAACAGTAAAGGCACAGGACTCCTGGATGACAGATGCCAGGATGTTAGTAACCATAAATGGTTTTCAAATATGGCCCCATCACCATCCCCCACAGTAGCCCTTTCAAGTGGGAATTACAAATTGCTTACTTGGAGAGGAAATTTCAAACAGGCCACTTATCAAAAAGTGCCAAATAAACCTGTCATTGGGATAGAAGTTACAAACCATTCCTAAACTCTGCAGACATTTCCTGAGCCTGTGAACTCTGATCTTGGCTTCTAATAAACATGACATCAGCTCCCCAGTACTGCAGACACAAGACACATGACCCACCACTATGTTATCGCTTCCTCTGCAGTTTCTTCAGGATCTGCTCTCAAGCACAACATCAATAGACGACTTTCTGCTCATTTCAGAATTGGTTTCTGATCAGGTCGTTGAAGGGAGGGCAGAAAAGCACAGCATGGAATCAGTGTGTGAGCTGCAAATATTATTGCAGGTATCCACTTAAAAGCAATCCTGAATCCAAGACTTTGAGGAGTTCTCCACACATTGAGTTAGTGAGTGGGTTAAGACAAAACCCCTGTTGCTGTCAAAGACTCATTAACTGCTCACTTCTCCTCCAAGAAATATAGCAGAGCCTTTAAAAGCTCTGATAAAGCATCTAGGTACTGAATGGTCACTGAATAACATCTCAAAACAGGTGACGAGTGATACAATACACGAGAAGATTCCAAACACTGGAATGACAGTCACCTCAATTTCCAGTGAAATTCTGGGGGAGATTAAGATAATTACAGTTCTACTATTTACATTTTCTATGTAAGCACTTCCTTCTAAGTTTTTGCTTCTGAAATCAACCTTGGCAAAATATATTTGAAATAAAAGTTCCCATTTATCCCTGTGCTGGAAATCTGAGACCCTTATTTGATATACCAAATAAAATAGGCCATCCACTCAATAAGTCAAAATTCCAATAAATAAGATATTTGTAAAGGTTGTGGGATATTCACCTAGAAATGTAGTGTCTCCTCTACTCATATCTAAAGGACAGGCATTTCCTTCATACTTGGGTATTTCCAAAAAATTTCCTGATCAAACATAAGTCAGAGCTGGCAGGGTATAATGTACAATATAAAATAAATTTTTGTTTACTAATCTTCCTGATTAACACATGAAACTTGCTAGAAAAGACATCTCCAAAAGCCACCAAGAATCCACACAGATGGTAAATTACAGTAGATGCAGATCTCCAAAGCTGTCCAGGGCTCAGAGAGAACAACTGCCCATTTTCTCTTTCTGCATTTTCCCTCTTTCATTCTCATCAGTTCATAACCTGCAATTCATAAAACTACAGAAGTCCTGCAGGTCTGTAGGGGTCAGAAAGGAGAGCTCCCTGCTCCAGAGTGTGACCTGACCACCAACACCTCTAGTCAAGTGTAGAGCCATTGCCCACAAAGAACATTCTAGCACAGAGCTGCTACAACATCCTCAAGTCACATTGGCCTTGGCATGTGGCTCATCTGTGCCACATTTCCCTCCTGTCATGGCACAGACATGAGGAGGAGCTGGGAAATGGATACACAAGGAGGCACATCTGTGGCTGTCACAGTACAGCAGGTACCTGTAAAGCTCCTCCAGGTCTTGCTGCAGGAAAGGGGAAACTCCTTCCAGCTCCTGAAATATTTGAGTTTCAGACGGGTGGATTTCACTCCAAGGATTTATCTTAGGAAGGGTTAAATTAAGAGAAGGCACAAGATCTCCGGCCCTGCATGCTCTGACAATCAAAAGAAATTATCCAGTTTGCATTAATTGGTTATTTCACAGAATCACAGGATGGTTTGGACTGGAAGGGCCTCTAACAATTATCAATTTCCCTGGGTGGGCAGGGACACCTCACACTAGATGAGGTCGCATTTTCCCTTCTGGTTTCAGAGCTGCTGAAGTTCATGGATCTCCCCAGCAGCAAGGAGGAGCAGACACTCTGTACCAACACCATGGATCTGCAGCACTCCGGCAGGAAAGCAAAGAGCACTCGGTGAGCCCCGAGTGCCGGGGAGGGAGGAGCTGGAGCCGGGTTAGTCAGAAGGCAAAAGCCGCGCTCTGACCAAGGGAGCCAAGTGATGTTTAATGAGCAGGAAAAATGCAGTGCTTTGGGTTTAATGACTCATGGAGCATGCAGCACCTCCTACCAACGTGCTGTGCCATCCATACCCAGGAGGAAGTGTGTCAGCTACTGAGTCACGCAGCTCCACAGCATTGCTGCCGCCAACCCAAATACAAACCATGCCCAGCCCTGTTCAGCCCTGACATAACCATAGCCCAGGGTTAAGCTCATCTCCCAAGAGCTTTCTAAAATAAAAACCTTTCTGGTTATAAACAAAACACGATTTCCAAACCCAGGCTACCGGGACCATGCTTGGAAGCCCAGCAATTTCCCTGCACACACGTTCAGCCTTCCAACACCGAAGTGCCTGCAATCCAACCTGCTGAAGCTAAACTGATTTCCCATTTGGGAGAAAACTTTAATGTGGGAGTGGGACTTGTGTTTTTACACTACTGACCTACATTTGCAAATCCCTGGAGGTAATTTTGTCCAGCCCACAGAGAGGAGGGGCTACAAAGCCAGCTGTATTGGGTTGTTATGGAGTAGAGAGCATAGCTGCACTGAACAAAACCAGCCTGTGACACGAGGAGCAAACAAAAGCCATGAAGTTCCACGTAGGAAAAACTAATACATTTCAGCCAACAAAAGAAGAGACTTTTCATTAACTTGTTCTCATTGAGTGCCGAGATAATTAAATTACAGAAACAACCACATTAGTATAATCAGTTTAGAGAACCCACATACAGAGACAAAGGATTTTTCAAGATTAATCCATGAAAACAAAAGCTTCATTTAAACTCTTCCCTTGTTAAAGAGACTCATGTGCTTTCTTCCGGAGGAAAAATATCCTTATTCCAATCCAGTTTAATGAACTCCTTGAAAAACTACCATAACTCTTGATCCAATTCTCCAGATATTGCATATTTTTATTTCTTTCTTCTACTCATGTAGTCACTCATCAATGCTATCATCCACTTCATCAAGGTATATCCCCCTTCCTTCCAGCTGCACAGTAAAGACTGACAATACAACTTGATTGCATCCAAGGGCTTAAATTTCAAATAAAAAATCAAGGTGGCAAGTAAAATAACAAAACTAGACAGAACAACTTTGCTAAAATATTGGGATGAAATTTAATTTTGAGAGAGGTGTAGCTCCTGACTCGAAATATTCAAGGCTTGTTAAGGAGGACCAACTGTTTCAAAAGGGAATATATTTGTAAGGATGAAGGGTATCTGTTTCAAATTATAAGGGATCTGCCCTGCTTGAACTACAGCATTGTTTAGCCAAAACCACAACCCACCTTTCCAGTGTCAGCAAAGGTAAAAGTCACTCATGGTTTCATCCCTGAAGGTCCAGCAAGAGTCACACCAGGCCAAGCACAAAGGAACTCCTTAAGCAGGACCATTCATACCCAGAGGTGCTTTTCCAAAGTGATCCAAAATACACAATCTCAGCCTTAGGAGCAAGGGCTCATGTTAAGAGGAATTCAGGCTAGGAATGGAGAACCAATGGTGGGGTGTCCCTTGAGGGCTACCTGAACAAGTTACAGGTGCTCAGAGCAGGGCTCCTCCCACAAAAACCCTGCACACACCTGCCTGATAGAGATGCTGAGATGTGACAGAAAGGGGGACTCTTCCATGTGAAGGAAGCTGGCTGGAATAGCACCAGCAGGCTTGTAAGAGCCCAGAGAGAGATTGATACCACAGCCAACTTGCTGTTAACAAATTCCACACAAAAGCTTAAATGACATAGACCTGACACCAACATCCCCAAACTCTCTTGACATCCATATAATACAGCTGCACCAATTCTAATCCCAGAATCTTCTCCCAGCACTTTAAGTGCTCTCATGAGGATAGGTTTTATATGAGTAACAAGAAATACCTTTTAGATAGATAATGCTCCAGACAGACTTCAGTCAGGGGGGTTAAAAATGTATTTGTTTATATACCTAGATGTTAGAACTACAGAAGAAACTGCATGGCTGTTGCTATTTGCTTTTCCTGGAAAAAGAAACAAACTAATAAACAAAAAAACCTCATATGTATATAAAAAATTATCATTACCTCGGCTTTTTATTAATTACTATTTCAACGGAAGGTCTTTTCTCCCAGATATCATCTTTATACTAAAGAAAGCAGATTGATCACACTATTTTGTGAACATGCAATAGCCAGTGTTTATGAAATCCTGAATACAATGCCAAGCACACCGGGTGACAGAAACCTCCAGTGCTTGCTGGGCCCAAAACAGCAACCTGGGAGGAAATATTAATTGCACAGCTTCATGCAGGGGCAGAAACACCACGGTGGATCTCACTTTATCATAAGGCAAAGGCAAGAAGGGAACTCAGAGAGGAAGAACAACCATTTCAGAGAGTCCTACATAGGAAGAATGTCCCCTGCCCTAAGAGTTAATCATGTAGATGTGTCTGTAAGGGGTGTCCTTTACACTCCCGGTATCAGGAGGCATAGCACAAGCTCTCATCAGCTTAGGGGACCGAGAAGGCCACCAGGTGTCCCCTGTGCTGCAGTTACACCGTTGCAGTCCCTGTTCCCGGGGCTGCAGCGGCATCTGCTGGGCACATACAGGCAGGATTGGTACCAGCCTCAAGTGTCTCATAAGAGCTTCTCACACTTCTTGCACAACTCTTTTCCCTCCGCTGCTGTTCCCGCTTGTTATAATTTATTATTGTTGCTGTTGCGTTGCTTTGGAGATGTTACATCCACAGAAGCTCCATCTGCCTGTCACCCGTGGAGACGTAAAAGCTCAGAAAGTATCACTCCAGCCAACATGTATCCTACCAGCAGCACGAGTCTGTGCCTTTGGATGCCTGGCATAGCTGGGCTTTTGGGAAGCCCACAACATCAATTATTTCCAGCCCCTGACCTGGGACATTCAGACCTCCCTTGGTATTTCAGACGCCCACATCTCTCAATGTTTGATTTTTCAGTCCTCGGGCAGATCTGCATGAGCGAGCGACAGGATGTGATTCAGTCACAGGTAGCGAGGAAAAAGCTGAACTCGATGAGATTTGTGTACAGTGTGTCAGGACAAGGGAGAAGTTTGCCTTTAGGGAGTTTCTCTTTTATCAGTGCTCAGCTTCAAGTGCAAAGCAACAATAAAAACGGTCCAACTTTGAACAAAAGCAGTTAAAGGATCATATTCAAGTATCCAACACTTGCTTGGTCTTACAAAGAAATCAGTTTTCTTCTGTCACAGCAAATAAAATAATGACTGGTCCTTCAGCAAGCACAGGCAAGAAACCCAACATTGGGTCAGGGCCAGAAAAGAAGCAATGAAATAACATCACTATTATAACAACTGCTGGTTTAGGCATCTGCAGAGACTGCTCCTTTTTAAAGAAATATTTAAAGCAGTACTTCAAGGATTGAAAACATCACCAGTTTTTAAGGATCTGCACCCTGACAAGACGTTTTTCTTCCTTAAATTAGTTTTTAAATAATCAATAAAATATTTGCTAATGGGTTTGGAATACACCTGAATCCCTATTGTGAGGTTTTCCTCACTGTTCTCAAAGTCCAGCCTGGCTTTTAGAGAGGAAGCTCTAGCACGAATTAACACAAGGGTAACAATTAAACCGCAAGAGTTGGTAATCCAGCCAGATACTGGAAGGGGTGGGAGAGAGAAAAAGAAAAAACAGGGGAAAAAACCCTACCCTTAGGCACATGAATCTGCAACATGATTTTTCAGAGTGTTAATTACACTACAGCTTTCATAAGTCACATGCCTTAGGGGAACTCCAGGTGCTGCTCAGCCTCTGGAAAATGCTGATTTAGATGCAGGAATAGACACAGGGAAGTCTTATTTCAAGCCTCTATATTTAAAAGGCTGGGTCTAGCATTAAAAAGAAAAAATTTTAGGAGTATATTTGCACATTTGGATGGAAACCCAAGTTTAGCAACACAGCATTTGCATTGCTTTCATCAGGCATTATTCGTTCAGGAAAGTTGCACAACCCCCTCTCACAGCAGCATCCCAAGTTTGCTAATACATTGCATAACTCAGACAGTGCTGCCTTCTCCTCCACACGGGTTAGTGGTAGGGAGCAGGGAAGAGCTCTTCCCTCAAAACCTAACCCAGCCCCAAGAGTTTAATCCAGCCCCCAGGGCACACTTGTGTGGCCCACACAGAGGGGGAATTGTGGCAGCAGCGGCTCTGCTCTCTCCAGGGCTGTGGCCCAAAGGTCAGGAGACGGCAGGAGCGGCTCACAGCGCAGAGCTCCTTGGCAGGCAGCACAGATCCCACCTGCACCAGGGTCCTGAGCATACTCTGAGCTGTGTTCCCAAACTCTGTCCTCAGGGAGCAGCACTTGGCTCCCAGCAGCCTGACCTAGGGCTGAGCGCTGGAGTAGGGGACACTTGTACAACTCTGCCTCTGCCACCTGTGGCTCAAAAACAGCTGATTTACAACAGAGCCACTCTGCAATCTCCAGCCATTCTGCTTTTAATGGGAATGGTGTGAGGCCGCTTTTACATTCCACCCTGCCCCCCATTTCAGTTTCAGTCTCCTCGGGGCAAAACACTATCTTTAGTTCATCTGCACAGACACAGAACTTTCAGTTTCGTTTAGATCACATAAGTACAGCTGTTACATTTAAAGCATCTAAAAAGGATGAAGAATGACTTAGGGTACTATTAATATGAGCAATTTTAAAGTGAAGAGGTCAGACAAAGGTGAGTCTATTTATCTTAAAAGCTCCCATCCAAATAGCCTCAATCCAGCATTAGATAATATCTCAGAGTGCCACTCCAACTAAGAAACAATATCCCAAAGAAAATAGTTTAAGTAAAAGCATGTTATCAGACAATTATTTTGAACCCAGTCTTTCTCATTCCTGTTTGGAGAGGATAGTACCAAATCTTATGTTTGCCTTTGGGACTCTTTCTTCAATTGGTCCTACAGCTAAGATTACAATTGCAAGGCATTCCCATCAGATGTGACACAGAATCCACAAGAAACACCCCACAACAGGAATGCAGACTGGTCACTATTTGATGGAATGCTGTCTCTCCTAGTCTTTAACTTTTATGTACACAGTCAGGCATAACAGCTTTTAACTCATAACTTTTACAACCTCACGGCAGGTGCGTGGGCTCCAAAGCTGGAGAAGGAAAATGTATTTCCTTTAATAACCCATGCAGATACATATTTAAGAGGAAATTTTTCAATATTAGCTTGGTACCATCTTCCTGTACCTGACTTACAGGAGCACAGAAAAGGTAACATCAAGAATTTCTGAAAATCTTACACCACGTAACAGATTTGATAACCAAGCCGCACATTTTTTAAAAGCCCGAAAGTCTAAACCACCTTTTTTTTTTTTTTGCTCTATTTTGAAACCACCAGCCTGAAGGAAGGTTAAAAGGCTGAATAGTAGGATGAGTTCATCCTTGGTCACAAAAAAGCAGTTCTGTTTGCAACTATAGCTTTGCAAAGCTTCATTGCTTCAGCTGAAAGTAGGATGAGAGAGGTCTGTGTCACCAGTCAGCTGTCTGGGGAACATGCTCACTGTAATGGTCCTTTTTGGGCAGTTTCCTCATGGGTCTCCTCTCATCCCTCCCTCTCACCGTTTTCAGTTCCTCCTAGGGAAAGGGGGCTGTGGTGGCAGTGTTAAGTGACTCGCCCTCTGCACCAGGCAGGGAAGTGTTTCACTATGAGGTGCTTCTCAAGCATGAGCCAGCCAGAGACAGAAAGCAGACTTTAAAAACCCCCAGAAGGCCCAACACCCAGAGGGCAGGAACAGAGACACCCTTTGTGGACTTGACTCATTATGAGTCAGTGCTGTCTGTTCTGTACTAGGGGGCACCCCAATGCATCAGCTTCAGACCCCAGTTCAGATCTGCAACAGCAGCTTCAACTCTCCTAAATCAAGAGATTGAGAGGTTTTTATTGTTCCTCTTAATCTAAGTTCCACTTACAGGACATAGATTTTCCTCTTACAGGAAAGGAATTTTTCCAAAGCTTCAGATATTTAGACCACAGCTGTTGGTGTCACCAACCAGCAGTACAGCCAAGGGATACAAAAAGATAAAGTATTGCCACCACTCACCTATGGACATCTATCAGAGAGCAGATTTTCAACGTGAAAACCCTCTGTGGTACAGAACAGCTTTTCTCAACAGCTTTGTCAGTAGTGCCTGGTGCTCATGCCAGGTTTTGCATTGATAAATTTCTTCGTCAGTAATGGGGGGGCGACACAGAGATACACACTTTATTTCTTTGCCTACACCAAGTGGAAAACTTTTATTTAGCACAACAAAAATCATCTGCCTGCCGAGCATAGATTTCAGAAATCACATCACAAAATAACAAATTCTCCATGGGAAGAGAGGGCACCACTCTTCTACATATCTCCTCTTTGGTTTCGATGCCCTTACGTGAAGAAAGATCTCGACTGACCAGCTATAGGATATGAGAACACAACACCGACATTCTCTCCTCAGCTTTAGTCTTCACCTGCAATCTAAGCCCAGATACTCAGTACAACAACAGCAGCTTCTTCAAGGCTTTAGAAAATTTACAAGTGCCAGGTACTTGCAGGGGCATTTAAATATTTTACAAGCTTATTTATGTAACTTTTCCTACACTAAGAACTCACCAACTGCCCTCCAAGCTCTTGGCACTCCCACAAGTAATTCCCTGGAAAAGCTGAAGTTAATGAGTGTCTAAAGAGGTTTGGGGGAAACACAGCACTTGCAACAAGTTGCTGCTGTTCCCCATCCCCCCGTGGTTCTGCTGTAGATCCGCTTTTGACACAGCCTGGCAAACCCCGAGTGGGAAATGCTGCTTTGGGAGAAAGAGGAAGTATTATAACTATTGCATGGAGAATGCAGAGAATCTAAGTAAGGCAAATTGGAGAGGAATGGGAATTTGGAAAACAGATGTATTCACAAGCTGGGGTGAGCCCAATAGTAACCAAAATTCAATACTGAGCATTTTTTCCCTATAGTTAAGGAAAAATCATAACAGAAATACAGAGGCCTATGAAAAAAGAGAAGACATTTCTCCAGACCTCATGTTTGTTAACAAGAGAGCCAGTCTTACATGATTAAATTATCACTTGGTAACAATTTATAACATTGGCCTAAGAAAAGCACAGAGAATCTATTAAAAGTATATTGGAAGAAGAAATACACATTTTACCAAAAATTCAGTGTTTATTATTCTGCCTTTGTCATGTTACTTCCTCATGCTCTCAAACACATACATTTGTCCACTAAGAGACTCTCAGCTATAGGTGTTTAATAGACCCTTTGGAAAAGGAATCAAACTCTAAACAGATCACATTCAGCCTCAGCTGAGTAACCCCAAGAACAAATTAACACTATTAAATTATCCACTAATTAATAAGCCTCATTCCTGACTAAAGGAGGCTTTTAGCATATAAACTGTTAAGAAGCTGCAAATGGAGGTTTCGTTTCCTGTCCTTTTCCATAGGAACTCTGGAAGAGAAAAGTTGTTACTCAATCACAGTTTTCCCCACTCACCTCTCAAAGGATGAGAGAATTACAGGTCTCCAAATCTGGTTTCCTCTGCCCCTTGAGAGATGACTGAAAATGAACACATTGCCTCCAAAACATTCCCTAATTTGCCACTCCTCAGATGTAAACCATCACTGCCTCAGATGCTGGGGGTATGATCAGTGTTCACTGAATACCCACCTATTTTCTTACACCACTTTGTGCTAGATTCACACAGAATTTACCCCAGCCTCTTTGTCTTCTGGCTTTTTTCCCACCTTTTTTCCTTCATCCAGCAAGTGCATTTCCCTCTCTAAGGGAGCTGGCAGACGTGTGACAGAGATTTTTCCAGCAGTCCCAGAGCAGTTCAGATAGAACACGAGCCCCATCCCTCCTGAAATAGCAGGACTAGGCTGACATCAAACTCCACAAGCTCTTCTCTCAAGTTAGTTATCCACAGGCAACTGGGGGGGCAAATAGTGCTTACACTTCGAAGAGGTCAGGATTTGGACCAGCCTAGAGATAAGAGTCAATATTTATTGACTGGCCTGGCAACCAACTTTGCTTTTATTGATTATCTCCCAAGCACCACTTTTTATCAATTTGATCAAGAGCTTGTGATTTTGCTTTATTTGTTTAGCGAACAAAACTCAAGGATGTGTCTAAGCTGAGAAGCAAGAGGCTTGGCTGTTTACAATTTTTCCTGGACCTCTGCATCATATCTCTCCTTAGGCTGAATGGAGCACCAGGAAAACCTTCTTAGTTTGACATCCGAGCCCCACAAGTAAGGATGCAAAAGCAGCCAATAAAAGTAAAAGCTCACGTAGCTGTGGAACACACACCAGAATATTCTGGCCTAAGAATTTTCCAACTTTTTACAACTGCTTTCTCAACTATTTAAAGTAACTCACACCTGAATTTTATATTACTCCATGGTCCATACAAAGTTATTTGTTCATCTGCACATGTACCTTTATTTGAATAATGATAAGCAGGTAGCTTACCAAACTGTCCTACAAAAATCAAAAAAGCCACTGAGTCAAGACAATGCCAAAGAGCAGCAAAAGTAGAGTTACTCCACATGACCTCAGTCAAGGACAAAATACCGACTCAGCCTGAGCTTAACTAGAATGCCCGAATTTGGTCCCAGCTGGGTCTGGCTGGAGTGATTAAAGGCCTCTGTGTGCCCTCAGGTGACAGAAAGGCCTGAAAGTCTTCAGGAGCTCTCAAGTTCCTGTCTCCAAGGATGTCTGATATGACAAGTGCATGCGCAGACAATCTAAAGAGATGAGCACGATCAGAGCAGCTCAGGGAGCGAGCCTAGGGGAGCAAATATCCTGTGATATTATCTGTGGTTTGACAACTTCACAGCTGCATTGTTCCCATGAAAGTAACTATTTGTTGCCCATGGTGTGTCAAAGATTCATGCTTTATATCTCTGCAGCCTTTTTCCAGGATATGAGCTTAAACTGAATATTTTTTTTTCCTTTATTCTTTCTGTTTCTCTTTGCTGTCATTGGTTTGGTTTTTCCACTGTGCTTTATCTCGTCACTGTAACACCATGTAAGTCAAAAGCTTAAGGCAAGAAAGACTTCCTGCGGAAATCTGGCTCATGGAGAAGCTTTTGCCCCTTTCCTGTCGGTCCAATCCATTTTAATGCTGTGCCTCTTTTAACACATCCCCACCTCACAAACACACCTCTCTATTTTTTGCCGTTGCGCCCTCAGAACTGATTTTCTCCAGGCAGCCTCAAACCTCTAAAAGCAACACCCGAAGCTACTCGACGGCCTGAGGTCATCACTGAGCTGGTGTGTCTGAGCAGCAATCGAGTGGGAGACCCTGTGAATCCGCCGGAGCGGACAGCGCTCCTCACTTCTCCCACCGCGGGCGGGTGGAGGGAAGGGGAAGGGAGGAAGGGCCGCCTCCCCCGGGGGTGCCGCTCCTCCCCTCGCCGTTCTCAGAGGCCAGGTGGCGGCGAAGGGCGAGGGAGGAGAGGGGAGCGCTGCCGGCGGGGACGGCAGGTGAGGAGCGCGGGGCGGCCGTCGGGAGCGCGGGGCGATATTGGAGCGAACCCGGCTCGGGGCACCCGCGGGCGGCTCTGCGCTGCCCCGCGGCGCCTGCGGCGAGGCGGAATGCCCCACAGGAACAGCCCGGGGTTGTTTCTCTCACACCCTTTTTCGCTGCGTTTAGGCGCGCTCCGGGCCCCCGCGGCCGCCCGGCGCTTCCTCCGAGTGCAAGCGGCGCTGCCGTGGGCGCTGCAGGCCGGGCACCCTCCGGGCTGTGCCAGGCACCGCCAGCCCCAGAGATACTTGGGGAAACATCCTTAACCTGACCTTAACCCCGCGTTGTTAGCACGTTGCTCCAGCACGATTCACATCTTTTTCTATTCCCACTCAGCGTTTGAAGTTTGGAGCTGTAAGGGCTTAAATCTGCGGAGAGCTCGATGTGTAGAGGCATTGCTGCTTTTGGATAGCTGCGCTGGCCAAAATGCGCTGCAGAAATGCCGAGTGGAGCCAGCAGTAGCCTGAGGACGCGTTTCTGGCCTGTTTGATCCCCCCGTGCCAGGCCTTGCAGCTCCCACGTGGAGCCAGGAGCTGGGGCGCGTTCCCGAGCGGATCCAGGCTTGACCTGAAGTCTGTAAGATGTGGAGCCCTGGCAGTTTGGGTTTGGTTGGGGTTTAATACCGAGGGGTTCGTCGTCCTCGTTGCTTTGCTTGCCCCGTTTTTGAGACCAGGCTTTGTTTGTGCTGCGTACTCCAGTAGATTTACAAGTGTTTGTGTTGCTGAAACCTGCCTTTTTTAAGAGGAAGTGGGGAAGTACGTGGCTTTAGGGAATGATGCAGTGCCAGGATTAGTGCACTGAGGCCATGGTTTTCCAAGCCGGTGAAAGAAAGGGTTTCACCCGCCCCTTGGGCTGCTTATTTTCACCCATGTCAGCACAGGCACTTGTGTGCAGAATTAGACTAGGAAGTGAAACCAAATTTAAAAAGACGCCCAAAAAAATCCAGATCATTCCTAAATGTTTTCGCTGGCCCAAGAGGGCAGATGAGACTGCTGCTTTTCTGTAACAATAATGGTTTATAGTGGAACAAGGGTGGGCAAAAGTAGAGTTCATCTGCCAGACTGCACCCCTGTGCTCCTGAAATAAAATCCTATAGTTCTCATCCTTTGGCCATGGATTACTTTTGAAGTTGTTTCTTGATGCTTAGGAGCATGACTAGGGGCATTTTGACTTTTCTAAAGTCAGGATTTTTGCTTTGCTGTGAATACATTGCAAAGACAGCTGTCCTGTGCACCTTGTACTGCACTTGTGTTGAACCTGCGTGGGACACCATCTCGGGACCTGGCTCTTGGATGCTTTAGGAGAGCCACAGTCCTTCTCCTCCACGGGTACCCCCTGGTCTAGTGCATAGCTAAGTTTGTAAATCCACGTGGCACACAGCAGCACAAATTCAAAATCCTTTATCCCAGAGGCAGGAAAGCCAGTGTTCCCAGTCTCCAATACAATGCCTTTATTTACCAAGGCAAGCCAAGCAAACTTCTTGGATAAGTATCAACCCTTGTTGGTTTAGTAACTGGTGTAAAGGTGTAGGCTGGCACATGTAAGAACCCAACTGACAGCAGTGCTTGTTCCATAGTGTGAATTGGCCTCTTGGAGTCCCACAGCTATGAAGCTGCAGTTTTCTGACTTAGGGCTCTCTATGTGTGTCTGTAATTTTGGAACTCAGGGCACACTCCCAGCCCCATTCCAGTGAAACTCGCTGGTAAGGTGAGCTCCCTCTAACAGGATGACTTTGAGCTCGTCAGATTATGCATTTATAATGTCATTTGTTTAAGGGGAAATCCGTCTTATCTTTAACACTTCCATTGTCATTGCCTTTATGTTTGGAATCACTTTCCTTATTAGTTGACTTTGCAATTACTTACCACCTCACCTCTATTATTCCTTTGATGACAAATTTTATATTAATGGCATTGACATCAGGTTTTAAATTACTAAATACTTGTTTTTAAGAAGCCTGTAACCTTGTCACATCCCTGCTGGCTCAGTTATTTTCTATGTTAAAAGCATTTTGTGTAGGGCCCCTTCAGCAAGAGTCTGTGACCTGAGTTCTCGTGTGTTGCTGAAAGTTTGCATAAATGGAATTAATGCATTTTAGTGCCTACACATCAACTGTAAAGGCTTGTTTCAGGACAGAGAGCTGATGTGGTACCTTCTCTCACTGGTTAAATATCACAAATCCTGCCTGCAGCATTAGTTACCTTATACCTACAAGCTCTTTCTTCAGCAGAACGCAGCTGATGATAACCAAAGCTTGTACTTGGAGCATCTCCTCTAGTTTGTCTTGGCATGATTACTGTTCACCTGTCCTGGCAGGAGCCTGGTGGGATCTCAGACAATTCACCCTGCTGAAAAGGATATGTGCCTACCTCCCTGTGCAAGTCAGCAGGAACTGCAGATCTGTGCCTAGATAATGATGGCAGAGAGCCACTAAAGTTGTCTCCCCTTGTATGTACCCAAATACGTAAAACTACTGTCTGGATTTGGTCCTTGTGAATAAGCTGGTAGAACTTCAAGTGAAAACTTTGATTTGCAGTGAAAATTACAGCCCTAAGTGTGCAAGTCAACAAAATGCCTTTTTTCACTGGACAGATCCCACTCACAACTGCAGCCTGTACAATGTCCAGGCTGGCAGATTAGCACTGGATGGTGGGCAAACCCAGCTAAAACTGAGCTATCTCTACCCAAATGGAGGCATTTTGGTTGGGGGTGTGGCAAAATCAGAATAAAACCAAAAAATCCCACATTCCTATCTTGCAAGAGCAATTGCAAAAGCAGAGTCTAGTTCAGAGGTAACAAGATAACACCTCTGAAGTTCCATCCAAGGCCGCTGCGAAGTCCTGGCAGCATGGAATGATGTTGAGGCTATGGAGAAATGCATTTGTTTCAGAGAGTGGAGGTAAAACATCCTGTTTGGTTGCTTGCTTTGCTTTTGCAGGGCTTACACAGGCCTTTCCCAAGATGGTTTCCTCAACTGAATATGGATCACACACCTGGGAGCTCTCACTGACAGTTGATCATCAACATGAAGGTGTAGGAAAGGTACAAGTACTACACATCTCAGGGGACCTTCATGTTGGAGGACTGATGCTGAAATTAGTAGAAAAAATCGGTGAGTAAAGACCTGTTTCATTTACACAGTGTTACTAAGTAGCAGGTGCAGCTTTCCGTCTATGGAGAGCGCTTCTGTGTGTTTTGAAATGGTGCTGCCTCACTTCTGTCTCACGGCACAGAGTGTGGAGGTTCTCAGACCCCGGGGTTTTTGTGGTCAGAGCCCCTCCCTGTGATCCACCCTCTGTGGCTGAAGTCCCTGCGTTACCACAGTGCCAACAAAACTTTAGGTTTGCCTTTCAGCTAGACAAAAATAATGAAACCAGGCTAACAATTCAACTCCCTTCCCAGAAGGATGTTACAGGTGTGTGGCTTGGGGGGCAGGAGAGGTAGATGATACCCTGTTTATCCACCCGTGGCTGTCAGAGAGGATGAGTTGTTAAAAGGCACTTCAGAAGTTCCTGTTTCCTGTGCTATTGTGGCATTCTATCCTAAGTCTGAGCCATGTTATCCATCGCATAGATACAGTAAGGAAGAGCCGGGAAAGCCAAGACTGGCTGAGTCTAAGTTAGGAAATGAAAAGTAAAATCCCCTGTGTACAGGCACACCAAGGGAGCACAGGAAGAGAATCTGAGATCACTTCTGTCACCCTCTCTGCATACTTAGACACACGGTTCAGCCGGAAACTGATGGTAGCCAGAGTTTCCACTGTGTCAGAAGAACAATTTTTCACAATATTTTTTTTAAATACTCAACTGGTGTGAAAAGCTTTCTATATTAATATTTAAAGCAAATCTGTAACTGACTTGTGTCAGCAGCTCTCTTGAGACACAGCTCTTACAAGGGGACTCCAAAATAGGAGAGGGCTCAGCTGTGTTATGGACATGCTAAGGAATATCCTCTGCCTCATGGAACAAGGATTGATGCAAAGACTGAAACAGCTTGACCAAGATCACACAGAAGCTTTACCTGCTACTACATATTGACATCTGGGAAGTCATCTAATCTTGGAATTCCCATGGAACTGAGAGCAGCAATACTTTATCTTTTTCCTTGTGCTTGTGCTGCTGCTTAGCTGTGTGCAACCAAGACTTCCATGGACTCGAAGCTGGTTCTTAACACTCTCAAGACAGGCTGCTCAGTGCTGCTGCCAGGAGGCTGTGGAAGAGCTTGTGCCCAGCTGGGTGCACAGGAGATTTTGTAGGAAGATTTCCACCTTGCACTGACAAGTTCTGAACTAGAACCCTTTGTTATTAGTCCTTATCCCAGCACAATCCCAACAGCATTGCACCATATGTAGCATCAGATTCAGGAGATGTTCTTTCCCTGTGCATATCCACAAGATGAACGCAGTGCCACAGTCAGCACCTAGCTTAGATCTTCAGGGAAAACAAAGTTGGTTCCCAGTGACTGCCACAAGAATTCATGAAACGAGGTCTAGGTTGGGACCTGTAGTTGCTGCTTTAATCTAAATAAATATTTGTGTTTACAGAGACCTGTTTCTGAACCAAGTGTTTTGTATATTTGCTCCATAGTTTGTCAGTAACCATTTTGTATTCTCCTAGAAATAGCACAAGATTGGTCAGACTATGCTTTTTGGTGGGAGCAAAAAAAATGTTGGCTTCTGAAAACCCACTGGACACTGGATAAATACGGGGTGCAAGCAGATGCTAAGCTGATCTTTACTGCTCAGCACAAAATGCTGCGACTTCGCTTGCCGAACATGAAGACTGTGAGACTGAAAGTCAGCTTCTCTTCCATGGTGTTCAGAGCTGTCAGTGACATCTGCAAAATGCTCAGTGAGTAAAGATAAATCTCCTCTGGCAACTAAGCTGGAGCATTTTATTGAGTGTCTTTGTTTTGATGTGAAGTCCTTCCTCACAAAACTGTTTAGCTCAAAAAGAAATTTGAGACAGATTTTTGGGGGTTTCAGTACGCAGTGCATGTCAGTGGTTCTTAGTCTCTGTGATAACTGGTGCAAGCACTGTCAGGAATGTGTCCCACAAGCTGCAGGAGTACTGGATAGTCAAACTGGCAGTTTTCTAGGAATCCTTGTCCTCCTGGAGCAGGACTCGGTCCTGATTATTCTGTGCCATTGACTAAGAGTTTGAGATTATCAATGTCCTACACCGGCCTTCACCACAGGGAATTTCACTGGTGCCAACTGATTTCTCACCTATTTTCAGTAACATTAATGATATCCAGCTCTGCCTGTTACATGTGTTCACTTAAGATGTATCATGTTTTGAATGTTCCAAACTTCTGTATGCCCAGATCTGTTCAGGTCAGAGCATACCTAACAACCCCAGCCCAGCCCAGGAATGTCTCACAGCACTGAGTCCCCCAGTCTCTACTCTTCCCAATAATGGAGCATTTCCAAGTACAGGGTTTGGAGAATGCCAGATGTGTGCCTGTGATCAATGGGAATCAGTTGAGTCTACACACAGTCTTCAAAATCCCTTTGGTTTAGGGTAAAATAGGAATTATATTCTTCATCTTAGTTTAGATCTTCAAAGTTTAGTCCATTAACACACTCATCTTCAGAAGGAGTTTACTGCCTCATATTGATCCACTTTCAATTTCATCTCCTAGCAGTAGATTGTGGAAGGTGTAGTAGCTTTATTATACCTAACAGCTCTGATATAATGATGCCATAATAGTCCAACTGGCATTTGGCCAAATTAAATATTCCTACATTTTCCCTCCATACTGAGTCAGTACAGAAACACTGTAACTTTGAATGAGTGAATACTGTCAAAAATGGCTTTGCTTACCCCAGGGTAAAAGTGTTCTTCAGAAATGAAATGCCAGGTTTGAGACTGGGAATGCCTGTCTGAATTAGTAATGCATTAGAAAACAGTGAGAACTGAGACAGAATCCTGTATGAGAAATACATTGAATAATAAAAGGCATGAACCTCAGTTACAGTGGTTCTTGCTTATTATGCTCATAGGTGACTGCAGAGCTGTTGGGAAGAAAGAGCTTTTTCCTGGCATTCTAAAATACAGTTACACGTCCTACAAAAGTAATTTCAATCCTGTCCAAACTCACCCTTTCAGCCCAAAGTCTTTGGCCTTGTTATAGAATTAGTGGATTTTCCACAGCTACTATTTTCAACCTGCTAAAAATAAAGTCCAGATTGCAACATGAAGCTTCCTGAAGTGCTGTTAGCAACCATGGGTGCTCTTTTGGATGTAATCATCTTGCTTCACTTCCCAAACTGCCTTTGTAGATATCAGGCGGTCAGAAGAACTCTCTTTGTTGAAGCAATCAGAAGGCACGCTCAAAAAGAAAAAGAAAAAAGACAAGAACAGCAAAGAACCAGCTACAGAAGATATCTTAAATCTGAGCAACTCTCCAGTGGGTTCTGGATTACCAGGTAATGAAAAATCAATATGATTTTATTGTTCTGACTGGAAGTCAAAAAGAGGAAGAAATTCTTTGTTATGCAAAGGAGGCCAGTTTCATGTAGGATGGTCTTGGAGACACAGTGGGTCTAAAATCAGTGGCTTCAAGAAATCTCCAATATGTCAATATTGGACTATGTCCAATAGTATTTCCCTGTTGTCTCTAGAAATGTTTTCCTTTCCATTGATATGAGAAAGGCAACACTAGAAAACAGGTTGTGGCCCTGCACACAGGATGTGTTGCTGCCCTCTGAAAAAGGGGGAGAATGCTTAAAATATTCATTAAATTTGGCAACCTGCAAGGAAAATGAGGAATAAAGGCTTGAAAGCATGTGTTTCCTGTGTCCAACACAACTGAGATCTCACAGAGCAAAAAGAGCATTTCTGTGCTTGAGGTCACCTCACCTGTGAAAGGACAAGGCCAGCTGGAAACAGCAAAGATAGGAGACTGTCTTAAAAGAAAAGGGTTTGGGGTTTATAATGGGAAATAGTGGACAGGACCATTTTTCATGGGAATAACGTTATGCTTTTAACTTGCAGGCAATGCAGGTTTATACAGTAAAACCATGACACCTGTTTATGATCCTGTCAGTGGGTCACCAGCTTCTTCCACAATTACTTGGTTCAGTGATGGTTCCTCGACTGAGCAGAACTGCAACATCCTGGCCCTCAGTCATTCCACCTGTTCTCCAGAGATGCTGGCAGAGATGTACCAGCCACGGACTTTGGCTGACAAAGCCAAACTCAACGCAGGGTAAGGTGCCTCTCCTGAGATCCTTTGGGTTTAAAATGAGGAATGATGGCATTGTGCAGGCTCTGGGCTAAAGTCTGTTGTTAGATGAGTTCAATAATTTTGCATTAAAAACAGGTGACTGAGTTCTGCACAAGTTAGCATTGCTTACTGTATATACACAGAAAATGGAAGTTGGAAGTCTGTATGAATGCTCCACCTTCTTGAGTTACATGAATTTTCCCTAGATTTAGAGGAATTTGAGCTGTTTGTTCCCACTTTTGTTTCACAATTGCACCGGAGCTCTGCAGGTGTGATGGTTTTTCCTGTACAGATGAACTTGTGGGTTGTTTTCTTCCACAGCTGGCTGGATTCATCTCGATCACTTATGGAACAAGGGGTTGTGGAGGAAGATCTGCTTCTTCTACGCTTTAAATATTACACTTTCTTTGATTTGAATCCAAAAGTAAGAGCCTTGTTTTTATTGCTATTCATTGTTTGCCTGCTTTCATGTCAAGGAGCTATACAGTAGTATAGAATATATATAGCTCTATGTAGAATTTTAGCTAGGATTTGTAACAAGCCCTTCAGAGAGATTAAATTCAGCTTCTTCCCCTCAGCTACAGCTGCACTTTTACCCTCTGGACACTGAATCACTGCTCCTCACATGAAATGAGATCTTAAATTTAAAGATGGGATCTGAAGAGCACCAGAAACAGTATCCCTATTGCCAGAGGGGCTGGTTTACTTTCTGTGTCTCTTTTAACAGGAAGAATTAAGGGGAAAACTAGACTAGCAGTATCCTAAATGATGTATGGAGATCTGTTTTTGAAATTTGGCTTAAAATCACATTTATATTGCACTGCCCTCATTGAATTTCACAGTTTTTCTGGACTGAAGCCCCCAGAAGAAATCAGGGCACTTTCCAGTTTATCTGGTATAGTGTTGGGTGAAATGGCACCCCCACTAAAATCCAAGTACATGGCTCTACTTCAGCAGCCCAAACATTTCCCTTCTCTGCCCCAGCCAGCCCTGGATGAAATGGGCCATGGGATAGGTCATGCTCCAAGATGTACCCTCCCATCACCTACATTTCACCAGCTCTGGGGCTTGAACGTTTCTGTGAGTCACTTCAGCTTATTAACCAAGTAGATAATAAGGAATAATCACTATCCAAAAACCAGATGGTGAATTAAAGCAGATCTAGCAAATCTCAAGCCAGTGCAAAGACAGAACCAGAAGTGAAAAAGCCAAGAGAGGAAGAAAGGAAGTGAGGAACAAGAGACTTCTGCAGGTCACATTCGAGTCAGCCGTGTCACATGATTTTCTCCCAGTGCGGTTTCACATCTTGGTTACTCCAGTCCAAGGCTCCAGCCTCAAAAGGGGACGTTGAGCCTCACCTTCTGCTTCAGCCAGGGCTCCTGGCTGGTTTTCTGTTGGCTCAGCAAGCCTTGGGCCCATGCACACAATCACAGAGCTGGTACAAGACAAGCAGGGTGTTTGGAGCACGGCAGAGGTGGGAGGAGGAAGGAAACGAGCACTGCTGTTCAGCCCAGCCTCGGATCAGCTGCAGCTGATGGTGAGTCTGTGCCTTGGAGGTCACTAACGAGCAGTGGTTGTGTTCCCTGCAGTACGATGCAGTGAGAATCAACCAAATCTACGAACAAGCCCGCTGGGCCATCCTGCTGGAGGAGATCGATTGCACAGAGGAGGAAATGCTCATCTTCGCTGCACTACAGGCACGTACTTGAGCCGAGTTGCAAAACCTGTTCCCTCAAGAGGCAGGCACAGGTTAGGACAAGACTAGGACAGAGGCCAGGCCAGGAGCTCTGCTCGGATTGGGGGTCGCTCTTGGGGTTCAAAACAATCAGCAGCATCCATCAGCTAAAGCAACTAAACTCAGTAGCAGCACTAACACCATTATTCACACAATTATGGGAGCATTTACTAACATTATCTGCACCTAGAATGTAACTTGGATATCAGTATTTGTATGAAGAGTTGCTTCCCATACCAGCTACCATCCCTTCACCTTTTCTTCCTGAAAATTCCTGTAATAGACCATGTGTACACCATGTGAACATTTCCCAACAGGCAGGAAAAAAGCCACAGCACAATCTGAAGATAGGGACACTATGGAGTACTTGGAAATGTAACGACTAGGCATGGCTTAGTCTCTGACCATAGGTAATAAAGCACAAACCTTCATTAATAATACATTTCTTCCTTTTAAATGTAAATGGAGCTGCCAAGAATTCACAGCCTGTCACTGCAGAACACCAGAGAACCCTGCTTCCAAGTTTCCACCTTGTATGGATGGCAGGACTAGGGATCCAAATGTAGCACCAAGTCAGCCTCCCAGAACAGGGGCAATTATTCAGCAAAGGAATACAAACATTGATAATTAAAATAGGAAAAAACCATTATCAGCCATTGCACAGGAGTCACAGTGGACATGGCTGTTTCCTTGGGAAAACTCCCTGATTCCTGCAGAACTTCACACAGTTGTCCAAGCCCCAGGAGACCAAATGATCTATTTTCAAACACTGTGATTGTGTATTGATGATGACTATTGGATCCTGCTGTTTTATTTTAGTACCATGTAAGCAAGTTATCATTATCATCAGAGACACAAGATTCCATCTGTGAATCGGAAGTAGATGAAGTAGAAGCCGCCCTTTCCAATCTGGAAGTGACACTGGAAGGTGGAAACAAAAGTAACATTTTGGTAGGTCCTTTGGGATCCCAGAATTTCTTTCACTGTGCCAAATCTGTTGACTCTCATGAGCCTTTCTGGTTCTTGATTTTTTTAACAGTTGACTACAGAGTGCATTGTACTAAAATTATTCCTAATTATTCCTGATAGGAGGACATCACAGATATCCCGAAACTTGCTGATAATCTCAAGCTAGTTAGGTGAGTTGTTAAAATTAATAAGAAAACATGCAAAACCAAAAGCTTAATCTTACAAGAGATCTCTTGAGTTTTTCATTCTAATCTAACAATACATCTGACAGTTATAAATTGACAAATACCCCAGATAAGTCTAACCAGCCTAATATTCTCTTCCAGTCCTTCTCTTCCTGCTTCTGACGACGATCCTTGGCAAATCTTTCCCACTCCTGGGATGCTGGGTAGCTGTATTTGTACTTATTAAAAGATCCTGCTGTCCGTATTTCCTAGTGTTCATCAGTCATCATCTCTAAACAAAAGAGCCTAAGTTTTATTTTCAATATAATTTACTTGTTTTTTTGCCAGGAAAAAAAAAGGAAAAAACTTGCAGTTCTCCCTGAGAAGAATTTCTGAAAGTGACCCCAGGGAATATATTTTTAAACAAAAGAAACATCCAAATTATCCCTTTCTTACCAAACATGGAGTCTGTTTTTCTAATAGCAAAATGAGTTTCTGTGATCCCATTATAATATCTTGTTTTATGGGTGATTTAAATGACTGTAGAGACCTCAAGTCTGTAATGCCTTTTATCACAAAACAGTCTTTGTGTTTTAGAAAGATAAAGTGTTCTGTTGTACAAGTATTTATCAGATTCATCCGTTGACAGATGGTATTTTTAATCTGGGAACTGAAAACTGCACCTGAAAAAATTGTAACTGTTGTTAACTGCTAACAATTGTTAATTATTAATTTCCAATTTGGAATTTTATTTGACATTCTTATTATGAAGGTGGCTTGAGGTGAAAGGGAATTAAGGCTTTTAACAATGGGTTGTTTGTTTTTCCCCAGCAGTAGAGCAGTTTGCTTTTATAAGCACTCAGCAGTTATTTTTCATCATGAAAAAGCTCCCATATAAATGATAAATCACTTACCAAACCTAAGGCATTGTAGAATCCAGGTAGGGTGTAAAACTTTTCTTTAAACAACAACACTTTGTGGCTATAATTATTTGATTAATTGTAAACCTGTATGCAAAGCTGTGCATGTCCTACTGTTTCCTGTTCCCATGGTGAACTTTTATTCCTATTTATTCACAGTATGCACCACAGTAAATGCTGCTTTCATGTGGGGACATGAATTGTGGAGAGTTGGAACATTTTTTTCAAAAACAACAAGAAAAAGCTTTCTAAAAAGTTTTCAGCAACTTTTTCAGGGATAGAAAAATAATTGTATCTGTCTAAAAAAATTATAGTCCCTTATTTTTGAAGAATATCACTGTATTGGAGAACTAAAAGCCGAATTATTTGGTAGTTTTGAAAATCCGAAGTTTTTAATTTAAACATCAAAATTGCCATTTTCTAGAAAGGATTCTAAACTAGGATTTTTCGAAAGGGTCTGGAGGTATCTATAATAAAAGTATATATAGTACATCACTGTTTTCCAACTAGTTCTATACTCTTTGTACCAACCTCTTAGATTTAAATGGAAATACAGGATTTTTTTTTCTTTTATCTTCTTTTTCCCTTCATTGATGGCCTTTGTCACTAGCTGTGAAGTATTTCTCTACTCAAATAGTGCTAATACCTCTGGTTTTCTCTCCTGGAGGACTACAAAGTTTCTATAAACTTAGTGAAGGAATAGAATTTTGTTGTGTTAGATATTATTCAGCTTCAGACAAAAAAGCTGGTCTCTGCTTCTTTACAATGAATACAAGTTGGTTTTATGGGTGCAGATATTCAAGATAAGGAGCTATGAAAAAGTGATGCCAATTCATGTTAGTAAATCAGGGGTTACATTTGTGTTACTGAGTTCATGGGAAAAATTAGTCTGTTAGAAGGGAATGGCTTTGATTAGTAATGGAATAAATAAATGAGAAAAATCATAGATGGGATTCAGCTAAAGTCTGGAGTAAAAACCACGTCCATACCTGGGATAACATGGATTGGATCCAGGCATTTCCCACCCCCTCACTGACACAGGAGCGTCATTCCCAACCAAAGCCATGGGTATGACTGAATTTCAGAGGCTCTGTAATATTTGTGAGGGACTCAGCAATTTGTATATGTTGATATAAACAAATGGGATTTCTTTTTTCTGGTAGGCCCAAGAAGCTGGCACTTAAAGCTATCAAGACATACTGGTTTGTCTTCAGAGACACTTCAATATCTTATTTTAAAAACAAGGAATCTGCACAGGGAGAACCTGTTGAGAAACTAAACCTAAAAGGTAGGAATTCTCCTTTCTTTGTTTTTTCTGTTGCATCTGTGAACTGAACAAAATAAGAAATCCCTGATAGACTCAGGAAGGCAAGCACAGCAGCATTTAGTCTGGGAGCTTTTTCAATTCCTGAGACTCCTGAGATTGCACCTGCAGAAGAGGCTTAAACAGAAAGGATTCAATAGTTTAACCTGAGCTGGGGTTATCAGAGCCTGATTTGTAAAATTCCCTGTACTGCTGAATTCTTCAAGATGAGTCAGGTAGGGAATGTGACTTGTGGGATGCTTTATTTCCAAATACTTTCACTCTGCATGAAATGGGAGTGTTTCCCTGTGCCCTTGGCAGCAGAAGATTAGGAATGATGCCATGGGCAGGAATGCCAGAGGCTGTCCCTGCATTCTGCTGTGCAGGGACAGCTCCAGGACCTTCTCTGGGCCTTTTTTGTGTCGTGCATGGGGATTCCCATGGCTACAGCCAGCTGCTGGAGGAGAGCCCCGGGTGTGCACACAGACACCAGCACCCTGTATAGCCTCCATCTACATCTGCTCCTGCAGGGACATCCTTTGTTCAGCATCAGGGAACCAATGATGCCCAGGACTCATCCTAGAAGAAACCTTTGAAATAGAAGATTGACCCTGCATCCCAATCTGCATATCCTCAGTAGGTCAGAGAATGCATGGGAAAAACAGCCAGGCTGGCTGGAACCTCACCAAGGAGCCTCTCCCACCAGTTCCTGTCCATTTTAAGTGCTGAGCATTTCCTAAGATCAGGCTGAGGTTTTGGAAGTACTCATATCCTTTCACTTCCACGTGTACTCATGTGCTCCCTGAGCTCAGAGCATTCATCACCCTGGCAAGCCAGGCCAGGCAGTGAACAGGAACAAAAGCCTTTCATTAGGGCATAAGCTTCAAAAGTCTTGGCCCTTAGTCTCAAAGAAAAACAACTTCATAGTACTGGTACTTCGTGTTAAAGCAGCAATTAAAGTTACTGCTGTAGTAATGAAATAAATTAATTTTCTTTTGATTCCCTGTGATCTAGGATGTGAAGTTGTACCAGATGTAAATGTTGCAGCAAAGAAGTTTGGAATCAAATTACTTATTCCTGTTGCAGATGGCATGAATGAAGTATATTTAAGATGTGATAATGTGAGTAATAAGAAAAGAGAAAATGTGGATTCAAGATTTATGGCACATTGTCCTGTTCTAGAATTTGTATAGAAAAATAAGGATGCTGCAGAGAGTTTATTATCTAAATCTTTAGAAAATTTAAGAATGATGTGGTGGCCTAACAAATACATAATTGTTCTGAGGACATAAGGACAGTAAGGAATTTTGTGTTTATCATCAGTTGCCAAATAAAGCTGGTAGGAAAAAAGCCAGAAAGAACAAACTATTAAAAAAAAAAAATGTTACAGGATTTTGTTTCAGTGTTGTCAGAGAATTGAGGTTTGGATTTTGTTTTCTTTTTTCTTAATTAGAACTCTCCCCATTCAGATGAGGAGAGTGTGATAAGGAGCTTACATTAGTTTTCAGTTTATTGAAGTGTATCAGATCAAATTGTGTAAAAAGCGTTCAGTAGGTGAAAACCAGTCCTGCAATAAAACTTCCAAGAGAATCTATTTCAAGGTACTGGATTTCTTAGAAAATTTAAAACCTAGGTGTAGTTGGAGCTAGTCCAATCAGGAAGAAAGAGCCGTAACAAACAATTGTCTTTGTTTCAGGAGGATCAGTACGCTCGGTGGATGGCTGCTTGTGTTTTAGCCTCCAAGGGTAAAACAATGGCTGACAGCTCCTACCAGCATGAGGTCCAAAAGATCCTTTCATTCCTCCAGATGAAAAACTGGACCATGAGTTCCCAGGCTGCCTCTGAGCCAGAGAATGTAGATATGAAACCTGAATGCTTCGTCTCACCACGCTATACCAAAAAATTCAAGTCCAAGCAGGTATCCTGAGTATGGCTCCATGGCTGGGTGTGGTTGGGCTCCCATTCCAGTGGTTGCTTAGGGATGAGGCTGGATCAAAGCAGCATTTGGAAGCCATGCAATACAACACCCTGCAACAGTTGTTTGTCCTTTGCAAGAGGCCTTTTCTTCAAACTGAACATGGGGACAGGTGTTTTGGCACCTCCTCCAAGTACCTCTCCTACATCCACACCCTGGCTTAAGTCACCCATGATGTTCTGCTCCTGATAACGCTGTTCCTGAAAGTCTCTTCAGAGTAACAAAGGAAGAATTTTAAGGACTGCAAGTTACTGTTTACATCTGAATCAACAGGGTCTTCTTGCCCTTCAAGTCTTTCCTTCCTCTCCATCTAATTCCTTGTCCTGCTTTTGCTGCGCAAGAGCTCAGCCTGCCCATCCTGAAAAGCGTCCCCAGAGCAGTGTATGGAGCCAGGGCAGTGCTGCACAAACCCAGACCTGAGATGTCCATTCTGCCCTTTGCACTTGGAATATGTCCTCAAGTGCCCTCTGTGCTGCATCTGCACCGTGACAACAAAGTGTCTGAACACAGCATCAGACCTCATGATTTCTGATTTAGTGAAAGCAACAGGATTTTTGTTCTCCAGTCAGCTGAAAACTTTCTCTCTTCCTGTGTTTCCCAGCTGACTGCCCGTATTCTGGAGGCTCACCAAAATGTATCCCAGATGTCCCTGGTGGAGGCCAAGCTGCGTTTTATCCAAGCCTGGCAGTCCCTCCCTGAGTTTGGTTTATCCTACTACATTGTAAGGTAACTGCACTCTCACTCATGTCAAGCTGCCGTAACATGTTCATGCTCAGTGATTTGCAGGAAGTTCTTTGACACCCTATTCCAAGAACATTCTCTGTTTTTTCCCCCACAGACTTCTTTTAATTTTGGTGATTTCCATACTGCTGTTTTTTTCTGTAGAAGTAGCACCCAGTAGCTCCATTCCTGGAGTGAGACTCTGCATTACATGTGCCTTGGTACAGACCTCTTGGGTTTAGCCTGAAGTAACCTCTCACTAGCATTAAACCCTTACTGTCATAAACTTTCCAAAATGTATAAAATGCACGTCTCATTGATGTGCTCAGGTTTGCAGGATATGTTCACTCTGACTCTTGTTCATTGCAATATGATAAAATGGTAATTTATTTTGTATTTCATTAAGAAAACAGCAAATTATCCATTTTAAGGTTAATCCAGAAGAGCAGTGAGCACAAGAAAGGTCCCATTGTGTTCACAGCAGCGTCTGACCTGCAGCTTTTTCTCTTGACAAAACACCAAAAAGCTGAAAAGTACTGACACAACCATACTTGCAGGCACCTTCCTTAATTTGTGCTTAACACCCCTTCCAGGGCTAGCTAGGAACCATCTGTGGTATAAATGGAACCAGCTGGGAACCACGCTGTGGCACGGAGGCCAGCTGTTGTGGAACAGCCCACATCTGACTTCCCAAAGTCCAGTAGCCTCATGTGAGCTGTGAGATCATGTTGGTCCTTGGATGTTCCAGGTTCCAAACTGTACCTGGGAGTCACTTGAGAGAGCCCTGCTTGTTTGAAGCCAGAATTCTCCCTGAGTTCTGTGCCCAAAAATGCTCACTGATCCTGTTGGATTTACTAACGCAGGTACAGATTTTCTGCCCCATCTGTCACCATTAGTCCTGTTAAAAACACAAACAAACCCAACGCCTAAACTTCATTTTGTAGTGGTGATTTGCTACAAACTGCTGGGCATTAAGCAAAGTACAAATTGTGTCCAGGTCGCATTTTTTCCCTAAGGTCCAGCTGCATCTAAAGAGAGGAAGGTTTACAAACAGGATCAGAAATACTGAAAATACTCACAGCAGGCAGATGAGATTTCTTCCAGCTTTCGGCATGAATGTTGTTTCTTTACCAGAGTAATCTGTTCCTAGCTATTCCCAACTCAAAAAATTCCCTCCCCCAAAGATTCTGATGCTTTTGTATTTATTTTTCATCTCTAATCAGAAGAAAGTTGAAATGTTAAAATGCCTCAGTAATTTTGTAATGGGATTGATACTCAAAAACATGTATATATCAGTTGTTTTGATTACATGATTTAGGTTAATATAGGTTAATATAACTAGAGAGGCACATGTTTCAACATTAGAGAAATGAAGCAACAAAAATTATTGTTGACATTTTTTCCAGTCAAAATATAATCAGGTTCATGCATTTGGGAAGAACAGTATTTATTTTAGCAGGAAACAATGAATTGGAAAGATTTCAGACAGATCTACCTTCCTGATTCTTTTCCATCTTACACCATGGCTCACCAGCCTACACTTTTGCTTTATAACAAATCCTGTTCTAAAGATGGGTCCAAGCTCTCCTCAATCCCAGGCCGTTGTGACTTTTCCCACGTTTTTTGCACTTCCAGAGGAGAGCAGCTGAAATGTTTGTCTAGACAGAAAACATTGCAAAGCAAATCTGCTCAAAGGTTTGGGGTTTTTTTCAGGTTTAAAGGAAGCAAGAAGGATGATGTGCTTGGAGTGTCCTATAACAGGCTGATACGGATAGATATGGCCACAGGAGATCCTATCACAACGTGGAGGTTCGCCAACATGAAGCAGTGGAATGTGAACTGGGAAATCCGCCAGGTAAACCTGCAACAGCTCTGTGTTCAGTCCTTGCATTTCACACACTTGAGGATGTTTTCAGAAAATATTTTCAAACCTCACTGAAAAGATTTTGAACATGTTGTGACATGTTGTTAAATAAGCTGTCTGCAGTTTTTCTTAGTGGAGTCTGTAGTCAAAAATCAGAAACTGAAAGATTGCCAGTTTTAAAGGTTCCTACCAAGCTTATTCTTTACAAGTTGCCCTTGATTTTGATGGGATGAAATAGAGACTCCAACATGTTGTGTTTACTGCTCTGTCAGTAAAAATTTCATTTGAACTCTCATGCATCATCCTCTACATTGTGGTAGTTCAGTCTCTATGACAGACTGAGGATACAGGAACCCAGTTTGTCTTTCCAATCCCAAACTGAGATAGCAACTCTGTGTCAACGTGTGGTCCCTGCTTTGGGGTTTGAAAGCTTAAAGCCAGCTCTCTAAAATGTATATTTCTGGGGTGGAACTAGTGTGACCTGATGTAAATTGAAGCAGCCTGGGAACTGTTCCTGCTTATGGAGTTTTCCACATCCATCTGCCAGATCCAGGAGAGATCAGATACACTCCCTACTGCTCTCCTGCAGTACTCCCTGTGCCAGAACCTGTAATTCTGGGTCAGGTTGCTGGGTTTACATTAAATCCCTCTCAAAAAAGGCACAATCCACAGTGATCAACCAAGCTCAGTTTGCTGCATTTTTGAATTAGGATGGTAGCTGGAAGCCAAAACCGGGACCCCAAAGGCAGATTTAAGGTCAGCACGTAACAATGGACAGATTAAACATTATTCATTAGACAAAGAGTCAGAAATGCCATTCCTGTTCTTCCCAGTGTTCACTTTATATGCCAGTGGAAAAAAGCTAAAAGATTTTGTTGCCTGCTTGAACAAGCAAAAAGATTTCACCACAAGAGGGCCCTGATGCAGCAGCAAATCCAAAACCAAGCAGCCAAACGCCCTGAGCAGCCAGCAGACCCAGAGCTCTTGGTTAGCAGAGGCAGGAAGTGCTTTATCACAGTATTTGTGATCCAGCTGCACTCTCACTTCTCTTTCTTCCCAGCTTATCTCTGTCTGATTTTGTCACATCTGTTCTCCTTAGGTTGCCATCGAGTTTGACCAGAATGTGTCCATTGCTTTCACATGCCTGAGTGCAGACTGCAAAATCATCCATGAGTATATTGGGGGCTACATCTTCTTGTCAACACGTTCCAAGGACCACAATGAAACACTGGATGAAGAACTCTTCCACAAATTAACTGGAGGTCAGGAATGAGATGAAGTAAACCCTCTTCCCACTGCCTGCTTCTTCTTATAGCTAAGACTATCAGAGATTAAACAAAAATATCTCTGATTGTTAATTGCTGGCTATTAATTATTGTAAGTGTCAGTCTTGTACTATGACTGGGACTGTTGACAGTTTTTGTTAAATACTGAAGTTAAGGTCGCTGGATGCAGTATGGCAACTCCATCATCAATACCTGAGAAAATTGAATCGACTTTGTTTTCCTTTTGTACAGCTCAATGTTTTTAAATAAACAGTGTCTAGCCACTGGACAATTTTTTTTTATCTAGTATTTTTAATTGCAGCAATCTGTTTAAGCATCCAGAACAAGTAACTTGAGGATATGGTACAGTGAATTTTCTTCTCTGTTACAGCCAGGCAACTTCCATTGTTAAACTGGCCATTGTTAAAGAGCCCAGCATTTATCAGAACTAAAGCTGAATAAATACATATTTTAAAGCTCTGTGGCTTGTCTAACACTTGCCCTGAGAACACAAAACATTCCAAAGTTCTGAAGACTAAGCTATTGAAACTCCTGTAGTAGTTACTCAGTTGCTCAAAAATGTAGTACCCGTGTCCACCTTCATCCACTGAAGTGGTTTCCTAAAGCCAGAGAAGCTGCAGAGCTTCTCTGCAAGCTTGCATCTTGGCAAAACTGGATGCAAAAGGTTCATCTTTTGAGGAATACTGTTACCTGGTTGAAAAATGTGCTTTAGGAACTATCTAAAACTACTAAAGAGGCCTTTGAGTGTGTTTCTATTTCTGTCCCTGTTACTCTGTTTTACTATGACATCTCACTGAACTAAGCTGTTCATGTGAGGATCGGAAAAGCCTGTAGAAATGATCTAATGTGTGTAATGCAGAATGCAGAGAGTGATGCTCGGAGGGCTGGAGCCCCTGTGCTCTGGAGACAGGCTAAGAGAGAAGGGGGTGTTCAGCCTGGAGAAGAGAAGGCTCTGGGGAGACCTTAGAGCCCCTGGAAGGGCTGAGAGAGAGCTGGAGAGGGACTTTTGCCAAGGGCACATGGTGACAGCGCAGGGCTGGATCGATACTGGGAAGAAATTCTTCCCTGTGAGGGTGGTAAGGCCCTGGCACAGGTTGTCCAGAGGAGCTGTGGATGTCTCTGAGGAACCACATCTGAAGCCAGCAGCTCTGCCTGCTGGAAGGAGCCACACACAATCCACCGAAGTGAATGAAATTTGATACTACCCTGTAAAGCAAGGACGGAGTGAAGCTGGGAGAATTCATGGAACTACTGGACAAACCAAAACTGGTTTCACATATCTAAAGAAATACAATGGATAGGTGTTGTCATATCATAAAGGGATGCTGCCGGAATCACTGCATAAATTCATAAACATCAATGGAAACTGAGAGCCCTGATTTTCATGCCATGTGCTCTGCTTTTCCCCAGCCCCTGTCAATGGGCTTCAGTGGAATCACTCCCAGTTTGTGCAGTTTTTACCATAGCTTTACATTTTGCAAAACGAAAAAAATACGGCCTGCTTCCCAGCCCTGTTCTTCCCTCTCCTCAGCATTTCTTGCAGAGGCTGAGGAACCATCCTGTTTTCCTTCAGAAGAGAACTTACTCACTTGCCAAGTGCTTGACACAAGCCAAGTATTTTCCTCGTGTTGTGAGATCCACCCAAGTCCAAACACTGGCCATATTTAAAGCCTGCCTAAGGGTGCCATGGAAGAGCTAAATGTTCCTATTAGTGCCAGCACCTCTCCACAGACAGCTGTCTTTCCAGATCTGTCTCCACTTAGGCTTTGCAGTGAGGATCCTGAGCACGCCTGCATGGAACCCCTCATGTGGCAGTGAGCAATGCCAGACTGCTGTGGATGCTCCCTGGGAAGCACAGCCCATGCTTGCCACTCTCAGAGCAGAGTTTGTCCCAGAGTGCTGCAGGGAGGCCCTGTAGTTGCCACTTGCCTACGTGACCTGAGCACAGGAATGCAGAGACAGGGAAATCTGAGCATAGCTCTCATAGCAGTGTGTGGCTCATCACGTTGCTAAACAAGCACGTTCACTTGCAGTTCAATCTGTCTGTACCACTATTTCAGAGAAACTAACAAATATTTCCATTTTCTTTCCTGCCCCTCCCTCAATCTTACTCCATGTGTCACTGCCTTTCAACTAAATCCTTCGCTGCTGCTTTGCAAGAAGGAGTTCTGCCAGCTCATCCTGGCTGGCTGTAAGCCCTCTCCTTTGCCGTTTTAGGTTTAAGGGAGCGATCCCCTGCTGATGCCCTCTCTCTGTATTTCCTTAGGTCATTCAGCTGTCTCTTCTCCTTGCCCCACCCACTTTGCAAGGCTTTTCCACAATAGGTAAGGGATAGGTAGGAAAGCAAACTGCTTTCGTCCAGCTGCTTTGAGTGCTGCATGTGACTGTAGCTCCTCTTCCTACAAGCAGAGGAGAGGTTTCAGTGGGAAGGCTCTATCCTAGCGAGGTTGGAGTGGGAAGGCCCGACCCAGGGCATTCCTGCACTTCCACAATTCCAGGCTGGATATGGTGGGCAGCACCTGAGAGGAGGCCTGCCCCAGCCTGCTCTGCCTGACACCCTGCACCAGCCACAGCTTCAAGCCATTTTTCATCCCTCCCCATGTCACCGAGCACGTCCCAGCCAGGCTCCGGACATTCCCTTAATGCATGTGGGGTTCCACATCCTCCCTTTTTGTGCAATAACCTGATCACACTTGGCAATCATGAGCTCATCACACCTATTTATACACAGGGTTAAAGACCATGGGCTCAGTGGGCCGTAGAAACGTTATTAATTGCACAGTGCCAGATGTGGGAGAGGTTTCCCAGAATGAGTGAAAGCAGGACAGGGGCATCTGCCCTGAAGTTTTGCAATACAGAGATGAAATCCTAGACTGGAATGTTTTTAGATAAAAACAAATCTTTAGGAAACTTACACCTCAGCCCAGCTGCAACTCTATTCTGTACAAGGTGCTTAAGTAAACCCAAGCCAGGTCAGGGTAAAGCACTGCCGATGTCAGATGGATCCTGCTGCTCTTACATCAAATTCCATAGGGGATTTCACCACTGCCTTCAGCCTGCATTAGGAGACACACACCCCATCGTTTTCTGAAATCTCAGGCAAAATAATCCTTTTCTTCCATTCTCTCCCCTTTTTCTGTAGGAAAATGTCTTGCTTGTGCTTGCTCTGTGGACAGACCTGTGAAACGGTTCTTTTGTTGGCTTTAAGAGCCACTCTCCAGATTTTTTTCAGGATATTTTCATACTTAACCATCACTTGGATCACGGCCAGTAAGAAACATTCACCTCTTAAACTTTACAGCCTGGTACCATGCTCACCTTCTCCTGCTCGCCCCAGCTCTGCTTATCTTGGTGTCACTAAGGAATGCAGGGCTCAGCCCGAGAATTCCTGCGGGCAGAGGGGCTTTGTGCAGCCCTGAATCGCCCCCGGGGAGGGGGCGCCTGCTCCAGCTCTCTTTGCATCACCCGTGTGAAAAGGCTGACAGAAACGCCTGCCTTTGCTAACCGCTCCCTCAGGTTGTCACTGAAACTCTCAGAAAAGCGGAAAAAAGAATAAAAGGCGACATGAGAACAAGCCAAAGTGACTCACAAAGGGGAAATCTCTGCCTGCTGTTAGCAGATATTTCAAAGAAACTTGTGAACAAGGGCTGCTGCCTGCCCTGGGAAACCTCCAGCAGCACCTGGGCAGCTGCCTGAGATGTAGCACCATAGCAGAAATACTTCAGATGATGAGAGTTTGCAGCTAAGCAAAGAGCTGGGAAGATACAATACCTGCCACCAAAACTGGCCATCCAAAAAAGCAGAAACAAAGATGGAAAATAAAAATAACAAAAGCTCATTTCCCAAAGGTGCTCTGCCTCTTGCAACAGGTTCTCTGTATCACTCAGAAATCAAGGGCCTCTGGGCAAACAAAATCTCCACCTCCCTTCCACCTTCACCAAAACGAGCAGCCGCTTCCCCAGTCTGACAGTCTGCTCGACTTAGTCTCCAAAATGAAGTCAGTAAGGATGAACTCATTAAAATTAAGGCAGCTTTTGGCTCACCGAGTTTCCTGGAGTATTTTTGTAAGACATTAAAATCAAGAAGACAACCAATAACCGTAAAATAAGCAATGAAAATTCACTGTCCGTAAATACCGAGCTAAGGGCAGCAAACACAAGCATTTAATAGCCCAGGGCAAAGCCAGGCCACCTCCCTGCTCCTCGGCTTCCCAAAGAGGAGCGCCGCAGCCAGCAGCTCTGCGAAGCCAGAGGGAAGGCAGGCCTGTCTGGAGCTGGACTTTCCTCCTCTTAATACCAAATTCTTCAGATTTTTGTAACCTGCTCCACTTTGCCCTTTGAACCGCAGCCAGTGCAGAGCTCCGGAGGTACCTGCGGGTGTGCACGTGCCGGGCCCGGCTGCCCCGCCCCAGCAGGGTCAATGGTGGGATTAGCCCCTCATTTAGGAAACCATTCGTCTTGCCCTAGAGCCATTCCCCAGGGGAACAACGTGTGCACCTCGCCCAGCCTCCAAGGGAACCGCAATGGCTCCAGAGAGTCCTTCTGGAAGCCCCTATCTCTGCTCTGTGGATGTTCTGGGGTTTTTCAAGGCTCTCTCCCCCTGCACATCATGACCCACACGGTCAATAGATAAGGTCTGCGTAATGTGTACTTGCAGACTCAAGGTTTTTGGGCAAGCAAGACCTTTATCTGCACTTTAGCACCGAAGTTTACAGGTCGTTGCTGCCTTCATGTCAGGGATCTGTTTTGTTGCCCCGATAAAGGAAAAGCACTGACTCCTCGGAATTTTAACAATTACTTGTCCTACAGTAGCAACAGAACAACCACATTTTTGCTTTTACTTTGGGACAATCTCCATCAACTCATCCCTTTCTGGGATCGTTTCTCTGACTTTATTCTCTGCTCTCGACCTAATTATTGTTTGAATTGTGGGAATGCTGAAAAACCCAGCTCAGGGCAGGTCCCTCAGTGGGAGATGGTTTATGTTGTCAGTTTTACTTATCCAGCAAAGGATGAGAGAAGTAGCAGGAGGGGAATTCTCCCAAGCCATGTGGTACACAGATGCAGAACGCAGAACACAACCCACGCACAGCGGGACCAGAAGAGGCCTCCCGAGGCCGTCACACAGGGAGTGACATGCCCCACGCCGTCTCCATCGGCAGAGAGAATTCCTCTCTGCGGGAGGAGCAGGTGAGAGTTCCACTTTTGACATATCCTAAGGGCCTCCTAAGAAAAGTAATTTGTCCTGCGTGAACTTTTGCAGGATTTACTCCCCAAGAGCAAGAGTCTTAGAGAGAAATTTAAACACTTGAAGCCCCTCATTGGCGCCTAAAGAGAGACCAAAGCTCAAGTCAGCAGGCAGAGCCTCAGCTTTACATCATCCTGACCTGCCAACAAAGGAACACAACAATTCCTCTCCCTCCCCCCGTCAGTGGAAGACGTGAGAGTTGGGACTATTGACACTGATCTTTTCCCTTTATCCCCCTCTGCTTAGACAAAGACGGACAGCAGCGGCCCTGCCCGAGTGTTGGGAAATAAGAGCCCTCCCACCCACCTCCTGCTAGGGCCAAGGGAGCGGGGAAAGCTGCCCGGAGCCGCCCCCTCTCAAAGCTGAAAGCGGGGGAGCGAGGCTGGAAGAAACCTCGCTCGAGCTTGTGGGCAGAGCCGGGAGCAGGGAAAGCTGGGAACAGAAAAGAGGCATTTCAGCTGTCGGCTGAGTCACCCCGAGCGTATAAAATCAAGGCGAGGCGGCGGGAGCCGCTCCGAGAGGAGGCACGAGGCACCGGCACTTTTGGACAGGTACGTGCAAGCGGATGCGGTTTAGAGGAAAAGACTGAGATTAAATCTAAGATTGGAACACAGCAGCCCAATTCCTCCCAACCTCTCCCTGCCAGTGTGCTGCGGAGCAGGGGATCCAGCGGCTCCGGTCGCTGGGAAGCCCTTAGGCTTCTTGGCTCTTGCACGGTTCCAGCTGACCAAAAGGACACAGGCAAACACGCAACACCTAATTTTGGTGGTCCGGTGTATCCTATTTTGCTGGTCCCAACTTCAAACTTGGGATGGCAGCAAAGGATAACAGTCTGGGCAAGACCTGGCATCATTCAGGAAACAGCAAGGAGCAATTAAACTTTGGAATAAGTCTGAGATATTTCATAACTCGTGGGTTTCGGTTACCACCCTACACGGTAATATATTTCTGGACAAGCAATGATCATTTTGATGCCGGGAAGCACAAAAGACAGCTCAATAACAAAAGCACGAGTTCGGGGTTGGGGTTAATTCCTTCCTCTGACACAGATTACCTGTGGGGACCTCGCACAAGTCATTAAGGACTTTTTTTTTTTTTTTTTAACAAAGACGAAAGCGGGGGTGGGCAGAGGAGGGAGCACAGAGGGAGCCGTAACACCAAATAACATGTTTCTTGGCGCTCAGGCCTTTGGGGCCCTGATCCAGGAGCATACTCGGTTTCTGACCACTTCCACTGAAATGTGGTTCGGAAGCTGCATTTTCAGTGCATCCCTTCCCATCCGGCTGGGCCGTGCTCTGTCTGTGGCTCTGGTCTGCAGCAGGACCCAGCCCTGCGGCTGCCTGGCAGACAGGCTGTGGGGCACTGCCAGCTGCTCAGCAGCCCCAAAGCGCCTGTGGGGTCCCCACTGGGACTGTCCTCAGAATGGGGAGAACTGCCCTGGCAGAGCCCACAAGTCCTTGGTTTTGCTGTTACAACTTCTGCTAAGTGCTAAGAGAAGGAAAGTCCTTCCTAACAACGGAAATGCACTTTTACCTGCCTGCTCCATCACAACTCAGCCCAGTTTGGGCTCCAGTGCTTTAAGGTTTGGCAACTCTCCTCTGTCCTCATATCCAGTCATTTGCTTTGCACAGACGACCTCACAGAAAACAGTCCCTTGCCACAGGCACATTTGGCCCTGTTGTTTGGTTATCACCCCACTGGAAAACTCTTCCCACTGGGCTGGCCAAACTGGACACTACGCAAGACAACCTGCTGGCACTGAGGCTCCTGGTGTGGGATACAACTCAGTTCATGCTTCCTGCAGGAAAAACTGTTGGCACACAGACCAAGACTGCATGATACTTCTGTCTCTAAGGATTCATGTTTACTTAAGCTTAATTACAAAAGAGCTATTAATTATCACTTATCACTGTCTGGATATAATAGGAAAGGGCTTATAAAGTGTTTTTCTCTTAAATAGTTTGTAGATGCCTGGAGGGATTTTAATTTCTCTCTAAATGTTGATGTTTTGTTTTCCCCTCCCTGAAACAAAAGGAAACAGGTCCTGCAAACTGCAAGGATGATGTCACCCTTGCTCATCCTCCCTCTGCTGCTGGGGACCACAGCACATGGCCCAGTGAGCAGAGCAGCATCCAGGGATGTCACCACCTTTTTCCAGCTGGCTCAGGAAGACACTTGGGAGAATGTTAATCTCACCAGCATGTCCTGTGAGTATTGGAAGAACAGGACCTGGATCACCCTGGAGCTGACCAACAACAGCCTGACAGCTTTCCCCATCTGCCTTCCGGAGGCCCTGCAGAGTTTGGATCTCAGCAATAACCTCTTGGAAGAGGTGAATGGCACAGAGATAGCAAACCTCCCACAGCTGCGTGTCCTCTCGCTGAGGCACAACCACCTGTGGTCAGTGAGGTGGGGATCTGAAACCCTCAGCAGTCTCCTCAAGCTGGACTTGAGCTTTAATAAGCTGTCATCTGTGCCATCCTGCCACGGCTCTGCCCTACCGAACCTGAGGTGGTTGTCCTTGGCTGGAAATCCACTGATTGAAATCCAGCCACTGGCTTTTTCCTGCTACCCTCAGCTGCAGGTCTTGAACCTCTCTGCAACGCTGCTCGGGCAGGATGACAGCAGAGGAATTAGAGACGCTGCTTTTGCCATCAGCACACAACCCAGCGAGGCCACGAACAGGACTGGAAACTCCATCAGTGTGCTTGATCTGAGCGGGACCTTTTTCGAGAAAAGTAAGTTTCTGGGTTTCCCACTGTAAACACAGGGCTTGGTCAGACCAGGGGAGCAGAAGCCTTGCTGGGATGATGCCTCCCATCCTCTGGGATGAGCCTGGAGTGTAGGGGAACACTGCACACTGAGAGCTGCAAACAGCTGGTCCAGGCTGGACAGTGCAAGGCACTGTCACGCAAACCAGCCTCCCAAAGGAAGGGCAGAGACCAAACACCATGAGACAGGACAATTTCTCTCAGTGTAGTCACCCACCTCCATCCTAATCCCACTGTCTGCTACTGACAGTCATCCCCCTGTCAGCCCCGGGATTAGTTTTGGGAAGCACAGGAGGAAATTAGTTTCTCTTTCCAGACAGGCTGCTGAAATCTTTCTTTGTCCCCACAGCTACACTCAGCTTTTAGCTCTGCATTGAAGTAGCACAGAAAGAGGCTTTTTGTGCCATCCACAGCCGGCCTACTTCCGCTGAGGGGGGAGACAATCCCTGCCCCGAGCAATCCACAGGAGGTTTTTTCCCTTTTACTGGGCTCCCCTGCCAGCCTCAGTTTATACCTCAGGTGCTGAGACACACAGATGTGAGATGCCTTGCCCAGCTGCTCTCAGCCTGGGCCAGGGCCAGGGCCTTAGGGGCTCCTCAAGCTAGAGGCTTCACTTCAATTCACATTAAACAGCTGCACCACCAAATTTCCTCCATGAATTTGCCTAATCCCTCTTGTGGTAGTGAGTTACCCTGTTGAGTCATGGGACGGAAAGGCCCTTTTGTACAAGACCTATTCTTTCTGTTTCATGTCTCTTGACTCTTTTACCTGTGCTAGGAGAAATAAGTGATTTGCCTTTCTTACTTATACCAGTCAGGACCTTGTAGACCGCTTCCCTGAGCAGAGAAATCCTTGTTCATTTAATCTCACCCAGCAAGAAATCTATTCCATATCTCTTATCAGCTTTGTTGTCCTTTTCCCCTCTATTTTCCTCTGCCCTATGACAGCCTGACCTGCAGACACTACTACAAAAATGCAGCTGCATGAGTGTTTACACTCTGGTGTATTGCCTTTCGTTCTATTCCTTTCCCAAAAAGAATAGCAGCAGAAGGTGACAGATACTTTCTACGAATTCAAACCCTTTTTCTAGGCAGAAATCCATAGGAATGCTCCGCTTAGGCAATAGGTGTAAATAAATATTTTTCTCTTTCAGTTCAACCAGTGTGGGCCAGGGACTTGGCCAACCTCAGATTACTTCACCTGACAAGCATGCCACGGTTAAGGAGCCTCGATGGTGACTTCTTCAAGTCCCTACCTGGTCTCCAAGAGCTGCACTGTCAGGACTCCCATTCCCTGGGTTTTGTGCAGACAGAGATGTTTGACAGTGCTCCTCACCTGAGCCATCTCTCATTTGAGAAGTGAGTTGGGTTTTTTGTCCTTCCTCACATCATTCTGCCTTTGCCTCACAGCGCTGTGGTGCCTGGGAGCTGACTTGAACAGTTTGTTGTCAGATTTGGAAGGAGGTGTGGACTTGCTGTCTTTGCCATCTAAAACCTGTGATTTGGCCTGATAGAGCAGATACAGCCCAAAAGAGGCAGCATGGGACTCATAGCACAATTAATTGTTTGCTTGAGGTTGTATCCATTGTGTTCCCACTCCTCTGCCTTATCTGCCTGTCCAATGGATGAATTCTCCCAGCGCTGTTTAGATCAGCACAGATCCACTGAATCCCACTTGTGATACAAACCAGGCTCCCAACACCTACAATGGCAATATCCCACCAGAGGAGAAGCAGGTCACTGAGGGCTGCCTGCTCTGCAAGGATGAATGCTGACAGTTCCCTAAAACCTGCATCTCAGACAAAAATTTTTTAGTGCGAGAATTTAACATAGTTCCCTGTTCAGCATTAGTAAAGGCAATGTTTTAGTCCTCATTCTAGGGGTAGCACCTCTTGGTATATCACATACCTGAAATACTAAGAGGGACAAAAGTTTGAAAGTGATTTATCAAAATAAGAGCAGGTGAAGTGCACACAGAGCAGTCAGCATAAAGGGAAATATCTAGAGAGCACTTTGAAACATTTTTATAATACCAACCCAGATATAAGCATATCAGAAAGCAAACACTAGAGCACCGGCTGTGCCTAGAAACCACTTTCAGGAAAATAAACCCATACAAAGCAAAAACCCTATGGGTTCCATCCCCCCATGATTTTCCTACTGAATTTACACAGCACTTTCCAACGCTTGCAGGAATACCAATTCAAAGTGCTAAAAACCATGACCAAACTTAAAGGAATTGCAGTTAAAGTCCCAGAAGGAAGAGAGCAGATCTGAGCATGCGGAGTGCAGGATGGTGGGTTTAACAACTGGTTACTGCCAGGGGAACTGGGAATATTGCTTTGTGCCTTGCACACACTAAGGATAAGGGATAATAGGCAGTCTCCAGTCATTGGAAGGGAGCTCAGCATTTTTTAATTATTGCATTTGTCTTGTTATAGCTGTAACCTGAGTTCCTTTAATCCTTGGAACACTAATTCATCGGATGGCATCACCATCAACTTGTCCGGGAATCCTCTGCTGTGCGACTGCCAGCTCTCCTGGCTGCTGTCCAAGCCTGAGAAAGTTGTTCTGCAGAAGTAAGTGAGCTCAAGGAAATCAAGTAATGCTCGTTAGACACAGCTTCAATGTGCTACTTGTTTGGGGACCAGACAGTCACCACCATTCACAAAGTTATTCAAATTCCTTGCGTGTTCTTCCCTTCCACAAGAAGTAGAAGTGCAAAATCATGTCCCTTTCACGGACAAAACAAAGTGTTATTAGCTGCGGATTCTACTTTAAGATGAGAATATTTTTTTCTGTTTTGGACCATATTTCACTATTAGCTGAAGATACAAAATGAGCTGTCTTGATGTGCCAGCGCTGGGAGTAGAAACTGGAAAACTTTGGAGGATCTTTAACAAATTATTTTCTCCTAACCCTGCTATTCACAAAGCTTACATCACCACCGGCAGTCAACAAAACCCCTTGCAAATAGCACCATTTCTCACCTATTGTTTTCATGCTCCCCTACAGTTTAACAGGCTAATTACAATAAGTTGCAGTTAAAAGAAATATTTGCATATAAATGGTCTCTCTTCCTTTTGAAAGGCCACCAGGAAGATTTGTTACCAAATCTCTCAGGGAGCAGGGAAGTAGATTGTTGAAATTGGACAGTTTTTCATCGGGATGGGTTTAGCAATTGCATTCTTTACCAAAACTTCAGTGTCTGAGTAAGTAGAGAAATTATCTTAGTCATTTAAAAGTCCCGTGTCAGCCCACCTCCAGCTGCCTAAAGCACATGGATTAAGAATCCTGGGAATCCTGTTACATCTCTCTGCATGTGTTCCCCTTTAAGACAAGTTCCCTTGAATCCCGATGCCCTTTGCTAAAGTTCACAGCCATTGTTGTACCAAAGGACACTTCCCCTCGGGCAAAAGATATCCCTGCACCTTACAAAACCAAAAAGCCAGCTCCAGCTAAATTCCACAGCCTGTGCTGTGGAAAGCTGCCTGGACTATTGTTAGGACAATCTAGCTTTGGTCTAGGTTTCACATTCTCACTGACACAAAGACTGTTTTGACAGCAGGTCACCAAATCCAATCCAAGCAGCCTACAGAAATCTGTCATGTTCTTCTGGGTGTTGACTATTCTGGTTTCCTTCTGCAGGACTTGGGAGACTTTTTGCACATCCCAGGAAGATTCAGGGAGACCACCAACATCTTTTTCACTGCTGGAGCTCTACAATAAATGCCAGTCAGAGAGCAATGTTACACTGCCCAATTCAACCACAGCCCTTCCTGATCATGATGCTTTCAGCTTCACCAGTGATGAGACCTCTGCTGTTGTAACAACAGACTCAGCTCTGCTGACCACGGATTTGACTCACACCAGCTCCCTGATCCAGGGGGATGTGATGAGCACTGCAGCATCCAGCCCAACAGAGCGGATCCCAACAAAGGCCAACAGTTCGTCCCACGAGGAGAAGGCAGTTTCTGAATCCACAAGCAATCCCCCTTCCTCAGCATCTGTTACCTCCTTCCCGGCTTTTTTCCAAGAGCTCTTTGCTCAGTCCCCAGATCACAGCTCCACAAGCCCAACTGGAACAGAACAGCTACACAGAGGGCTCAGAACAACCGACACGACGTTCCCCCAGAAAGGGCCATTCAACCAAACCACCAAGGATTATTCCACTGGAGGAACAGGAGTCCCACACACCACCAACCACCACAGTCGCTCCTTTGCCACCCTTGGCAGGGAAGGGGCCCCCCAGACGAGCACCCCCGAGCTGATCTCCACGAGGAGCAGTGCCCACCCAGAGCCTGCACCCAGCATGCCACCACCACACTACACCGATGACTACGACTACGAGGAGCAGCCAAAGGAAACCCCGGTGCAAACGGCCCACGTGGCCTGTGACTACAATCCTTGCAGGCACCTGCAGAAGCCGTGCAGGGAACTCCAGAACATATCCCAGTGTTCATGTCCTGGCACGTCAATGGAAGATGAGATTCCAGACCCACCCAGGCTCAGAGAGGTGATTGAGATCACTGACAGCTCTGCACAGATACGCTGGTGTGCCCCATATTCAGTTGTTCACAGCTATGAGCTGGTGCTTCATGCCCAAGACGAGGAGGACAGGCAGTTTGTCATGGACATCTACCCCACGGCCAGGCAGTACACTCTGTATGACCTGCTGCCATTCACCACTTACCACATCTGTGTCACTGCCTCCAACAAAGCAGGGTCAAGCCAGAAAACACACCAGGAAATGCCAGGTAACTCGTGCACCAGCTTTAAAACAAAACCCAGCTACAAGTATGTTTTTGCTGGTCTGTCTGCAGCAAGTGGACTCTTTCTCATTACCACAATTATTTTATCTGTATGTCTGTGTAAGGCATGTAAAAAGCCTCAGAGTGAGCAGTATGGTACACACTTAGTCTCCTACAAGAACCCAGCATTTGATTATCCCTTAAAACTACAAACCACTAATTAGCTCTGGGTGATTGTTCCATGCATCCAAAGTTCACTATCTCCATCGCCTTGGTGTGGTTTTGTGAGACTCTGAAAATGTGCTTCAGTAAAACTATGAGCCATCAGATTCCATAACCCTGACGTTTCTAAGGGAGAGAAAACCACCAAAAAAAAGAAGAAAAACTAATAATGAAGGTAGTCAACCAGAAAAAAGTCTTTGGACTCCTGTTCCTGTGCTAAGCAGCAGCAAGCCTGCACACTAACCTTGAAAAGTTGTTTTTGTAATCACTTACAAATAGAGTAGCATAAATTTCACACAGTGAGAGGCTGCCTGGCCAGCTGTCTGCCTCCAGTATCTTTCATGAACACAGCCAGATGAGAGTTGTAATCCAAGGTGCATTAAGCTGAGCAAGACATACTCTGCTTTTATTCACAGAGCAAAGCTGGGGGTTCAGTTTTTGAAGGTATTATCCATAAAGAGAATAAAGCTGAAAGGAGTGAGTAGGCTCAGTGACAAGGTGCTGCACAGATCTAACTGCTCTAAGTAAATGCACATGATCAACCTAACTTCAGGAAAAAAAAAAGAGACATGAAATTTAATGGTAGCCACAGATTGTGCAGGATCCTTAGGGCAGGGGTAATTGTTTTGTTCTGACTTTTTATGAGGTTGTCCACAATGAGCCTCCTAAGTGCTTCCCCAAAACAAGCTCATAGTCAGCGGGGGGTTTGCAGTGCAGCAGTGACCCACAGAAGGGGTGGGGGGAGCATGTTAACATTTGCTTCCGAGTGGATTTTAAGCAGAGAGGATGTTTTGTCCCAGTCATCCGTCCCATCTACAGATTTAGCAGCTGATGATTTACCTCATACAGGGGCAAAAAGCCAAGTAATGAAGCAATTTCATGCATGTGCTGCTGAGACTTGAAAAACCCAAATCCCCTGCACTAGCAGCAGACAGTTCTGCAGACACCTTTCAAATGAACTCTTGGGTGCCAATTTCTGTATAGTAAGAGTAACAGATGCTGACAATCCCAACTTTGAGCTTGCCATTAGAATCCAAAGAGGTGTCCCAGTCTGATATTTCCCCATAGGTTTCAGTTCCAGGAGCTGCCTGTTCCTGCTGCTGTACAGTGCTGTACAGACACAATGCATAAAAACCCCTGAACTCTGAGGGGAAGGTGCTGTACTGTGTAAGAGAGTCTGTTCCATTCTTTTGGAGTTTTCAATGCTTTCAGTATTACAAAAATAAAAGCCACAGAGCTATGTTCCAGTTTTTTTGTTAAATATGTGGATCTTGGTGTTGTCTTTACCATCTACAGTGTTTAGCCTGGGAAATTAACTCCTGTTGTTTTGGAATAAAGAAATGTTTTTTATTATGGTAGATTTGTGTTCTCTGATGTCCCAAGAGCTTTCATTTTGAATGTGGCAGAAGGAGGCTTGTGCCTTCTCACCACTGTGGGCTTGCAGTGCTTTCCTGGGAATTTGTCCTCTCCTCAGCACTGCAGTGAGGATGACTGGACAGATACAGATTCCTACCGTGTCTGTCCCAAGCTTGGCTGAGCCCTGTGACTCAAACTCATGATACAAGTGAAAGGCAAATGAAGAAGACAGGATGGTGTCACCTTTCCCTTTGAAAGTATCTTATTTTCACATTCTGGTAGTTCAGACTTTTTGCTGTTTGGACCTAGGTTTTTATACTTCTTTCTATATTTTTTATACTTATTTTTATACTTATTTCTAGCCTGGCTTTTCCTGAATTTTCCCAAGGATTTAGTGAACAGGTACATATGATTGTCATTTGTAGTGAGCAAATGAGCCAAAGACTCATTATCCCAAACTGGGGAAGAGATCACATATTCCCTTGTGTTTGTGCAGCATAGCTCTAGGAAACCTTGACTGGGGCGTTTGGTTTTACCAGAAACAAAGCAAAATAAGAGATCAGTGAATAGCAATTTATATTGTCTCAAAGATTAGCTCCAGAGAAAGGCAGAAAAAAAAAAGATACTGCAACTGAAAATAAAGATTGCTCCAACTTAAATATGAGTTAGTCCAAAGCAAGAGGACATCATTTTAAATGAGATATTGGGAAGACATATCTCACTACCCTTTATCGCACTGCAGCTCATGATCACTGAACTCGGAAGTTCATCACAACTGATTTCTCCAAACAGTTTTCACTCCAGCCTCTCCTCAATTTCACAGCCAAGAGAACACATTAGGGCCTCCCATTCTTTTAAATTGCCCTTTCTGAGAGCCACACAATATACAAGTCCCGCTCCCACAATCCCCACTTGTTCCAACTCAAAGTGACCCTCAACAGCCCAATTCCATCTGAGCTGATGAACCATCCTGAAGCACAGATGCCCCAGCCAGGGGCAGTGCCTCTCTTTTTCCTGATTTTAACACTCAGCCCTTCCACAAGTGCAAAGTGCAATGTATGAGGTGTAGCAGCAGGGTTAAAAACATGGGATTTGTATTTATCGACACCTATGGGAAATATCAGTGCTTCAAGTGCAGATTTTTCATTTTTCCTACTATCACTTTGTATTTTCACCAGGATTCATTTTAGTAATGAACAACTGAGCTCTTTTGCCAGTGGAGGGAGCTCTCAGAGCGCTGCTCAGGACTGGGGCAGTCAGGGGAGCAAAGCAGCCCGAGGTCTGCACAGAAACTTTCCCAATAACCCATGTTAGGAAGCTGCCCAGCTTTGCTCCACCTGCTTCTTCCTCCCCCTTTTTCTGATTGCACCTAGCAAAAAATCCCATTTGTACCTCCAGCTTCAAAGACATCAACCTCTGGCAGAGTGACTGGAATATTCAAACATCTCTGAAACAATTTTTAAGAACTATCAAAAGCCAACATATAAGAAAATAGAACTAATACTTCACTTACTGTTACGCAGTTCCACCTGTTCTGTTTCTCTGAGAGGAAGATCACTTGGGGGAAGTGCAGAGAGCACTGGAATACAGTTTTTGAACAGCTGGTGTAGCTTTTCTCTGTCTTTTCTTTCTCAGAAGAAAGTCTTTCAAGATCCTTTTCCATTCACTTGTGTGTCTTCTTTCCAAAGAACCAAGTCCAGGCAAAGGGAGTCCACAACAGCCAACGGTGCCTGTGGGTGCATCCCCTGGCTGTCATGGCAGGAGTGCACGATGCTCCATCTCCAACAGCACTTGAAAATCAGTCACTGAGTCTCCCAGAGTCTCCCAGCAGAAACACTCTGGGAAATTGAGCTGATCTCCTCCATACAGGAAAGAAAAGGCTCTTTAAGGGCCAGAACTCTTGCTGGCTGTGAGGGAGCAGAGGGGGACACCTTGCTTTCGGTGCAACAAATGCCATTAGAGAAGCAGTCCCTGAGAGCCCTGTAAGCAGGCATGTGGCAAAGTCCAGAGCAGTGGGACAAGGTGCTTCAGCCTGATCCATCTCAGCACCAGAAGGGATCCCACTTTCAGAGCTGTCCCAGGCATTAAATGGGCCCAAGACAGGGAGCTCACACCACATCCCAGGCTCCATCAGCCTCTCCAAGGCAGGATGCACAAGCTCAACCACGATGCTCCCTCAGCACTGCCCTGGAACAGCTGTACTCCTCCACAGGGATCTCTGGAACAACACGTTTGTGTGGAGTTTCAAACAAGGATGCCTCTGAGGGTTCTGGATGTTGCTTGCCAAGAAGCCTCTGATTCGTTTTTACCTGTGAAATACAGAGAGATATATCACAGGTGAGAACATGTTTTGTATTTGCAGAAACAGATATTCATAAAAGAACATGTTTAAACTCCGGGTACTTTTTCTTTTCATCAGCTCTCCAAAGGATGCAGAGTTTGTTCTGAACAGGACAATCCGTTAATCTCAACCTCTTTAAAAAGTAATTAAGCAGCATTACAAATTAACACTTCTGAAATACATCCACGAGGCAATGCCTCACAGCAAGGCTAGTGCTCTGCTGGCATCTAGAGGGAGAGGGGGGAATCATCTCCCCAGGTAGTCCCATTAAGAAATGCTCTGCACCCTGCAGACAGGGGTCACTGACTCACACTACCCGTGTGCTCCTGTGTGTCCTCACCTACTCCTGTGTGAAGGGAAAGAAGTGCTAAGAATTTGCAGCAGCAACAGTCCCAGTCTCACAGACTTAATCAGCAGCTTGTCTGTCCCTGCCTCTAATTCCTTTTGTAGCCTTATGACCAGGAACTTCTCTGCCAACTTGCCACTGATAAGGAAAAATGTAATTTTTTCTTTGTAAGAGCAAGGAGAGAATTACTGCCTGGAAAAACTGGGAAAAATCAGTCTACAAGTGCAGTAACATTTTTTTTAAAAAACTATTGTCAATTTTAGAAGCAGAAGAGATCAGATCACATTAATTGTACTTGAAGAAAAATAAATAGCAATGTTTACACTGATGTCTTAGCAGAACAAAATCACTACTGATAGAGTGTTTTTCTTCCCTCCCAAATGACAGGGCAGCCCTGCAGAACTCTCACCCTTTTGTGCTGGATGACATTACCTACAGGCACATGTAATAAGGTAATACTTGGATGGCACTGCATGCATTCCCTGACACACTCCCACAGTGTGCGTCCTCATTTCTCTTAGATTCTTTGCTGAAAAGACTGTGTGAGCAGTCTATGGACGTCAAATTAGATTTTTTTAAAGGAACATAAGGGAGAAAAAACCCTCAGAAAATATTGACAAGAGATGGAGGGAGTAGGATGAAAGGGACAAACTCTTTACTATACATAGCCCAGAGCAGGAAAGAAACAAAGAAAATCATAAGAAATCAAATAAAAGAATCCCAAGAAAATCCAAGAAAACCAGAATCCCTCATTCATTGTCTTCTCCAGGAGGTGGAAGCAGCCATGCCATGCAGGCAGGGCTGGCAGCTCCTGCAGGGCTCAACCTCAGGCACTATGAGCCAAAACTTCTGGCATGAAACTCCAGATAGAAGAAGAAAAAAATATTCTCTAGGTAGATACTTTCTTCTTCTCTGTCAAAACTAAAATTTACTTGTGCAAAAAACTTCATGCTGGGAAGACTTGAGTATTGCATTTATTAAATGTTTAGGAGCTACTCACTCTTATCAGAGCACGATTAAGGAATTAATAACTTACCTAAGGCCATGGGGTAAAATGATGTCAGCCTGTTTGTGGTAATCATTCCTTCTGCTGTCATCACTGCTGCCTCGAGGATTCTCAGTGAGTTATCTCCAAGGAGAAGCAAAATAGCCCCCCTGGAAGATAAGCCTCCATTTCAGGAATGTTGTGCCAGCAACAAACATCCCCAGAAGACTGAGCTCTGTCTTCAGTGCAGCTCTAAGTGAAAATCTCTCTTCTTCATGCAGCTGTCTATTCACACAAAGCCAGAAAACAAAGAATTTCTACCACATTTAGTCAAAATTAGGTCCAAGTTCTATTTGAAGGACAGAGTACTAAGCACAATTTTTTTTTTCTCAAGAAACTAAGCTAAAAACCTCCATTACAACCCCAGGATCTTGCGTGGGGGTGTTTATTCTGGGATTTGTCATTGTCTCATTGCTTCTTGGAGATGCTGGAAAAGGTCAGAACAGACAGAAATTATGATAAGAGGGTAAGGAGAACCACAAAGTGCAGGCAACTCCAAGTGTAAACTGAGCTGTTAAGACAAATCCAAAAGGCTTCAGGGAGTGCTGGCTTGAAACATGACCTAATGACACATTTGGTCCTTGGGTGCCCAGGCTGAAAGCTCAGCCTTCACCCTGGCATGACAAGTCCAAAACCACAGAGCCTGCTCTGGGTCAGTCCCCATCTGATGCCACCTCCACACCTGCAAGATGAAACCAAACCGTGGCCAGGGAGCTCATACTGGACACAGAGCAAGGCAGATGAGGGTGACAGGGGACAACAAAAGTGGGTAAGAAAACCCTCTTAAATTAGCCAGCCATCTCCTCTTAAATCCAGTACATCCCTGAGGGCTGAGGAAAACCTCCCTCTGCCCTGAAGCCCAGCCCCAAGGAAGGAACCCTGCCAGACCAAAATTGTTAGTAAGGACGCCGCTGACCACAGCTGCTCTAAACTTAGCTCAGCAGCTTGCTACACACCAAGTCAAAATCCAGGCTCCACCCAGCAATGGAACAAACTGACTCCAAATGATTCTCAGCACTGGAGGAGCTGTTTTTGCCAAGCACAGCGTCATGTGTAACCAGTTCCTTCATTTCCTTCAAAACCCTGGAAAATGCTTGCTCCCAGCCCTAGGGCACCACTGAGCAGCACTGGCAAGAGCACACAATCTGTCTGTGTTTTCCTCTCAGACCCTTTGTGGCAAAACCAAACCCAAAGCCCAGCTCAGCACCACAGAGAAATGACATCTGCCACCACCCAAATCTACACAAGATCCCCAGATGTAGCTATGCCACTGATCATACACACCCAGGAGAAAGCAGGAACTTCCTGGGATAGCACAACAAACCCTAAATGATCCCTAACCTGAGGTAACAAAGTGACCAACCACAACCTAAACCTCCCTCAACAGCTCCTTTAAAAGCTCACCTCTTTATTGATTCCAGCTAAAACACTGCATTAGTGCTAAATATCCAGGATTTGGTACTGCTACCACATCCTTGCTTGGTGTAATTTAAGAGCAGGGACAGAGTTCACACTGATTTTGGTAATTTAGGGTGTGTTTGGATAATTTTAGAGGTGATATAAATCCAGATATATCCAGACTATTACTAGGTAGACCTTTTCCCTGTATATGACCTAGATGTGCATTTCTCTACCTTTATACAAAAACTGGTTTCCTCTCCGCCTGCTAAAAATTGAAAATAAAAATGCAAAGATCATCCACTTCCAAATCCTCTTCTCAGTTATCTGTTTCAAAGGTGCATAAATCCAGCAAAAAAATAAAACCAAAAGCAACTGCTAAAAATGGTTGAAAGATGAGTCATGTTTTCCCCATTTCTTCACTTTGACAACTGTCCAGGTGCTGGATTTTGATGTCTCACCATACAAACCTGTTGCTGGCACTGGAAAACTGCTCACCATGAGGATGTGTTTCACACAGGAGCAATGAGCTCTTGGTGCAGGTGCAGGTGCTTGAAAATGGAAATCAACCTCAGGAGCTCCCATTCGCCACCTGTTTCTTGCACCTTGCTGGTGCAGGGCAACATTTATTGGACAATTATCTTTACACAGGAGCACTTTAAACCCTGGCTTTTTATTCCCAGCCAAAGATATGCCATAACAATTATAGGATTTAGGTATTATGTGGCCCTTTTCCTTCCAGTCAGAGCTCTTTTTTTTGAGCTGCTGTGTTTTACTGAGAACACAATAAAAATTGAATTCACTTTGTGGGTTTGCTTATGTGCTTTGCATCTAAACTATCTAAACTACATTACATTTGTATTCTGTTTAGGGTGAAGAAAATAACTTAAATAACTATTCGGAAATATAATAGAGGAGAAAAAACAAACAAAAAAACCACAAAAAAACCCAAACCAAACAAAAAAAAAAAAAAACAAAAAAAACAAAACACCCAGAAGCTTCTTATAGCAATACAAAAGTTAATCCCAATAAGTATAAGATATTTTTCAGGCTGTAACAAAAAATATACCTTGTATCTGTTCTTTTCCCGTAATTCAATTCTGTCTAAGTTCACCTGTGACAAAGCTGCTGCTTTAACACCTTTCTGGCAACGGGTTCTGCAAAAAACAGGTGTTCAAAATCTACCGAGGACGGGTGGGGTGGTACAGCAGGTCCTAGACTTAGCAGGGAAAAGCTGCAAGCTGCCACACCGAGATTTATAAAAGCAAAAAAGGCTGGGGCTGCCTGGCGTTGGGTCAAACCTTCCCTCCCTCAGTTCTCGGCTCCCTCAGGGATGAGGGCGGGATCCCACGCGCTGTGAGCCCCATCCCTCCCTCAGTTCCCGGCTCTCTGGCGGACGAGGGCGGGATCCTGCGGACTGAGAGTCCCATCCCGCACCACCCCTCCCTCAGGGATGAGGGCGGGATCCCGCGGACTGTGAGCCCCTCCCGCGCCATCCCTCCCTCAGTTCCAGGCTCCCTCAGGGACGGAGGGCAAGATCCTGCGGACTGCGAGTCCCATCCCGCACTATCCCTCCCTCAGGGCTGAGGGCGGGACTCCCCCCGGCCTACGCCCTGGCGCCCCCCAGCGGCCACGAGCGCAGCGCGAGACAAGCCCGACCCTCCCAGGCGGGAAAACCTCCCCTAAGCCCCCGAGCGAGCGCGCGACTCCTTTATAGGCGTCCGCGCCGTTCGCCGGCAGGCAGGTGGAAGGGGGCGTTTCTCTCGCCGGTTGAGCAGCGCGCAGGCGCGCGTTGGGCAGCCCCGCGTGACGCGAGGCCGGAAGGCCCCGTTCTGGAAGCATCCCGGGCCCATCCCGGTGTGTCCTGCTCGGCCCGGCCATGCCTGAGAGCGCGCCCGGCAGAGCCCCCGGCGGGGCCGGCAACAAGGCCAAGGGCGCCTACCAGGACCGCGACAAGCCCGCCCAGATCCGCTTCAGCAACATCGCCGCCGGCAAAGGTGCGGCGGCTGTGGGAGAGCCGCCCCGGGGCCGGGGGGAGTCGGCCGGGCCCCGCGTGGGCCGCGATTGGGGCGGGGGGCGATGGATCCCCCGGTGCTGGGCACCGCCCGGGCCGTGTCCCGGGGATACGAGCAGGAATTCCATGGGTTTGATGGCTGGGAGCCGCCCGGGATGGGCCGGCGCATGTAGAGGATGCGGTATTGGCCGCTGACAAGAGCTCCGGTCGTAGTGCGTGCTGTGTTGTGTTCCTTTGTGATTCCCCAGATTTAAAATGGCTGCAATCAAGTGGTCAGATACGAATTGTTAAAAAAAAGAAGGACCTATGGAAATCAGTCCTGATACTGCAGCGTTTTACATCATTCTGATATTTGGGATCCTTTAGTCTCTCTGGGAACTGCTTAAAAGTGGGAGCAGTTTTCTTTTTAGAAAACATAATTCGATGATGGAGTGTTTATAGTTCTTTAGATCAGCTTGCAAACGTTTTCTTCTCTTCCCAGCTGTTGCCGATGCAATTAGAACGAGCCTTGGACCAAAGGGAATGGATAAAATGGTAAGCTTTGTGTTTTAAATTTCAAAATATTAGATACTGTAAATTCAACGTATCTTACAAAGGATGCCATCTTTCACCTTAATTTTTTCCCATGTTTCAGGCATTTAAGGGAAAGTGGGAACTAGATGGACATCCTGGTTTTGAAAATGATGTTAAAAAATATTTTGAGCCTCAGATGAAAGATTTGCAGCTGCTGATCAGAATTACGTTCCTGCCTTTTATTCCCAGATTCAGGATGCTAAGGGAGATGTGACAATCACTAACGATGGTGCCACTATCCTGAAACAAATGCAGGTTCTGCACCCTGCAGCCAAAATGGTGAGTGGTTTCTTTTCCATTTTGTGTGCATTTGAGGAGCATTACCCGGGATAGTGACAGAGCAGGAAATTTTGTGCATTGTGTTCCAGGAACCTTGATTTTGATTGTGGCATCTGGTTAAGAGTTACAAACTGTTATTTTTTACCCAGTGTTTCTTATGCACAATCCCTCTGGACATGTTTTAAGACATAAGAAAATGTAGCCCAAACCTTCATCTGTCATTTGAGAAGGAAAAACTCATGTCCCAAATCATTAGGACAGAAGGGAATGAAAGAAGGGAATGAGTGAAGGTATGTTTAGGTGGTCTGAGGACACAGTAGCTGATCCTTTGAGATGTTCAGTGTTCATGGATTTGGTTGTGATTGGAGATGGAAATGAGCTTCCTGTGACCCTCCTCCAAGAGAAGGAAAAGGTAAACTTGTTAGATAGGTGCATTCAGTTTTAAATTTGGGGAACAAAGCTTTGCTTCTGGAACTGACTCATTGTACCATAGCTGTATTTTGGCCAAAAAAGTGTCTGGGTATGGGTAAACAGCACTCTGTATATTTATTTGTCATAATTTCTCCCTTAGTTAGTAGAGCTGTCAAAAGCACAAGATATTGAAGCTGGTGATGGCACGACCTCTGTTGTTGTCATTGCTGGAGCTCTTTTGGATGCCTGTTCCAGACTCCTTCAGAAAGGTAAATATGTTCATTTAACATGCAGAGACTTTAGGTACTGAAGTCTTTTTGTCCTGTTGCATGTGTAGGATGAAGCTTAAAGTAATTGTAATCAGTTGGAAGGATAAAGGGTGTATCCCACATTCCAGGGAAATTAGGAGTTTCATACAGGACTGTGGGAGAAGAGTTTGTGAAAGTCTGAAATTTGATCAGTGTCAGCCTCCTCACAGGCATCAGCTGAACAGCAGCAGCTTTAGGAATGCCAAGAGAACTTGGAGAAAGTGCTTCTGGGATGTCAGGGATCATAGGGAAATTTGCAGGACTTGTCTGTGAGGACAAATCACTTGGAATGTTACGGTTTTTTCCCTCAGTTTTAATAGTAGAAAATAATAAGGGAGGTCATAGACTGGTGAAGAACATTCTGCTGAAATGCTTTCAATTTATTCTGACCTGAGTATCTTGAGCTTTAAAATGGAAAGAGATGGTGAAGAAAAACCAAGAAAAAGGTATATTTGAAATGTGAAGTGTCTAACAGGCATTTCCTATGCTCTGCACAGGAATTCACCCCACCATCATTTCGGAGTCATTCCAGAAGGCTCTGGATAAAGGTATTGAGGTGCTGACCAACATGGCCCAGCCCGTGGAGCTCAGTGACAGGGAGACCCTGCTGAACAGTGCAACAACTTCCCTCAACTCCAAGGTACAGCTGCACTTGGGCTGGTAGCTCCAGCCCAGCCAGGCCTTGCAGCTTTTCAAATCTAGGAAAAAGCAGTTCTGTTTTGTGTACATCCCTGAGTGTGGATTTCCCTCCCAGAATCACTGCTCTGTCCTTGCCATGGGGCAGCTGTTAGGAAGATGCCTTGTTAAAACATCTTTGCTTCCAAATTCTGATACCAGATATTGAAACACAATGACAATGTTGTGAAACTGCTGTTCATCAGTGTAAAGTCTCTCACCATGTTTACTTTGCTGTTGCATCTCTTAGGTTGTGTGTCAGTATTCCAGTTTACTTTCTCCAATGAGTGTTGATGCAGTGATGAAGGTGATTGACCCAAGTACAGCCAACAGTGTGGACCTCAGAGATATTAAAATTGTTAAGAAGTTGGGGTAAGAAACAGTTTGTAATTAGACAGATTTTGTCTCTGTGAACTCAGCTTGCCGGAGTGCTCCAGTGATGGGTTGTTTTTGTTTCCAGAGGCACAATTGATGATTGTGAACTGGTTGAGGGACTTGTCCTGACTCAGAAGGTGGCAAATACGGGCGTTACCAGAGTGGAAAAAGCCAAAATTGGCCTCATTCAGTTCTGCTTGTCTGCTCCCAAGACAGATGTAAGTCAGACTGTGGCTAGAGCAAAGCTTCGTACTCTGGGACTTGGGACAAGCAAATGGAATAACAAATGTCTTTTTAAGATGCTGTAGTGTCAACTCCATGCCATAGCTAGAAGGGACTGCTGGGTGCTAAAAAAATTACAGTTGGTATGAAAAAAAAATTGTTTAAATTTAAATTGTGTTACCTGAACTGTCTCTAACAGTATTTTGCTGTTATGCTTCTTTGTTTAGAATTACAGCATCTTGTGTTTAAAGAACATGGCACATTTTGACACTTGCTTTTAAAGTCAGCTCACAATACCTGCTTTTCGCTTTTTTATTTGAAACAGATGGACAACCAGATCGTAGTTTCTGACTATGCTCAAATGGACAGAGTGCTGCGTGAGGAGAGAGCCTACATCCTGAACCTGGTGAAGCAGATCAAGAAGGCTGGGTGCAATGTGCTGCTCATTCAGAAATCCATCCTGCGGTACGTTAATACCCGGGCTCCGGCTCTCTGCAGCAGCTCGGGGCCACAGTTGGAATTGTTGGGAAAACTGAAGCCAAACATAGTCACACTTAGCAGAGTAACAGTCACTGTACCTTTAGAAAGCACCAGCACTGTCTGTATTTTGAGTTTGATGACATCCTTACTTTGTACTCTGAAGAGCTGGAGCACCGGGACCTGACTCCTTCTCTCTTGTTTTCAGGGATGCTCTCAGTGACCTGGCCCTCCATTTTCTGAACAAAGTTAAGATCATGGTGGTTAAAGACATTGAAAGAGAGGACATCGAGTTTATATGTAAGGTAAGGTGGGTTGTATAAAGGAGCAGCAGTGTTTAAAATCTCCCCCAAAACTAACTGCCCTGCCAGGGCCAGTTTATTGTGATGTTTTCACAAGTTTCATGTTTTGACTATAATACAAGAGCGGACATTTCCCTAAAAAACATTCCTGATCTGCTGAGCAGTCACACTTTTATAGAAGGATTCAGGACAGATGTAAAAGCCACAGTCTCTTCTGCATTTTACTGTCTTATGCAGAAAGACAACATGCAGTGTACTTGCTGACTCTGCAGTCAGCCTCTGGATGAATTTTTTTTCTCATTATTTTTCAGACAATTGGAACTAAGCCTGTGGCTCATATTGACCAGTTCACCCCTGACATGCTGGGCTCTGCTGAGCTGGCAGAGGAGGTCAACTTGAACGGTTCTGGGAAATTAATAAAGGTGAGTGAGGGGCAAAATGTTAATACCTACTTAACATCTTGTCTGTTATTTTAATAACTGGTAGCTTTGATGTTTTTTACTATGGAATTTATTACATTCAAGTACCTATTTCTAAGCTCTCAGCAGCCACCAGCTTTGGCAGTGCAGTGGTTTTGCTTGGCCAGACATCAGTCCTGTTACACAGTTTGAAAGTGCCAATGGGGGCAGTGTCTTTTTATCCCAAACTTATTTGTTCCCCAGTGTCAGTATTTGGTTTTATGTTTTAGATCACAGGCTGCACAAACCCTGGGAAAACTGTGAGCATCGTGGTCCGTGGATCCAACAAACTTGTCCTGGAGGAAGCCGAGCGCTCCATCCACGATGCCCTGTGTGTCATAAGGTGCTTAGTGAAGAAAAGGTAATGTCTCTGTCGGGTTAATGAGTAACACATCAAGCCTGGTGTGTGTGCAGTGCTGTGGAGTGAGGTTGGATGGTTCCTGTGCTCTCAGGGCTTTGATTGCTGGTGGTGGAGCCCCCGAGATCGAGCTGGCACTGCGGCTGAACGAGTACGCGCGGACGCTGAAGGGGATGGAGTCCTACTGTGTCCGTGCCTATGGGGATGCACTTGAGGTCATTCCCTCCACCCTGGCTGAGAATGCGGGACTCAATCCCATCTCCACGGTAACAGAGCTCAGAAACAGACATGCCCAAGGAGAGAAAACAGCTGGCATTAATGTCAGAAAGGTAAAGAGGGGTTAGAATACCTGGGTGTTACTGGGGAAATGCTTAACCTTAGGGCTGGACTAGGGAGAGGGCGAGGTGGTGTCTCACAGTGGTCGCCTCCCTAAAATTAGCAGAGAGAAATCACAGCTTGTTCTCTCAGGAACTCACCCCAAGCATTGATAATAGCAGATATTAAATGCTGTACCCACAGGACAAGAAACATCTCATGTCTCTACAAAAGTGTTTCAGCTACAACAATAGATCCATTTAGAATTCTCCATCAGTAGGATCTGCAGTGGAAGGTGGTCATAAGCTGGGAGCAGCACCACAGCTTTTTCTCAGCTGGCACTGTTACCTTTTCTGTTGGCTGATTTTGACTGGCTATGTCAAATTCTTAGGGAGAGAAGATGGATGCTGTAATGCCCTGTGATAGTCTAGGAGTTAGTTGACTGTCCTCAGGATTCTGCTAAAAGAAAACGTGCTAAATGTGACTGTCTTGCACAAAGTGAAGGCTCCTTGTCCCCTCAGGGTGGCATTTCCAACATCCTGGAGGAGCTGGTTGTGCAGCCTCTGCTGGTGTCTCTGAGTGCTCTGACCCTTGCAACAGAAACCGTGCGCAGCATTCTCAAGATTGATGATGTGGTGAGTGTTCTTGGCATCGTGGTTTGGGTTATCCTTCCTTCACAAGCACCAGGATATTGTCAATCATTTGCTGTGCTTCAAAATGCAGTTGCTGTGTAGAGTATTCTCAGCTTGTGTCCTACTTAAGACCATTCAGCTTTCTAATAACTGCAGCTAAAATTAAATGCATTATAAATACTGCCTCATAAAGCAAGGAATTAGAGTCACTAAAAGCCCAGGATCTTTAGATAAAGAAGGAATTGGGATGTGTCCTGTTATTTCTTGTGCCTGACTGTGTATCCTCCCTGCAGGTGAACACTCGAGGATAAGCTGAGCAGAGAGGTGGGGACCATGGCCTCGAGCTCCTGCTCCGTAGCTGGAATATGGATTCCTCACCAAAAGCGCCTGTGTGAATTGTCTTAAACTCCACCAAGACTGATGTACTTTGATCAGGTTTAACTTAAAAAACAGTTTGTTTTCAAAAAGAAGATGCTGTTTTATCAATAAACACGCAGTAGTCTACCTGACTCTTTGCTGTATAATTTTGTAAGAATTTGTTAGGCTTTGTTACATTTGCTGTTCTCCTCTCCTCTCTATGGCTGTAAAGTTCAAGGCATGCAATCAGCTCTTGTGATATATTCTAAAAACATCCTTGAAGTGTACTCTAGTAACACTTAGCTAGCTTAGAACTACTTCTCCCAAAGCTTTCCTTAAGTGAGTGGTGTTACTGGCCTTAGGGTGCCAGGCTCGAGGGGAGGAGGATCTTTGCAGTGGGAGCACATCATATTCCTTGCTCTGCTGAGCTCTGCAGTGATTCCTGCTGCTATCCCATGATCCAGAGCCCTACAAAGGGTGTTCTTCACATGGTCTCCTCCCCTGGCCCCCAGAATAATTGGTTTTCCCAAAGCTGGCTAGAAGTCAAAAGTACACTATGATAATGCAAGTTAACTTTCCAACTTCTAATTCTTAGCCTGGCTTAAATTAACCCTTTCATCTCCATTATTGCTATATTGAAACAACCTGACTCCTCTTAATGTTTAAAGGAGACTTTCATCTATTTCTTACATTTCCATTCATGATTGGTTGGAGCTGGAGCTTTTGAGTAAATTTCCACCGTGGTGTTGACCTGCTGTTGTGACTTGCCAAGTACAACAAACAGAATGACTCAACTACTAATTAATAAATTAGACAATCGATTTAGGCATTAATGCTCTGCATGAATTATTCATTGCCTGTTTAAAACTGCAAATGGTACCTTGCCTCACAGGGTCACATCCAACAATGATCTCTTAGTTTAGTTTATGATTAAAGCTTTCATGCCCGATTATCGCAGAGTTCCAATTCTTGACAAGAATTACAACAATTCTGTAAGAAGAATTAAGAATTTGTAATTTCACTACAGCAAATAGGTCTATTTGCCTCTTAATGCCTCTTTGTAAAGGCAGAATGTTCCTGCTGCTCCTGATTTGGGATAGAATATTCTAGCTAGGACAGAACATTCCTGCTTATCCTGGATTAGGATAGGATATTCCTAGGACAGAATGTTCCTACTTACCCTGGTTTAGGACAGAATATTCCTGGGACAGAGTAGTCCTGCTTACCCTGGTTTAGGACAGAATATTCCTGGGACAGAGTAGTCTTGCTTACCCTGGTTTAGGACAGAATATTCCTGGGACAGAATATTACTGTTTATCCTGGTTTAGGATAAAATATTCCTCGTTTAGGATAGAATATTCCTAGGACAGAATGTTCCTGTTTAAGGATAGACTGTTCCTGGGACAGAATATTACTGCTTATCCTGGTTTAGGATAGAATATTCTTGGGACAGAATATTCCTGCTTATCCCCCTTTAGGATAGAATATTCCTGGGACAGAATATTCCTGCTTATCCCCCTTTAGGATAGAATATTCCTAGGACAGAGTGGTCCTGTTTATCATGGTTTAGGATAGAATATTCCTAGGACAGAGTGTTCCCGTTTATCATGGTTTAGGATAGAATATTCCTGTTTAGCCTTACTCTGCAATTGCTTACCAGAAGTACAAACTTCAAGATGGAAAAAGCTTCTTTAATACCTTGCGGGTGCAGAAAACGTGGTCTCTCCAGTGAGAACTAGATGCTCCGACTAAAACCCTGCGAAAAGTCACCTGAGAACCCGCACGGGCAGCGGCTGAGCTCGGCCGAGCCCCGCCCGTGTCCGGCAGCGGCGGGGCGGCTCGGGCCGGGCGGTTAACGCGCCCCGGGGCCGCCTCCGCGGGGGCGGAGCGGGATCCGCCTCTCCCTGCTCTCCCTGCTCTCCGTGCCGCCGCTGCCCGGGATGGAGGACGCGCACCGGGCCGCCCGCCTGGCCGCCTCCTGCCTCCGCACGCCGCTCGACCCGCGCACACGGGCACCCGCCGCGCTCTACGAGCGGGGACCGCCGCCCGCCGCCGGGCAGGTACCGCGGGCACGGCCGGGAGGGGCCGCGGGCAGCCGGGCACTGCTTCCCCCCCTGAAACTGCTCTGCGGAGGGGTCTGTGCCTCCCCCGGGCACCAGGGACACACACACACACACACGGGGACGGCTGGCAGATGGCCCTGCTGCAGCGCCGATCCTTTAATGAGCTTGTGGGCACCGCGGCGTCGGGACTGCAGATGTAAGAGCTGTGCCCGGCCCGGGGAGACGCTGGGGTCGTTCCGCGGATCGAGAAAAGAAACTGCGTTTATATACCAGATAGATACCTGCATATATGTGTACATATATATATGTGTGTATATATGTATATATATGTATATGTGTATATATATGTGAGTGTGTGTATATATATGTGTGTATATATATGTATATATGTGTATATGTGTGTGTATATATATGTATATATATATGTGTGTGTGTATATATATGTATATATGTGTATATGTGTGTATATATATGTATATATGTGTATGTGTGTGTGTATATATATGTATATATATGTATATGTGTATATATATGTGTGTATATATGTATATTCCCACTGCAGGAGGTCACTGCTACTTAAGGATTTTTTGCAGTGAAAACCTGACAAAACATATAGGAGTTGTTTTTTTTTGTTGTTGGAATGTCAAAGCTTATTAAAATATCCCTGTGCGGAAAAGTAGTACTCTAATTTTTTTTTTAATAAAGAAACTGGCCCGTGGCTTTTTAAAACATGCTGCTTAGAACAAAATGAAGTTTTTGTGGTGTTGACTAACCTGGCTCTAATAACATCTCTGGCTTGTGTAAGCTTTAAAAATACTTAAAGCTGCAAATGGTATTGGAAATATAAGCTGTGCAGAATCCCTGTCGTTTCACAGGAACTTATGGAAATGGAATAAACATTTATGCATCACATCTCTAATGACTTATTTTTAGAGTGGTTATGGAACTAGCAGGTTCTGTTTGCTTGTAAATAAAGGCATTTGTAGAGCTGCACAGTAATCAAGGAAAAATTACACTTTACAAAATAGTTTTGTTTTGTCTTTTTTCTTTTAAGTCCTTTTGATCATATCTCCTGTTATAAACACATTGATTACAGGGCAGACTTGGGAATTTTTACAGGCTTTAAATAGGACCCTTAGGATATAAATTAATATGCAATAAGATTATTCCATGTACTTCTACACTAACATTTGTATACAGGTATCTCTATTTTGTGTTACTTTACCATTCATTAGATTTAATTAGGATAAAGCAATATTAAAAACTTCGTTCCCCTTCCTTCTAGCAGAAAAAACTTACAAATGTCTCTTCTAGGATGGCTTTGACTTGGATTCAAATACCAGCAGAGAGCAGACCTCGCCTCCAAAGAGAGACTGTGACAATTGGATAGACTTTTCCAAAATGTACAATTCAAACCAAGAGTATTACTTGAAGCTGGAAGAGTTGAAGAATGCCCACATGGAGACCATGGCAAAACTGGAAAGTATGTATCGGAACAAACCCTATTTAAAAGGAGTACAAGCCTTGGATAAGAGAAATGACACCTCTCCAAAGTGCTGTAGGTAAGTTTGGGGGCACTTTTTAGCTGAAGATTCCCAAATGCTTTGCAGGCAGCTCTAAAACAGCAGGGTTTGTTTCTGGGCTGGAAAGTGTTCCACTGCCCATCTCTCATAACCAGATAATCAGAGAAAAGTCAGATTTGATAATGGAAACACTCATTAGTTTGCTAATGGTCTGGGAGGTTTAGGGGTGGGTGTGCTGCAGGGATTGGGCAGCACATTTAGGAAAGCACAGGGCCTTTCCCAAGTCAGGAAGCGGTGACTTGGTGATCAGACTAAAATCAGGATCTGCTTTGAGTGCCCCGTGTGCTGCTCTTTTTGCCCCCTCAGCCACTCAGTTTTGTTTCTAGTGATGATTCCTTAGAGTGGAAGTGTTTGAATCAGTGTTGGACTGGCTCAAACCAAGTTTGTTTTTCCCGCCTTTATTTTCAAGGGCAACTTGGGACAAGAGCTCATATCAGCCTCTTAACCTGCACAAATCCTTTTCAGACTCAGACTTAAGTGATCCCTTGGACTCAAGTGTATCCGACGTGTCTGAGGTAGAATTAGTGTTTGAAGAAAACAGCAGTGAAACTGAATCATCCTCCTTTGCTAGGCAGCAGATTGAAAAAATGTGGGATGGGTTCTCTCTGGCAGAGTACATCTCCCGTGCCAAGCACAGCTTGCCCAGCTCACCACCCTGCAGGAAGGTGCCCACGAAACAGAAAGTGTGGTCTCCCAGAATCACCGTGCCCAAGCCCTTCCAGATGACCATCAGGGAAGCCCAGAAGAAAGAGCAGAACATCAAATCCAAGTCACAGATGGAACTGGAAAATCACTTACTGAAGAAGCAGCTGGAGGAGGAAGCAGAGTGCCAGAAGAAATTCCGAGCCAATCCCGTGCCCGCCGCCGTCCTGCTGCCGCTCTACCACGACATCGTGCAGCGGAACGAGGAGCGCAGGAGATCTGTGAGGGAGAGGAGCAAACTCAAGCTCCTGGCTTCCCAAAAGCCATTTAAATTCATTGAGAGAGAGAGGCAAAGGAGAGAAACCAGGAAAATGCAGTTAAAAGATGTTTTGCCACCTGAAAATACAACCAAAGTGTTCAGAGCGAGACCAGTCCCAAAATGTGTTTATAGTCCAGATTTCAGTGACAAGCTAAAGGAGAAGGAGCTCTACAGGGAAATCAGGATCAGGATGAGAGCAGAGGAGCTGCTACGAAATTCAAGTGTACCCAACAGCAGACTGGCCTTAAAAGAGACCAACAAAAAGAAGAAACACAAGAGCACTGAGCACAAACCCAAGATCAAACCAAACATTCCTGATTTTGAACTCCTACATGAGAAATTCCAGAAACACCTCCTGCAACAAAAGAAAGTGAAACCCCTCACAGTCTGTGAGCCTTTCCACCTTTTTACTTCATACATTCCCTCAAACAAGGACAAGATCTTGAAGGACATTCAAGAGGATGAAGAAACATTGAAGGAAACACGGTGGCCATTTGCCTCTCTGAGACGGAAACCTCAGATGGGGCAGTCAGGGGAAAACCCACATCTCTCAAGAAGAGGAAAATCCAAACCTCCCAAAAACACAGAAGCCACAAGACGACGGCTACAAGCCCTAAGGTGCTTAGAGATGCTCTACTTTTCAAGTATATGTTTCTATATACTTGAAAAGTAGGGGTTTGGGTTTTTTTTTTTTTTGTATTATTATATATTTGGTGTTATTTTTGGTATTTTTATATATGCAGTTAATTCTTCCATGCAGTGAATATAGGATTGAATTTGTTAACATAAGGGCTTATAATATAAATCTTAAAATATTTAAATATTAGACTTCATTAATATTTATTATTGTTAGAGGAACACTCGTGCATTTTTGTCAGCATATCCCTAAGAAGAAAACAAATGTGTGCTGTTTCCCAGGATATCCTGAATCCCTTAAAATGGCACATACCTTGTGTCCTCTCATAGCAACCCTGTTTTTCTCTTTGGAATCATCTTTGCCAAAGCTTCCTTTGAAGTCTTGCTCTAGATTTAAAATTAATTCAGCCTTAGTTTATTTTCCCCACCAGGAATTCCCTTGAGGAAAAGAGAAAGCTGGAAGAACAACAAAAGAGGAACAGAACCAAGCAGAAACAAAGAACGAAAAAATTCCAGAAAATTGTGATGGCTCGGGCTGAGGCCAATGACCCACATCAGAGCCTAGCTCAGATGTCTAAATCCAGATTAAAAACATTCAGGTATTTTGTTGCATTCCCCTGAATCCTGAACACCTCATTCAATAATGAGAAGGAGAGGTTTGGGATTGCACTGTATGTTAAACATACAATGTGTAAAAAATAGCATAGTTTGAGTTTAGATACTTACACGTGGTAAATTAAATATGGTGCAAGCAGCTGGTTAAAAAGTGGCCAAATTTAGCATTTCAACTGGGAAATTGTTGCCAAGCTATATTGAACTCAGAGTATAGAAATATATAGCATATAGAAATACATATATTCCACATTAGATTATTATAGGTTCAGTAACAGGAGAGTCCTGTGTTTTCTCCATTGATGTATCAACTAAAGATGAAAAGGTAATAAAAATCAAAAGGCAAGGGAACAGTGTGGATACAGAATATCCTTGCAGAGCTGGATACTGCACTGGTGTTGGCACAACTTTGGTGCAGCAGTGAACGTTTCACAATTCACTTCTTTGTCCCAGCAGGCCCCCACTGAAGAGGGAAATTAAAGCAGGAATATTTTTAACTTCACAGTGTACCAGCAGTGACTGAGGAAGCTGCTGGTGTTGAGGAGGAATGGGATTCAAGGTTCCCTGGAGTAGAGATTCAATGCAAAGGCTGTTTGTGTCTGACTGAGCACACAGGGAAGAACAGAGAACCTTCCTGGAGTGCTGCAAGCTGCCACATGGCTCCAGCTCTGACACAGCTCTAACCCCATCACTGCTGCCTGGCCTCATGTTTGGGGCTACTTTAACCCTTTCTGCTTTTCTAACCCTAAAAAACATTGATCCTGTTTGAACAAGCCTTTAGTGAGGTTTGTGATCTGGCCTGGCACCGTGGTACTGCTGCAGTGTTGTCAATTTAAGGTGCTGTTATATGGGGATGGTGGGAGGCACTGACTGCTCTGCCCCTATTGCTTCATGCTGGGCAAGATTCTTGGGCAACAAGCACAAATCCTAATTTCCAGTAACCTGGCATACTGTTAATAACAGGAGCTTTATAATCTGTGTGTCCTCGAGCACATGGTCTGCTGACCCTGGGACAGAAGCAGAAAACCACTGGAGTCAGAGTAGGTGGAGAATTAAGAAAGACAGTAGGTGATTGTAGATGTGATTTGAGTTCATTCAACAGCAAATTTCACATTACAGCTTTTGATCAGATTTCAGGAGCTCTTGTCTGGGTGTAATATGCTGCTGTTGCAGAGCAAGATCAGTTCCCTGGTGCTGATGCAGAGGCTGGTGCAAGTGTTTAACCTGAAAATGTTCATTTCAGCACAGCTGGGCAATAAAGGTCTGTCAGTCTCCTTCAAAGCAAGGAGCAGCATGGAAGTTCACTTCCCAACATGGTGAGGAGTTCAGAGATGGTCAGGGAGAGAAGCTGGAGGATGCAGAGGTGTAAAATACCTCCCCTTGATCTCATCCTTGCCCTGGAGTGTCTGACCTGCAATGCCAGATCTGCCTGTCCCACCCTGAGGAAGGGTTACAACCCATTCCACCTGGATTATCCAGTGCTCCCTGTGATCCCAGAGATCATTCCAGTTAGGAATCAACAGTTTCATTATCCTGCTCCTGACTGGGCCCTTGACAAACCAACTCAGGAAAGAAGTGTTCCACGGTCCAGGACGTGGCCACCTCTCTTGTGTGATCAACTGCTAAAGTAGCAGGATTCTCATCATCAGACTTTAAAAGTACTGATTTTTATTTAATGCTCTTAATTTCCTATGGTGTATTCTGTTCAATTTTGCTTAGAGCAACTGGAAGAGCTGTATGAAATCAGCATGTAAAAAACCCTAAGTATCCAAATTTTTTTAACCAAAAAACCCCAAGAATCCAAACTCAGCCTCTATTTAACTCCAGTAGCCAGGACCTGCCTCTGCTTAGCCAAAATGACTCCTTCAGAGATGAACTGTTCAGTACCTTTTATGTACCTTGAAGTATGACAACATTTAATTTGTTATGAACAATTTAGCTGCTGTAGAAAATGACTCCTTGTGCTATAAATTAATAATGATTTCTCTGTAATCTGCTCCCCTTAGGAACAACGAGAGGCAGAGAAGGCAGGAATATTTGCAAGAACTGCAAGAAATGGAAAAAAGAGTAAAGCAAATGCCATTGCTTTTTGAACGAGTCGCTCAGGTTGCATTATTTCTGAAATACTAATTAATCTTGACTGATACTGAATAAGACATTTGTAGTCTGATGTTTTTAGATACTTCAAAAACACTTTTCAGGGCAGTGTTTCTCCATTTCAATCTCTGTTTCCCCATCTCCATATAAATATCAGTAATTTTTGAGATATGCTTGCACAGGGAACAGAGAACTGTTGTCAATGTGTCTGGTTCAGTTACAACATGAGAAACTCTGACCACAACCAAACATTGCTGGTACTGAAAAGTAAAATCTGGTATAAAATTTTCAAGTATTGTTTTGCTATTCGTACCTGCAGTGAATAATCATTTCCACTTGTCAGCTGCAGTGAATGAATCAGAGGATTAATATAAATAAAAGTACCAAAAGCCAGGCATTTAATGCATTTGATAACATTTAACCATTGTGGTTTTTCTACAGAAAAATGCCAGAATAGCTGCAGAAAAGTATTATTCAAACAGACTGAGAGCACTGGGGATCTGCCCAGAGTTTGTTTCAAAGAAAGGAGGAGCAGCCAAATCACTGCAGTTCTCCAATGCTGGAGATTTTACCTCTGTTGCTGTCAGAAAAAGGTACAGGTGACTGAAGGCTTTTTCTTTTTACCCACTACATATCTAATAATTAGAAATCTTTTCATGTGTAGATTTAAGGGTTTTTTAATGATTTTTAGTATTTCCAAGGGAGCTATTTGACTATGTGGTATTTTAGCATTAGTATGTATTTTTGATTGCTTTTCCTGAATTAAATATTATTTCATAAAACAGAGAAGAGCTGCTTAACCAAGCTGGTTATGTTATATAATGCACTTCAAAGAAAAATGAAGAAAAACATTTCTTGGTTTTTCCTTTCATCAAAAATTCTGGCAGGTTGCTCTAAGTCACTGCCTTTACATTTTAAATTTTTTAAATGAACCTTATTAAAAATAGTTTTTAGTATCTATTGGGTGTTATGATTTAAAAGGAAGCAGAAATTTTTTAAAAATTTGAGTTGTTTTCTAGTATGAAAAGAGACTCTTGTGTCCCCCTTTTCCTTCCCCAATTCCACCCCAGCCAAGACTACCAGGCTTTGTCCTGGATTACATAAATGTGGTTTAACACCTCCTGGAAAGCATCTTCCCAGAAAATAAAACCCCACATGCAATTTGTCTTTTCAGAATCGAAAAGGTTAAAGGGAAAAAAGGGGAATCCTTTGAGGAAGCACCTGGTGACAATCCCCAGTGTGAGCAGTCCTGGGAGGAGGAGGAAGAGAAGGGACGAGGTGTCAAAACCTCCACCCCAGATGAGCAGTGCAGTGACCTGGAGGATGGGGATGAGGCCAGAGCCAGCCCTGATGTCCTTGAGCCTGAATTCAGCCAGACCAGTGATGAGGAGGAGGAGGAGGAAGCAAAGTCAAGCCCATCACTTGGTCATTCCCAGGAGGAAGAGGAGGAGGAAGAGGAAGCCAAGGCAGACCTGTCACTTGGTCATTCCCAGGAGGAAGAGGAGGAGGAAGAGGAAGCCAAGGCAGACCTGTCACTTGGTCATTCCCAGGAGGAAGAAGAGGAGGAAGAGGAAGCCAAGGCAGACCTGTCACTTGGTCATTCCCAGGAGGAAGAAGAGGAGGAAGAGGAAGCAAAGGCAGGCCCACTGCTTGGCCATTCGCAGGAGGAGGAGGAGGAAGAGGAAGCAAAGGCAGGCCATTCCCAGGAGGAAGAGGAAGAGGAGGATGAACCCAGGCCCAACTCTCAGTCTGACAGGTCCCAGGAGCACGAAGAGGAAGCTCAGTCAGACCCTGAAGCTGAGGATGCCTTCCAGTATGAGGATGAGGAGTATGAGAGTGATGATTCCCAGGAGAAGCCCAGTGATGAGGAAGGGGACTGACAGGAAGGGCTGGCACTCAGGAACCTCTTCCACTGCTGGCTGTGGAAGTCACCAGAGTAAAACTTGGTGCTTTGCTACAAATGCAAAATTCTGTGAATTTTTACCTCTTGGTTTAAGGGACCTGCTAGTGCAAGAATTGTGTTTGTTTTCCAGTAAGAAAGCTCAAGTTTGTAGTTTTCACCAAGAAAATAATTTCCTTTTGTATTACTCTTCTTCATTGCACTCTTCTGTGACATTAGTGCACTTCTGTTCTTAAAATGAGCTGCAACCTCATTGTTTAACAAACAGTGTGCTGTGTAACTACTGAGGGCTCATATCCAGCTCTTCCATGGGCTGGCAAAGCCAGGGGAGATTTTGGAGCAGGAATTGCCATTTTATCCCTGGAAAAGGGGAATCTTTTTACCTCAGGTAACTCCAGTTGTATGAATCTATGCAAGGAAGTGCTTTAATACCTCTTCTTACACACTGGCTGCTCAGGACTTCAGCTACTCCACAAAAACTCTCCAAAAAATGTTTGGGATTCGTTTTTTTCCTTATATCAGTAGTACCTTCTCCTACTCTTACTGACTTTCTTGCTAAAAAATCTGTTGCTATTTTTCCCTCCTTATTTTGTTACACAGTTTCTCCCTGTTTGGAAGTTTTTTAAGCATTTTTATTTATTTTTGAAGTGTGAACGTAACTAATGTGAATTCGAAATTTTTTTTAAACTTGAATAAAATATCTGTGAAAATATTAATACTTGCTTCACAAGGAAGTTGTCAGTGTTCTGTAATTCTGAAGAGTTGTACAATTACCCATCACATATAACTGGTACTTGTCTCTAGGAAATCAAATCCTTTTTCTGAAAGAAGGCAGAGGAGCTCTAAATTATGTTGTTTTTTTTTCTCAGATTTATTTAAAGTGATTTCAAAGGAAGAAAAGTCAAATCTCTTTCAAAGATTTGACAGCACTCAACTAAGTGTTTTAAAAGAACAAATATATAATTGTTGAACTACTAAGATAGGGATTAAAAATACCACTAAAATTCCTCTGAATGTAGAGAAAGTAGCAAAACCAAGGCTTTTTAAGGTTTTAGAAGGAGTTGAGAACTTGTGTATAATTTAGATTGAGTTTGTCACTGAATTTTAAAATATTTAAAATATAAACCTTAATAATAACAGAATTAATGAAGATGATAAATGTTATATAACCAGGAAGAGTTAGGACAGCTTTTGGAGGTTATGCCTCAGCTTTTTTAGCATTTCTGGAAAAGAAAAACAGAACTGTGTGGACAAGGAGATCCAATAGATTGTGGTTTCCCAAGATTTCCAAGAAATATTTCTAGGACTTAAATTGCTAGCAAAGATCTTGAAGAAACCAACCTTTTGGTAGGAAAAGAAAGATCCTCATGAATGGGAGATCAAACCTTGAGGTATTACAGGAAGCACTTATGGAAATCACTTGGAGCAGCAGAGCTTTTCAGACAGGGAGGATAATGAGATTTAAGTCAAAAAAGCTGTTCAGAAATTGCATTACAAACATAAAGGGATAAACATTCCAATAAGGAATTAAAAAGCAAAGAAAAATCAGAGATGACAGAATAGAAATGGAGACAGACAGGTCAGGGTGAATTAAACCTTGTGAAGCAAAGTACAGCAGTAAAAAATATTTTAAACAAAGAAGAGCCACATACACCTGTCAGGAGATGAAAAATAATCTGGCCTAAAAGCCAAGTCATGATTTGACCTCTTTTTTTTCCTTTTTTTTTTTTTTTTTTGCAAGGAGGATGATTTAAATGTAGAGAATCCAGAATAACTAATAGGATAAGAGCACTGGAAAAACTCCAAAACTATATTTAAAGAAAAAAAACAACAATAACTTTAACATGAAAATCAAAATCCAAAGGTGATGTAATAGAAGCATCTTAAGGCACAAAGCTCATTAGAGGAGAAATGCTGATGAATTATGTTTTCAGGGAAGCCACCTAGCAGGAGGGAAAGGAATAGGAAAGTTTCTCACAGATTATTGAATATTCTGTCTTTAATATTTTAATTAATGGCCACAGCACAACAGTAGGAACACGTTCAAAAATTTGCAAAGAAAATGAGGAAGGTGTATCTGAAAAAAGGATTACAAATGCCACATGGGAAGAAGGGGATAACTTTGCATGTGAACTGTAGTGTGAAATAATTTTGAAGTGCAAGACTAGTGTTTCTATATCATAATTATATTTATATTCTGAAATAAGAAGCCAGAAGTTTGGGATATTGTGCTTTTTGAAGCATTTTTTTGTATTTACAATATTGCTTCCTCTAGAAACCATCCCTTCCTGTACATAGTTATCACAACACCAAGCAGGTTATGTTCCCTTTTCCTCTGAGGAAAAAATTATTACATCATTACCTTTTACAGCTGCCCCAGATGAAGAGAATAACAAAAGAATTCAAATTCTTGAAGAAAATGTTTAAAGCCATCCCTACTTTGGAATTAATTATGGTCTCATGTAGAATCCTCAAGACTTCTCCAATGGCAGCAAGCAAAACATTTGCCTGAGCTTGGCAGAAAATAGGCACTCTAAGGATCAAGATATATTATTAAAAATTATTTCTAACAGTGTGTCTGTCCCATTGCCCACAAATTGAAGTAAAACATGAGTTTTGTATACAGAATACATTTGTCCAGGAATACTGTCCAGTACATTATTACAAGATATGGCAGCTGCTGGCTTATGAACATTAAAATAGTGAAATCAGATAAATTAGATAAAATTAGGTAAAATTAAGAATAGTTTGGTGTCTGTGCTTCAGTGGAATTACAGTTTAACCTCTCTTTTGGTAATTACTTGGCTTTAGGAAAAAAAAAACCAGAAAACAAAAACCCTTGCACACTCCAGCAAAACTCAAAATTGCTTCTTTCTTCAATAGGAATTCCAGCTATTTGAGGAATTAACTAAGACTTACAGATAGTGTCAGAAAATTTCCTGTCTACTAAAATCACAACAGTCAGATGGAACAGAGAAATCAAGAGTCCCAGGGACAAGGTAAACCACCCAGATGTGAATGAAGGTCAGGAGGTGACAAGGACAGCAGGACTTCCCCACCCCATCAGTTGTGGCTGGCTATGATCCTTGTCCCATGGAATTGCATCCCAGGATTAACCAGTGGGACAATCCCCCACATGCTTACACGGCTATAGCACAGCAGGGGCAGATGTTAACAGGCAAGAAATATTCTTATTTTCTGATCATTAACACTGTGAAATCATGTTTAATTTCATGAGCACAAAGGCAGTTGTCAACAGGACTGAAAACAAGAATATTTGCACCTCCACAGCTCCAAACTTGCCACTAATAGTCAGGGCTTACTGCCATAAGGAGATTACACAATAGTTAGGCAGGTTACAATAAGAAGGTTAGTAAGATTAGGCAGGTTGCTGATTAACTGTAGCAACCCCTCTACCAACACAGCCAGGAAATTCTGGTTGCCAGGATAATGAATTGTTACAAACCACATTATTCAGATGATTTCAGACAGCTTTCCACACTTGTAGGTGTACCTGGTTCTCCAGTTAACTCGCTGTGCTTTTTCATGTGTGTTCCATGCCATCCCACGTTTTCTATGAGTAAAAGACACACCAATTATGCTTGTAATAAGTAGTAAAAGCAAACAATCAAAAATCAGCTTTTTGTGTGTGCCATTCTGATTAAGCTCTGCACTGGGGAGCTCCATCCTGTAACACCTTTATCCCCAAGGCACTGGAATTGCACCATCCCAGCTACTCAAGCAATCTGACACGGGAGGGCCACACAAACAGCTGAGTGTGAGGCAACAGCACTTGAAAAGGACCAGTTTGGGGTTTTGAACTCTGAGTTTTCTAACCAAAAATGTGACTGCAAACATTGCACAGCAGAGTTCCAGCCCCAAGTGCTGTGGCTCATCTGACTGACACTCAGGGGCTGCTCGTGATGCCACTGTAAAACACCCACTCCTAATAAACACCTATCAATGGGTTCATGAAATTTGTGGTACTGCAAAACTGTGAGACTTTCCAGGGCACTGAGAGCTCCTTATATCCCTTGCTTTTAACCAGACTCACATTTTATCCCTGGGTGAAACCTTCCTTCTCCTGCCACTCTGTTAATGCTGATTTAATTCAGGCCTAGCAAGTTGAGGCTGAGTTTAACTCTGCTCGTGGAGCTGGCTGGGTACCTGTTTGCCTGCTCAGGCTTGTTCTTGACCCTGAGAACTGGCACACAGCCCCTCCTGTTCCCACAGCTCCTTTTCCTCCCTTTCCCACTGAAAGGCAGCTCAGTGCTGCCCAGAAAAAGCCCTCAGTTTCCAACCAGCCATACAACTCCTGGGTAATATTCAACTTTCTGTAAAGGGTAACTAGGAAAGAGCTAGTTCAGTTCTATGCAACAGTCAATTATCTCTCAGACAACTCACAGGCAGCACCACACCCAACTCAGCTCTCTGCCCTCCCACCCTAATGCAGAGCCAGCTATTCCAAAACATGGAAAATTCCAAAATCCCATCTGAGGACACACAGCAGAACTCTGCACTGGTTACCTGCGACTGCACTCCATTTAACACTAAACGACAATAAAATTCACCCTGCAAGATGGTTCTGTAGAACAGAACTCTTCTTTTTGAGTCAGAGTTGCCACACCCCAAAATAATTTCCATTCCCTGCTGCTGCTGGCAGCTGAAGGGGCAGGGAAAACAAGTGGGAACATCTAGGTACACAGGGACCTTCCAGCACTCTCCCTACTTTCCACCCCATTCTCACAAGTCTTATGTCTTGACAAAGAAAACTCTACAAAGTCTGCAAAAAGCTTCTAATTCCTCAGGCAAAAGAAACTCTGGAAGGGTCAAGTACTACGATAAAAGAGCCAATTTTGTAGATGAGATGCCTGAAGGTTTCTCAGATCAGAGCACAAAATTATCCAAAGAAGCTGCACATCCCAATTTGTGTACTTACACAAATCATCTTGCAATAACCAGGTAGTTTCCATGATGGGGTTAGATCTTGGGATTTTTCCTTAAATACCAGTTTAATCAAAACTTCAGTAAAACACATTATCTAAACCATGGCATAGAGATGCTGAAAATCTGCTTCCCTTTTACTTGTGAGTTGTGCTCCATCCTAACTCACTGCCACAAGCCCCTTTCATACATCACCCACTCAACACAAGCCTCCAGCTCTGCTGTTTCCTTCAGGCACCATCCTGCAAAATAATGGAAAAGATCATAGCCTGATAAATTATTTGCAATTTGTGCATAGATGGCTGTGGATACATAAAGGAGAACAAAGGGCTGAGGCAGCAGGACATACTTGATAAAGTACCTGTATTTTTTTTTTTTTTATCCTTTACCAATGTCTGGTTTCAAAAAACTGTTTGAAATTAATTAAAAGTTTCAGGTGACAGGGAGCAGTGCCTCTCCTCTCTCCTGGCTACTTACTGTTGAACAGGGTCCAAGGTTTGCAAAGTCCAGATCAAAAAGTCCTTCTGAGCATCCAGTAACTCCACTGAGCTTGCTGAAATAGTAGAATAATCTCAGGAAAACACTCCAGACCACAACAGAGGTTCTTTCCAGCCATTTTGGTGAGGATTAGTGGAAGCAGAAGGGGAGGGAGGATCAGATGGCTGCTAATAAAGATGGGGAAGCAAAGAACGAGGGGAGCTGTTCATTTGTCTCAGTGATAACACACAAGCACAGCCCAAGTGTGTGTTTCTTATTTTCTGTTTGATGTACATAAATCAGTTCTCAAATGCACAGAGGGACCTGACAATCATTTCCCCCAGACTTCTGTTTTAAGCCTAGCACGCATTTTTTACAGTTATTTTGGAACTATGACAGTCTTTTAGGGTTTTTATTTGTTTGGGTTATGGCTTCTTGGAGGGAGTGAGTGGGGGATTGTGTAAGGGTTTGAGGTTTTTTTTAGAACTTCCTGCAGCATAATCTCTTTGGACTCTGTATCCCAGACAATTTGCTGCAGAACATCTACTTATATCCCAGACACACAAAGAGCAATCATAACAAGAAGTATTGTACTCTCTACTATAAACACTGCTAGAACAAAATAGTAAGATTAAGGGGAAAATAGTTAAAAATAGAACTCTCTTCTTTCTGAAGGAAATAACATTATTTTCACCCCAGCCTCTCTTGTCATTGTTACAACAATGGTTCATTTTAGGCCATATCTGACTGCACTTGGAATCAGGAAACCCTGGCACAAATGTGCTACAGCAGCTTGTGCTTTGTTTGCTCTGAATGCCTGGGCCAGCAGTGCTGGTTTCAACAGACTTGCTGGAAGCTAACAGAGCTGTTCCAGGGATAACATTTTCCTAGAGCACAATTCCAAGCATATTCCAGTGCTCCAGAGCACTGGAAAGCTCTGCAGGTCAGGAAAGTGAGGGTGACTTGTTGGAGCATCTCAGCTCTCTGGGTAAACTTGTCCATTTTGCACTGGGGCAGATGTTCAGTGACCGACTGCTGGCCAGGCCTGGATCCCACCTTTCTAAAAGGGGGATATGTGGCAGAAAAGCACTTAACAGCACTTTTCCAAGCACTTTTCCCCAGGGAGATCCCTACCACTGAGTCTACAGCAAGTACAGCTCAGTTCTCAGGATCTGTCGTGTTAGAGTTTGGGTTTTGGGTTTTTTTTAATCTATCCATCCCCCTTAGCCCCAGACCAGAATTGTGACCTGCAAACTGACATCCCTGGAGAACATGGAAGCATTAGGATATCTTACCTACATCCCCAGAACTCATCTTCACTGCCACCACCAATATTTCTCTTCACAACACAGCAAACACAAAACTCATATTGAGGCTGCTTGTTTCTTTCCTAACTAATATGATCCTTTGATATTCCTGTTATTTTTCCCAGTAAAAAGCTAAAAAGCCACTTCAGGCTGTTTTCAATATCAACAGACAGTAAGGGAATGCCTCTACTCCTGCAACATTAATGATGCAAAATCTGCCCCCTCTTCCTATTCCATCTTTCCCAGTATAGGAAACAAACAACAAGTCACCTCTCTTTCATATATTTCAAAAGTCAAACTACCTCAGAGGAAGCACAGGAACTGGAGAGAAAACTGCCCCACCCTGGCATCACACATCCACATTTCCTCTGATATGAATGAGCTTCTCATTTTACAGAATCAGGATTTCTCCTTTTTTCCTTTTCTTTGTCCTTTTGAACTTGGATTTTTAACTCTTCTATTTCAGAAGAACATCTGGCTGCATTTCATGTTGGTCCTCTGGGTTTGCACCTCCTCTCCATCCAGACAGGCTCTTCAGTTCTCCAATTCAATTAATACTCTGCCCTGGGAAGGGGGAAAGACACCACCTGATAAATGCTCATTTTGAAAAAAACAGCTTAAATGTTTTCTGCTCAGCATCAGGAGTCTGAGCAATCATTTGAACAGGTGAGGTGGGAGTTTGGGTCTTTGTCAGAGAAGTGGGTGCTTTGATGGAAACAGGGAACAGGATCTCACCCACATCTTCCTCAGGACTCATTTTGAACACTGAAAATATATGTTCTAAATGGACATGTCCCACAAGGAAGACACCAGAGTCCCCAGCAGCTGTAGAAATCTGCTATATTAAAGCTGTACATTATCTTGTCAACATGCAGAACTCCTCCTTAGCCAGTCCATTAATGTTAATGAAATCCCATTTGTGTTTCCCCATCCCTGGCTCTGCCCAAGTGCAGTGCTGGTTCCATTCTGAAGCAGCAAGCTGTTGGCAGCCACAGCACTCACCATGTCCAAAGGCTGAGTGCCTCCCCCTTCTCCAGCTGTGTGGGATGTAGAACAGATCCATCTTTCTCCAGGTCTGCAGCAAAGTTTCATGCTCAGGCTCTCTGTATCTCTCAGCTGAGGCTGCTGGACATTGTAGCTCTTCACTTGTCTCTCTGTTAGGATTCCTTCCCAGCTTTCCTCTTCCCCAAAGCTGCAGGGGAATATTCTGGCCCACAGAATACCCTTGTTTCCAGTCTTCCTGCTGGGATGATTTACAAGTATCTTCAAACCTCTGGAATCCTTTAAAATAAAAGAAAATTTAAACCATGATTTAAAAACCCAAGGCTGACTTCACAGTATCTCCAACCACTCCCTTAAGGAATTCCAAAGGTTGGAATTCACCTGCACTGGGGTTCCTCCCAGCTGCTTAATCACATCAGCAGTTCTGGCAAATGCTTCCCAGGCAAGGGGAGCCTGGAGTTCATTCCAGTGTGGGGACCCCCACAAAGACATAAAGCTCATGAGCTTTTGAACAAATGACATTTGTGGTCAGAGACAAAAATAACATCAGGGAGTATCCAAGACTGACTGCTTTCATCCTCTTAATGTATTTGGGTGATGGAAGAAATCAGAATAGAGTGGTGTCCTGCTTAAGTGAGCAGAAATGAGGGAACTTTGGGGATGATCAGTTGTTTTCACAGCTGATGTTTCAAAGCACTGATGAGCAGTGGCTGCACATTGACAGCACTGTGAAAAAACACCAATTTCCTTCACACCCTCCACCAAAGAAGTGAAGTTACAGGTCAGAGTCACCTTAGCAGGACAGCAGATGCATTAGCAGGGGAAGGAATCAATCCACTCAGTGAAGGAATTGATACCTGTCTATAGTTAGAAAATGCCTTTTACAGAACAAGCTGTTCTTCTGGATCATGGAGAAGTGGCAGAGTTTTATTGAGTTTCTAAACACACAGCTACATGTATTATTAATATTGTCTCACTGCCAGACATCTAGAGTGTTCTAGGATTTTTAAATGTTCCTTTCTTTTGCTGTTTCCTTCTCAAGAATGGGTCTAACAGCTATGGGGGAAAGAAGATACATGGAAAAGGGTTGGGAATTTGCTCTGTAATGAGCAGGGGCTGGTATACAAAATTTAAGGTGGTGGATACAGTGACTACTCAGAATCCATTGAGCAGGAAAACGGGAATCAGGCTTCTCTTTCTAACCCATTGTGGGGTGGCAGGACAGTCATTTTGACTTTCAGCTTCTCCATCCCTAAAGTAGAAATAATATCTACCCACATTCCCAATACTCACTGAGGTTGCTGGGCAGACAGGCCTCGCACACGTGGAGTACTCTGGAAAATGCAAATCGGATTTGTTTTGGATCAAGGCTGCCAAGAGATGCATCCCAACCACTAGGGGGAAGCTGGTCCCAAGGACTAAAGGGCTATTCCCAAGTAAATCCCTCGAAACACAGACCATCCCTGAGCATGTGGCACTGAGAGTTCCCCTCTCCAGGCTGCCACACCAGAAGGAGATGCAGGTAAAGCCGTGGAACAGGCACAGCCCAGTGTTAAAGAGGGGATAAAAATGCTTCAGCTTTATGCTGTTTACTTATTATTCCCTTTTTGAGAAGTTCAAAGTTGGCACCAACTGTGCAGAAAGACTTCCTTGGTGTGATGGAGAAAATATTTTCTTAAGGATGTAAAATCTCACAAACATTCCAAGAAGGAACATCTAACTTTCACTTCACCTATTCCTTGAACAAATATTTTATTAAGATAGGATTCACAGCACAAGACAAACTCAGTGGTATTATTCCAAGTAATCAGTTTACTCAGCAGACCAAATAAATAATGAACTATGAGCCTTTTGTTAGCACTGATATCATCAAGAAGTGAAAATAATGGCAAACTGCCATATTTAATTCTCTGAGAGTATCTATTAAAAAGCAAAAGATACCTAGCAGATATCATCCATACTACCAATACTATATTCTCTTAACCCTTCACTTTATCTCAAAAATAATTAAGAAGTGGGATTTTTGCAGTGAATAGCTAATTTGGGGCTTTTTTTCCAGCTTACACTTTCTAGTACTACCAAAAGTAAAACTTCTAAACACACAATTTTACAGCCCTTCATTTAGGCATTAAACCTGTTTCTCTATGAAGCATTGGCAGAGTAACAGAAGAAACAATGATTTTTTTATCTTTTAGACATCAACAGATAGCAAATAGAAAAGGAAATATTACTCTTAATTTTTGAGGAGAAGATGAAGGAAACACTAGGATTTTTGTAACAGATGAACAGAAGCAGAAGCAAAACAAAAAAAAAATAATAAGCACCAGCAGAATTAGGGTGAATTTTTATGCAGTCCTGTCCCTCATGAGTAACCAACAGCCTCAAATTTACTTTGGTGTTACAGAGCTTTTCTAAATCTCATTTTGCACCAGTAAAAGCCAGTTTGAAATGAACAGAATTCCACTCTTCAGATGTAGCACAAGCTGCATGTCAGCACGTGCCCCTGCTTGCTATTTCTAGGAAGAACAAAAGGCAGATTTGCCAACCACAATTCAATTACAATTAATGTAATGGCAAAACTTTGGCTTTATTACCTTTCTTTCATTTGAATTTCCAAGTAGTCTCTTTTTTTTCTTCTTGCATCCTTCTGAGCATAAAGTGCACAGTTTTTCTTCAGTTAAAACAGAAATAGCAGAAGATCAATACAGGTTTTCATCAGAACAATAACAACAAAATCCAATATGTCTCATGGAACCATAATTTATACTGTCCACAAAAGTGATTTTCTATTGGTAATGTAAGTAAGACTTTCTTCATGAATAAATTTCAGTTAGGAATTGGGTGAAATCACCTGGAAAAGCCATCTATCCATCATAAACCTATGAGTTTTCACAATTTGCCATGAAAACATTGCCAGGAACACGGAAAAAAAAAAACAAACAAAATATTATGCCCAACAAGCACTACCTTGAAATAGGAAGGTCTCTACAGTTTGACTGTTGATCCATCTCACTTTACTGACACACCTTTGTAGTCAGAAGTGATGAAAAGAAGGTTCCAGGGAAGCTGAAAAAATTGAGATGGAAGTTTTGATACTGACAAAGACTGCTCAACATCATTTCAGGGAACACAGAGCAAGACACTTGCACTCTTTTCACATCCCTTCCAAGGATTTGTCTCACATGAAAAACATCCCAATGTCAGCAGTAATGGTCACAACAGAAATGCTGGGATTAGTACACTAGGAAAACCACCTGGAGCTGAGAATGCTGAAGTGGAAAGGGATAAATGATCTTATTATTTCTACAGCACTTCCTAGAAAAGCTTTAGGCAGCCCAAGGAATGGAGCAGTTCAATAAAGAAGAGTTTTTTGTCAGGATCATCAGGGGATCATCATCCAAGAATCAAGTTCAGCTTCCTTAATTAAGAGATCCCAAATGCTCTTGTATTTCTATAGGACTGCTCCTGCCAGCACCCTGAGCAGGACTGGGCTCCTGCTCACTTCTGTCCAGAAAAGATGCCAAATGAAATGTTTCTGGAACCTCAATGCAAATTCTCTTTGCTGTATGGAAGAGGTTTGCATATGATAAAATGACCAGGATTAATCACATCCACAGAGCAGAAGCACCTCATGACCCCTGAGCCCGAGGCTCTGCTGGGAATTACAGTGTAAAATAAGTTCCCAAGAGTTTATAATCTAAGTGGCTAAGGCAGAAAAAGATACATTCTTATTAAAAATAAGCCTTATAGGCACAGTATCATATATTTAAATAATGACCTAGCCTTGATTCTAAACTGATTTTATCAGTGTTTTTACCTTCTACTTCAGAAAAATACTACAGACTGACTAATTCCCTCCAGGGAAAAAAAGAAAAGGAATTAAGAACAGTACCTTTCAATAGAAACAGCACCTCTTAATCAATGCTTTAATGTTTTATTAAAACTCCTGCTATTAGGGAAATGGCAAAGCCCACATTCACACCATACCTGCAGGTCTCCTTATTACAATATGGCTTTCAGTAAACAAACAAGCATTTTGAAGTTTTCTCTTAATATAATTTAAAAATACATCCTTTGGGCCAGCAATATCCTTTGTCAAACACTGAGGTGTTAAAATTGTACCAGTATTTTTCTGTCCAGCTGTCTGGCTGCCAAGATCCAGGTGCAATTTAGGCCTATGTGAAATTAAGGAATCTGAATAAATAAAATTAAGGATACATGAGGTACAGTTCTGCAATTAAGAAGGAAATTAATGCACCTAATATTTATAATATAACATAAAGAATTCCTACAGTCAGAAGTAGAAAGCTTAGAATTTCCTTGAATAAAAATTCCTAACTCTCTCAAGCTTGTATCCTCAACAAAAAAAAATGTAGGTAAGTGTCCCAGCCAAATGAATATTGAATCTTAATCCAATATAATATAACATTAATTTGTAAAAGGCCAGTTCTCAGCTAACCGGGCATGTGCCTTTGATTAGATTTATTTTATTACCTCTATTTAGAAGAATCACTTTTCTCATCAGTCTGGAGTTCAGGAAAGCACTTCAAATGAGGAGCTGGTTAAAATGGAGACAAGAATATCCCTGTAGGATGAAACACAGCAACCCAGGGAAGAGAAAATTTGGAAAGCATTAGGCTAAGGGAAGGCTGAAATTGATTTCATTTAATAACCTTTGAAATGAGCACTGGAAAGAGGGAGGAAAGGCAAATGAGAGAAGGAGTGGCACAGGTCTGGGAAGAGTCAGAGCTGGCTGGTAGCAGCTGGTCTTCACATTGCTGGCTGCTAATTTTTTTGGATTTGGCACAGTTGCCAGAACAAAGCCATGACAAAATAAAATAAACTACAATTCCTTGCCCCTTCTGAAATGAAGTGACATTGATTTTTTTTAACAGCATGTAGATGTCTCCCAAAACACCATGCCTAACTTTCTATAAACTCCCACTTACTCTGTAGAAGCAGATATTTTAAAAGGCCACAAAAATGTCTTACAGGTCACCAGTTATGAGGAGGTGAATGTATTTCTTTCATTTTTCATGGTGAATTTAAACACATGGGAGCCTGAAGGCTGATGCTCCTGGACACCACAACGAAGTAACTTGAGTACAAATCCTGCCCCTAGAAATGAAACAAAAGTCAGGGTTTCTGAAGTCCTACCCAGATTCAATTATTAAGGCAGTGTTAAATGACATAATTAAAGAGCTCCCTTTGATAGCTGATATTCTTGATTGCAACAGCACTGCAGACAAAATAAGATTTCAATGTTCAGAGCAATTACTGCTTTTCTGGAAGGATAAAGTGCTAAAACACAGAGAAACCGAATTGGTGTTTTAAAGTGCCGTGAGAGGAGATGACACAATCACTCCAGCCCATCTGAGAGGAAGAACACAGAGCAATAGATGAGCCAAAACCACTCCTGGCATAAAAGGAGAGAGTTCCACTTACTTCAGGAAATTTATCCCCATGTCCCTGCGTGTTGCAGATTAAAATGACACACTCCACAGTCTAGTAGAGGTGAAACAAGGCTAAAGCCACAAAAACTGATGTAACATATTCATCTAGGGCAATTTATTATTTTCACTACGAGTATGTTTGTAGATGCTAAAAATCAAGACTGTGGCAGCTACTCACATGGGTCAATATGCTAAAAAAGATGGCTATTTCTGCAGAGGTAAGAAATAACATATGGTCCTTACTGCCTGCTAAGGGCCTCTTTTAAAACAATTTTCCTCAATCTGATTTGCCTCACAATTACCCTAAATCCTGCCATGATTGCTCTCAGGGAGCATTCACAGAATTTGGCTTCCCTTGAAGATGTATTTTCCCTTCCCTTGGTGACTGCCTTTATTATTGATTTTTAGATAATCCCCGCAGTTACTAGAGAAAGGTTTTGGCAAGTTTCCCTCGAGGCTGCAGACTCCCATTACCTTATCAACAGAGCATCCTTTCTCCCCTGAGCCCCCAGCCTGTTTCCCTGTGCACACGCCATGCGGGACCAGCAGGGAGAGCAGAACATTCAATATCCTCTCCCTGGCCATCAAGAAAAGCCACAGCTGCCAGTCGCAGCAAACTTGTCCCAGAGAGGGGCCTGGCTGGACACAGCTGCAGAGAACTAAGAAATCTCCCTTCCCACAGCAAAACGTGCTGGCAGAAATTTGGCCTATTTCATCTTCTCCTTATTGGAAGGGGATCAGACTTATTTGAAAGACCCTTTTAACAAATGCAGAACTGTAATCGGAAAAGTACTGTCATTAACATTAACACCTCTGACACAAGAGGTTGTATCAGAGAAGAGGGGGTTTTTTTGTCAGAGAAATGACAGACTGAATATTCTATTAACAAATGACTCCTCTGAACACAGGGCTGCCAGCTTGGGAGCTGCATTCTGAGATCCAAGTGGCTAAACTAAGAAAAGCTTAAAGAATCTTCTTTGAGCTAATATCATAAAATTTAGAACTAATACCTGGCTAGAACTGCCTGTGTGAACAGCCACCACGGTTGAAGTATTTATTTTAGTGGAGTTTGTGGGGTTGTTTTTATTTTTTTTTTGGTTGTTGTTTGGGGGTTTTTATTTGAGAAAAACATCAAGTATGGATTTTTTTTTGTTTGGTTGGTTTTCTTAAGGCAGAGAAGGAAGAATTGGATTATTGTTTTACATAGAGAAATCACAGAAATATAACCACAAAATACTTTGGGTTGGAAGGGACCTTAAAGACCATCTACTTCCAGCCCCTCAAATTTTTCTCCAAGTGGGTGCAAAATCTCAGAAGCCACAAAGGAAACACAAGAATGCCAAGACCTACTAAATAGGCTACTAAATACAACTACATAGACTACTATAGAAGTACTATAGACTACTAAATAGACTACTAAATAGAGCTACAACTTTTTTTTTTCCTTTTCTTTTTGGAATTGGCTATCCTGATGAGAAGAGGGGGCTTTCACACCTGGAGTGAAGAGAGGGAGAGAGTGCTCAGGGGTACTGAGCTCCTCTGAGCAAGAGCTGGGCCTTGTGTCCAAAACTGGGTAAGAGGCTCCTTTAAAAGGCGCTGTGCTGTCGCTTGGTGTCCAGCTGCCACTCAGCAGAAGGGACAGAGGAGCTCAGGGTGTAAACTTCTCCCCTCCCTCCAAGCCGAGCAATCAGGAGCTGAGCTGCCAGAAGCTGCAGCCCCTGGAAAGGCAGCGGGAGCACGGCCGAGCTCTGCTGCCCATCCCTGTCCGACAGCAGTCGCTGCAGTCCCGGCTCTGGAGCTGCTCCTCCCTGCAGAAACCTGCTGCTCTCCCCCGTGGGGATCCATCAGTGCTTTGCCTGCCTCTCTTCTTGTCCCGGCTTGTTCAGCTGGTTCCACGCAGAGCTCCTGCTTTATTCCGAGCTGGGGAAAACTGGTGTTCCAGCCGCACGAACACAGCGGGTGTGGGCTGCTCCCTGCCTGCCAACAGGTGATCAGAGTGAGGGCGACACAAAGTGCACGCCTTCTGTTTTGGGGGTAAGCAAAAGACTGATTTACAGGCATTCAATAGGTGCAAGAAGCTGAGTTATTGGTGATGGTGGGGGCTAAGCAGAGCCACCAAAGCCACCTGGTCACTGAGAGGCTGTCCCCAGGCACTGAGCCAGCCCACAAGATCCAATTCCTACTGCTGCTTCTACCTGGATTCACGTGAAAAATGAGAAGGGAAAAGCCACCCAAAACAAACAAAAACCAAACCACAAACAGAAGGAAAAACAAAAACAACACCAAAACAAAACAAAACAAAACAAAAAAAAAAAAAAAAAAGAAAAAAGCAAAGAAACTCATATGAAAACCGTGTGTTTCAAATAGATAATCCAGCCCCCCGCTCCACCCCAGTAAAATTTTCTGTTAAATTCTTAAATATGTAGACATCTACAAAGAGATGGAAACAATCACTGGTGCATGAAGATGTCTTTGATGAAGTGCAGCAGAGTTTTGCTTTCTACCTAAGTTATAAACGTGTGGCACTCAGGTGGATTAGGAAGAGAAAGGCTGACAGATTTAACTCTTGCAGCCCAAGTGGTTTCACCACAGCGTGATAAGGCTGAAACCTGAGGCCAGTGTGACTTTGACCCACCAGAATGTGAATCCTGCTACTACCACATACTTTACTCTAAACACCAACAGTTGAAGTGGCAGCTCATTTCCATGGCATATCTGTGAAAAACGCAGCACTCGAGAAGAGACTCTTGGTTTATTTATAGGCAAAACAGCTGCCTTGTGCATTCCGTGGTCTAGGCTAAGGTCTGCTCCCAGTCCTGCATGTTCGAGTTAGCTCGTGTGGAAGTAAAACATGGAGATCCTCTCCAAAGCCTTTTTCATGGGATGAGACACCTGTAGAACACGGCTCTACTGGGTTTTTTTTTAACTCATATGAAAAATGATAATTCTTGATGGTGGTGGCAGACTAACCCAGACTACAACTTAGGTTAGTCCATATTAAAAAACAAAACAGTTTTCACAGCTGCTTTCCTCTCAATTTCCCTCCCAAAATGCTTGTTAAATGTACAACAAACAAAACCAAATAACAGTCAAATTAATAGAGGAGATGAAGATGTTTCTCACCTGCACATTGGAATGATTCCACTCATACAACCCAGAACTTCCTAGCACTGCTCCTCTTCTACTCTCCTGTTGTGCATCTGCCACCCTGCAGCTGAGCTATAAAGTACTTTTATGTGCTTTTGTTAGTTAGCACTGGATACATAAACATGTGTCAGTACAAACAGGCATAAAACTCCCCCATGTTATTACAAATACAAGTGGTGAGAACTTTTTTCCCATTCTCCACATTTGCTCTCACCTGATAATATTCATTGCAACTACAAGTTTCCAGCTCTAAATTTTTCATCTTGTATGGATTCACACTCTTAAATCACACCACTGAAACAGCCTACGCTTCTATCCTCTTATATTTTTATGATCCTTTTAGAGGAGTTCTGTATCATTTATTTAGATTCATTATTGCTTTTCTCCCTTAAAAGCCACTTCATTTAACGTAGCTACCACTTCCATTTTTCAATATATATCTAAGTGGGGTGGGTGTGTGCGTGCTCTGACATCATGATCAGCATTTTGCCAAGCAGTAAGCTGCAGTTTTGCCAGTCTCATGCTGGAGGAGAAATCAATGACAGATTCTAGATCCTTTATATGCCCACAGACTACAAAATGTCAAACAAACATAAGCAAGCAATTCCTTTTCCCTGGAATTCCAGTCCACTATCTTTGCCCAGTTCCCAGAAATCAACATAAATTAAGAAAAGACTCCAAGATCAAGACACAAAAAGACTTCCTACTACTTACAGAGTTCCAGAATGAATCTCTGCAGTCATGAATAATCCCAAATAAACTGTCAGCACAACACACTTCCCAAAACAGAACATTCACGTTCACACAAAGTGAAAGAATGGGAAAAACTGGTTGCTGGTAATTTAGGCTCTCCATATCCATTTGGGAATATTCATCAAACTGGTTAAATCTGCTTTGTAGTTTACAGAGACACACAAAACTCATACAGAGTACCGAATGCTTGCACACACTCAGGTATTAACATCAATTTAAATGATCAGTTTAATTAAAGCAGGCAAGTTTAAGCACAGACAAGCCCTGCAGTGAATTGCTGCTGAACATGTATTTAAAAAAGACTGGGGAGGGGGGGAGGAACCACTAAGCTGCAACTTTTCTTTTCCCCACTTCTTTCCCCAAACACACTCAGCCTAATGATACACAGTTTGTCCAAACAGGAGCTCTCTGTGGCTTTCCCTTCTGTTTTCCCTGCTTTCTCAAAAGCTGTAACAACTCCTTTTTCCAGGCAAGGCTGCTAGCTTCTACAAAGGGACTCCAAACCTGGCAGGCAGCAGGCACAAGCCTGGTTGCAATAGCCCTGCTTTGCCATCTCCTCCTGCAGACTCCAATGCTTGCAGGCCAAGCAAGGTATTTTCCTTAGGTTTATCTCTTCCATCTTAAGCAGTAGATAAGATAAATTTCTACAGTCAATTCCAGCCCTCCCTCAGGTGATTCACACTACATGAAAGACTTAAAAAGAGTTTTTCCTCCCTGACATTGCCAGAGTTGCACACAAAACCCATGCTAATTTATTCAGCTCTCTTATCTTCCTCCTTTCACTTTCTCAGCTGATATAAGGCATGCCAAGTTCACCGTGCTCCCCTAATGCTGCACTGCTATTCCCTTCCCCTTCCAGAGGGAACATTCTCTGTACCTATTTAGCAAGATGGCTTTTAAAAATAGGAACACAAAATCCAATGCTGAGTTCAGGATAGTTATGGGAGACACAGCAGGTGCAAGCATTCTCTTACACAGCACTTATGATGATATGACAAAGGAAAACTTTACTTGCAAAGGTCTTAGAAGGACTTCCCAGGGTAATTTTCATCCCAGTGTTTTCCAGATATGGTAACCAAAATCCCTTTCAGTCTACAAGTACTAGAAAAATGTTTCAAGAAGCCAAATTGTACCAGACAAGACTGAGCTTCATGAAGAGGGCCAGAAGGTGTCTGTGCCTCTTTAGTTGCATGCTGTCCTCAAACTTCCCACTTCCATCCATTTATTACCATCACAGAATTCCCAGTTAAAGATACAGAATTTAAAGGCAGCACAAGTTCAGTACGTGGAAAAAAATTCAGAACAAATACCCTCAATTTAACATGGAGTTTACTGGAATTTGGAGTTTGGGCCAGACAGACCCTTACATGCAGACATAGCCCTGTACTTGGTGTGATGATTCAAAAAGTCAGCTCGTGGTGTTCCTAGCCAAAAATTTGCTGGATGAGAAACATGCTACTTTTTAAGTTGCATTTTTCTTTCTTCTCTCCTGCCTGGTGCTGAATACATAGGAGTGAATTGGAGATCAGCTTTTAATTCTCTAGGCACTGCAATGTTTCTGTGGTATTGAATTCAACATATTAAGGTGGCAGTTGGTTGATTCTGCTGAACCTATTTCAAACCCAGCCCAAGTCAGCCTGAAGATCTCCCTGCTTGGCAGGTACTTCCACACATCCCTTGGATTTATCGATGTCAGGAGCAGTGGGGAACACGTTTGTTCCCTGCAGAAGCAGACACGAGGTTTGGACAGGAGAGCCAAGGCAGGGGAGGGGCAGTTAAAGATCCAGCTATCCAGAAGGAGTTCTAAAGTGAAATTTAATCCCACTGCAAAGCACTCACACCTCAGCCCACCCCTCCAGAAGGCAACACGCTGATCTAATGGCTTTGTGCACTCCCGCATGTGCATCTTTTGTCCTGTCCTGGGGCGCCCTACAAAGAGCTCCAGTGCTGACAAGATTTGAGGGTGCTTTGAAGGTGCTTTGAATTGGTTACAAAAGACTCACAGACAGCAATGAGCTGCATGAGGCTCCTGGTTGAAAAAAAGGAAGCTGGGAAAGGGGAAATTGTTTGTCACTGAAGTGTGAAAGATCTTTACCATGAAACAACAAAGTCGGCATTTTCAAATTACAAAACAGTAACTTAGAATACAGTAGAAATGCTATTAAAGACTACTAGAAAGAAAAAAAAATTGCTTTTCCAAGCATTGACAGTGATTATAAGTCGTTCACACAGATTCTCCTTCTAATTCCTCCCTGCTGTTTTATTTTTAAAGACCTCAGACACCTTCTTGCTCCAACATTTTAGGAACAGGCATCTCATCTATTCTAGCCCAAAAAAGCAACAACCCTAAGTCAAGCTCAGCTCCATTTATTTTACTATCAATACAGTAATGCTGCAAGCCAAAATTTTAAGGGCAGGTTTTGGAACTAAGACAATGCCCATTTTAAAACAATTATTAACTACGGCCTAATTATACAATTGTTTTCACAATTTTCAGGATTGCAATCTGTCTTCCTAGTCTTTTTTCCTCAAACTGTATCAAGCACAAAGAAGTTCTTAGTGGCATCTTTCAAGCTAAACACTCTACACCAAACTGCTCTCAAACTATACATATTTTAAATGACAGAATTATTTAGGCACATCAGTGTTTTTCAGATGCCTTGTACTTAAAATATTCTGTTGAATTACCCAGAATTCAAGAAGTTTTAGAGATGCTGTTTTTACTAATGCTGACAAATATGGCAAAAAGCCAAATCTGCCTCCTCCAGGCTCCAGAAGGTCAAACTGGAATAAATGGAGCCATGAATCAACCCAGAAATGTGGGATCAGAAGATGTGCAATCAAATCTTAGCTTCATTAGAGTCATTACAGCAAAACTCCCATTGCATGTCTTTAGTGGGTACAGGGGGAACACTTTCCACCCAAAACATTCTGATTAAGGCATGAACCACTCCAATTTCCAGTGCTGCAAGATACTGGATCTCAAATCCAGCAGGGCAAATGACAAAATCCTTTTCCAGGGCAGCTCTGCTTAATGTTGGCAGGCAGCATGCCTGGAGTATTAGACATTTCTCCCTGTCTCCCATTCCCTTATTTGACTTTGCTGACCCCAATTGAGATATGGGGAATCACATCTCGTCCCCAGGCATGCCAGTCCTGCCCAGTCCTCACTCTCCCAGACATCCCTGCTGAGGTGGGGGGATTTATTTACAGGCACAGCAGTTCGAAGAGGTTTTGCACCTTTTTACTAAAAAACAAATTCTCTGTAATCTGCAGGTATCAAGACCATTCTCCTGCAGTTCCTGCTCTGCTTCTGCTCGTGCTGTGAACTTGATTCATCATTTTGTTGGCAACTGGAAAAGCTTGTAAAATCTGCAATTCTACTCAGTGATGGACAGAAATGACCCCAAGAACTTGCAAGTCCAGTTTCACAAAAACCCCACAATTATCACTGCAAATTCACCACCAACAAATATAGAATATGAATTTAACTTGCACGCTATTGAAATAACCTGCTAAGCATTAACATACAGGCAGCAACCAGTGGCTTAAGGGATATTTTCTTCTTCTAACACGTCCAGTAGAAGCTTAAAATCCTTTTGCTACCTAGCAGAGAGGCCTTTTTTGGGTTTAAAAATAACACCAGAAGAAAAATACTTTGATTCCTCAGCACCAAGTGCTTAGGTCTGTTTGCAAGCAATTGATAAAGCCCAAGAATCTGGTACAACACCTTGCTGTTATTTCCAAGCAGTTACAACCAGGATTTGGAGCAGCAGCTTTTTACAATTCTTCTTACAAAAACTTGGTGTTATGTGAGAGGGAGAGGTCTGATTCCCACAAAAAGCTTAATAGCTCCCCTAAACCTGGGATAAATGATACTGCTGGCCAAGCAGCCCCGGCCAAAGGAAGTTTGTGCAGTGGGTATCTCCAGATTGATCCCAAACCTGCTGTCAGATCTGCCTTTGCTCAGGCAGGGAGAACACTGGGGGTGGAAATTTCTCCAAAATATACCAAGGCCATGGGAAGGGATCCCAAGGATTTTAGGGCTTTGCATCAGTTCTGTGAGGCTCTGAATTATGGAGGAACCTAAATTCAGTAATGAACCAAAAACATTTCAAGGCTTCTTCCTCCCAACTGTTGCTTTACTGATACACAAACATCCATATTTAAACTATATTACTAACAAATATATTTTCTCCAGATGCTCTTATCTTTTAAATAACCTCTTGAAAACAAACAGAAAGAACTATATTTTAAGGATGAATAAATAAGTTGTTATTATTATTATTATCATGTGTGTTATGTCCCACTGATGAAGGTAATAGCTAATAGAAAAGGGTCAGAAAAAATGAAATCTAAGTGTCTACAGAAAAGGTTCATCTTTAAAATCTGAAATTGATCTGTGCACAGGCACAATTCAAAAATTAAAGCAACTCTGGATTACTTTCAAGTTTCCTTACCCAGGAATTTCTGTTACAGATGTAGCAGTGATAGCTGCAAATGTTTGGAGAAAGCAAATTACATTTTTAATAAAACTGCTGTGCATGGGTACTCACTAAGGAACAAGCAGAAGTATAGTTATTCAGTGCAGGGAAATCTCTTCAAATAAGGACAGCAGATAATTAAAAATACACAACCCCCACTGGAAGAGGCACTGCAAAGAGCAACAGGGCTCACTGTGGACAAGAAGAAACATGAAGATGCGTGAACATGCAGACTCTGGAAAGACTAAATCAGCACAAACAGAAATTGAATAGAGAATTTGAAATTGAAAGAGAACAGAAACTGCAGACATGGGGAGAGAATGTATCTGTTCAAGTTTTACTGCAAGTTTGGTTTCCTACAATAACTTTGGCTGTTGGCTGCTTTAGTTGCAGTAGCAAAACAAAAACAAAACAGGAAATTCCACAGCTGTCTGAATCGAAGAGCAATCAGAAAAAAAGGGAGATGACAAAAATCTGAATGATTTTGGCAGAAATTCAAGCAGAAAAATTGAGTCCAGTTGACATTTTTGTGATTTCTTTAATAACCTCTTTAAGATATTTTTCTTACTGGTATTTTATTTCAATGTTTTGTTGAGAGAATATCTTGCAATTTACAAACCTGAGCATAATATTTTGGCTTTTTATCACTTCAAGCAGTTGCTGATAATGTTTAGCAGTTGTTTTTCAGTATTAGGTAACTTAAAGCTGCAAAATCTCAATGAATTCCATCCACACTGAACATGTGACAGCATCTGTCAGCCTGAATTAGTTTTGTTTTGGGATCATGCTGATCAGAATATGCCAACAAAAGCATTAAAAAAGCATCAAAGCAAAAATAATCACCTCTGAATTAGGAGGCCTCTTCCCATCAGTGGCTGCTGACATTTCCTTGAGGACTGGGCAGGTGGAAGCCTCACTGGGTTGCATTTTTTGTGTGCACTCATTGACTTCAACCAGGAACAGCAAAAGCTGAAACAGGGAGCACAGAGGGGTCAACACCTGTGCAAAACTCTAATGGAACAAGCAATAAAGCTGCACAATGTCTAATGACTGCCAGAAAATGTCCTGTATTCCTCCTTGGTGTGTAACTTATTCAAGCACAACCCTGAAGAAAATCACCAACGTGGCTTTTATAAATGCCTTAACACTGTTATCACATATAATGTGTCAAAAATAGCTGTTGCATGTGAGTTTCACAACAAATAAGTTTAATGACTATTATTTTTTAAGTTTCCATGATGGGCAGCCATGCAGCACCAGGGAAATGGGCCTTTTTTATTCTCCCAACAAGGGAAAAAGATGTTTCTCTGTAAAATAAAGGCTGGTAGATAGATCTATAATATGGCAGAACAAAAAAAAAAATCTTATCTGCAGCTGAAATACGAGATGGAGTTAATTGGGGGGGGGGTAAAAGAAATCAAAATCTTCCCATTTGAACAAGCACTTGTGTGCCTGTGTTTCACCTGCCAGCTCCAGCTGTGTACTGCAGTTCCACACACTCGACTCACAGGCTGTTCCTATTGTCTTGGGGGACTTTTGTTTAGTCTGTGGTAGAAGGCTGCATTTAAAAATAATAATAAAAGAGAACTCTGCATTATCAGAACTCATGCCAAGCAACTATAAATAATTTTGATGGCTCTTTCATTTCACATGAGGCTTTAATCTGCAACAATTACCTTCTTGCAGCATGTGTGTGTCCCCCTTTGTGACTGACAGGGAATACAAAAGCCAGGGTAAGTGATATTGGCTACAAGCCACTTGGATATGACCTTTTCATTGAAATGTTTAAAGCATTGCCTGCTCCTGAGCTTTATTCCTCAGCTCCTCACAGACTTACAGGTCTGGAATTCTTTCTACAATGATTAATTGAGGTATTTATTTCTGCTCCCTTGCTTTCCCAGGCAATATGATCACATGTGGCTGACTTGAGCACACACCTTCACGAGATCAACAAAAAAGAATCAGAGTTGCAGTAATTTCTATATTTCTTTCATGTTACAACTTATGATTATCAGGTAGGATGTAAGACACCTGGAACAGAGTTAACACTCTCCAAATACTGAAGGGTTACTTGCAAAAACATTCTTCCAATAAAATAAGGAGTCCTTATGTTTGTGTTCACCACTAGGCCCACTATTTTAACAAGATTATTTTAACAACATGTCACTGTAGTTATTGTGTTGTTATAGTAACTTCCCATGGGTTTGGATACTTACTGCTTTAAAACTGAATAAGTGAATCAGCGTAAGAGGAAATAATATTTTACTGAGACAATTCAGTGCCCATTACCACAAAGCAAATATTCAAGAATCCCTTCTAAATGACCCCTAGGTGCCATTTTCAGTTTATGGCTGATTTGTGATTTTTTTTTTTTTTTTTTTTTACCTCTTATCCAAATGATCCTAGATATCCTTAGCTTCTGAGGATACTGGAAACCACAGAATTATTTGGAATCCAAGACTGCAAACAAAGCTCTTGGATTCCACGTGGCTGTAGATGTAGGCAATGCCACAGCAAAACAAAAGTTGATGGGTTTGTACATCACTAATAAATCTCCCTAAAGAACTCAGAGAAACACCAACCCAACAGTGCTACCACTGAAAATCACCCCTGTGGGAAAAATCAGTGTAAATGATATGTTAGAAAATAATTGAATCTCTGCCTCTGACTGAACTCAAAGCTGTCATTGAAACAGAGACAAGTTGTTCTGCAGCAGTCCCTCCTTCCAGGATACGAATGGGATCTGTTCTGTTTGCAGGGGAAAGGGATCTTTTCCAAATGGCTGCACTGGAGGGAATTTTCCATGCAGTTTTCACTGCATGTGACTGCAGTGATTGACACCGCTGCTGCAAGCAAAAAAGGTGAAAGTGGAGTGTTTGAAAGATGTGCTAAGCCACTGAAGCAACCCTGCAAAGGCACAGATCACCAGCCAACAGCAAAATAAATTATTTTGCTGACCAGCTAAAGTTACAACACCTTGGTAGATTACTCTATTTAAAGACCAAAATATAAAGAAGAATATATTTGAGCTATTTTGGTCTTATATAAAAGTTTTATAACTTAAATAGATGCCTGCTCTTCCAAAAGGAGTCTTCCCCATCAACGGCCAGAGCGTGGTGTGGAATAAAAATGCCAGGGGGATCAGCTCAGGGTAAGATTTAATTCTTCAGTTTTAGAAACGAGTGGTGTTCCATTTTTGTCAAAGTTTAACTTTATTAACGCCCATAAGTGACACTGCAATGAGCTTAAAAGGGACACAGCTGCCTCAGAGCTGCTGCTGCTGCTTGTCCTGGTCACCGCTCTCGATGCAAAACTTCCTCTGTAACACAGAGTAGCAGCTCCTTAATGAGGCTCTCACAGCTTTTCTGAGAAGCTTGAACAGCACAAACATTTAAGAGGCTTCTGAACTCTCCAAGGCGGCTTTCACATTCAAAACACTCAGTGTGACATCACCCGACTTCACAGCAGCTGTTCCAACCCTCTGTGAACTCCCAAACCCACCGAAGGTGACAGCTCTGCACAAAGGCTTTGCTTGGCCATCCTAATACAATGAAGCCTTCAAGCTCAGATCCTTTCCAGTATTTCAGATAGACAGGCTGCCAGTCTGCTTTGGAGTGTGGCAAACTGGTAATTAGGAAGTTTGACATGTAGCAAAATATTTGTGGGCTAATTATGGAGCAATTATTTATTCAAACCTGAATTCTGGAATTTCTCAAAACTTCTGATGTTTTCCTGTGGCTGCTCTGGGACAAGCAGAGCAATTATCCAAAAGCTCACCCCAACAAAATGCCAGGAAGTTTTCATTACCTTTAACCAACCATTCCTGCCTGCACCTTTCAGCTGAGCTGACTTATTCAGAGAGACAATTGGTGTCTATTGACCACAGAAATCACACCCACAAATTAAGGATAGAGCTAAAAAGACCTTTTTGTAGGTAATTCTCAGCCTCATCTTCTAAGCAAACCTGTGATCTACTGCCAAATTTCGGATAGAATTGATTTAAAAGAGTTGGAGGCTGAAAACCCTTTAATGGCTTATTTTTAGTGCACATTTTTGTACAGATGCATTATTGTTTATAAACATTGTCACTGTAAAAGGACAAATAACAAATACCAAATACATGGTTTGTGGGGGAAAAAAAAATCAAATCACCAGATTCTGGAACTGCAGCTTTAATATGAACTCAGTATTTTTAGCCTAATAATAATTAAAACTCTCAAATTTGGTAATATTTACCAACACTTACCATCTCTGGTCACATTACAATTCATCAAAACTCTGCAATTAATTATCTTGATGGAAATGAATCTGATAAATGTGCAAACTGTCAGACACACCCATGGACAGGGTGAGAAGAAGGTTCTTCCAGTATTTTATTCACTTCTATGAGCAATCTTTCACTTAAAATGTTTAGCTTCTTGCAAATGTAGGATACTGAAATATTGAAGCAGCAAACAAATTGTAAATCAAAACCTTCAGTTTTTCTCATCATCAATAATCCATTTTGCTCATGAAATGGGAAACAAAGTGTTACATCCTAAAAGATCTGTCAAAAATTTCAATTATATAAACATGATCCCTACAGTGAATAAAGTTCATGCTAGACATAGCCCAGGGGAAGTCTTCAGGTTCACATTTATCACAGACAAATTTCAGGGTTTTTTTGCAAATAATTTATTTTGGTGCTCAGAAACTCAAAATGCTGTTAAATAAACACAGGGAGTATCCCTGCACAGGAGCCCAGATGAATTTGAGAGCTCCTGTGTGATCTAAGCAGTTTTCTTGTCAGTCTTGATAGAAAGGGTAGGACTAGAGAGTGGTACTCAAATTACACCCATATTATTTATTTCCTCCTCAGGAGCCCAGAGAGCAGGGAAGTAAACACTGAATTACTGAGCTAAAACTGAGAACAAGTTCTAACAGCCTCACACTCTGCAGCTAAACAGGGAGAAAGTCACTGGAACTCAGCTGCTCTTTTCTCCCAAGAGGGGTTATTTTCCTTGCAGCAGAGAAGAGACCTGGACATGGGAAAGCATTCCGAATTTTAAACCCTTCTGAAAACTCTTTCTGTGCCTAAACAGATCTCAAAATGTGACCACTGAATGCCACTTTTAACTGGACCTTTGACAAGATCAAACAGGAGGAGAAAAGGATTTTTTTTAAAAAGTGATATGAAAAGCTATTTATTGCAAAGTGGTAATGAAAGTTGCTTTGTTGGGTTTTTTTTTTGGAGAAAAAAGGATGCTCAGCACCTCAATACCTTACAGCATAAGGAGCCAAACTCCAAGTGATCCTTCAAAGATATGCACACATAGAACACTAGTGGAACCTCTTGTGTGAATATCTCCCTTAAACTGCTGTTTAAGAGATATTACAAATGGGAAATACTAAAAATCTTAAATCCAGTTCTGGCCACATTAAAAATACTGAAATTGAAAATATCACGACCCCAGGTGTATTCTCGAGAGCAGTGCCCTGTATATAATGATCACAAATATGCAACACTGGGTGTGACTGCTCACATTTCTTTTGTTTTGATATGTCCTTGACAGCTCAGGGAGAAAACCATTCTAATATTCTGTGCCATTACTCATCTCAGAAGGGATTATCTGTTACAACAAGAAAACTCCAGCCATGCAAAAAGCAGTACTAGTAAAGCAAGCTGGAGGAAACCTACTGCTCATGCTATAAAATGTGCATATAAAATTTATAAGCTACACGTGCTCCAGTTCTCAATGTGAAAATGAATTTCTCATCAGGCTTGCAGGCTCAGAATCACAGAGCAAGTAAAGCACTAAGCAGGCAGCACAGTCATATCTATGTATAATGAACACCTCAAGCCATCAGTGTTTTTTCCCCCTCCACTGAACTTTATTCTCTTGCATCCTTTTCTCTGTTGTCTGACAAGAACTCAAATAAAGGATTTAGAGTTGATGTGCACAAAAATTCCCCCATTCTCTCACCACTAACTTGTCTATAAATGAACAGCTACACAACAAATCCCACTTATTTTGTCAAAAATAACAACATTTGAGGACTGGGAGTCAGGATCTGTATCAACCACTGTGGTAGTTGGTAACATCTGAAAATACTTTTTTCTTACCCTGGCTGAGATGCAACCAATTGTGTCAGAACTATGCTGCAGTCCCAGTCAAGCAGAAGACCAAAATGAAGGAATTGTAGGGTGATATGAACAAGCAGCAACATTTACAGCTGAGTGGCATAACATGAGAACAGATAACTCACCAGAGGAGGAAGATCCAAGGGGCTGATTGCAGATCCATTCCACAAGAACTCTCTGGAATCACACCATTGCCTCAAAACCCACTTTCACCTATTAGGTCACAACATTATTTTGATGTTTAAGCGCCAGACAACCCCTTAACCTACTTTGAAAGTGCCCAGTGGAACACATGCTCCAGTTCTACAGGGGGGAGAAGGGAGAGAGAAATCACAAGCCTGTTTACCTGAGAGAATGGATGTGAATACAGGGAGCAAGAGGGAAAAACAAGGCCTAGCATCCCATTTGCTCCAAGAGCATTCCTGGAAGCACAGCCCCCACCCACGTGTCACCCTTACTGCTGCAGAAAAGATGCTTCTCTAAATGTGAAGCAGAAGAGGAGCCAGAAGATCCTCAGGAACTCTGGATTCCTCTCCACTTCCCAGCCCTATCCCAATGCCAGCCCTTGCAGCTGTTTTCTGAGCAGGGAATGCAAAATTATCACTTCCATCATTCAGCAAAACCCCACCTTCCCACAGGATTTGGAGGCCTAAGGGGAAGATGCTCAAAATTTTATTGTGCTCTGCCTCTTTCTGAGTTGAGCAACAGGACCCAACCTTCCAGTGACTTTCCCTGAAGGGTGAATTCAGCAGCGTGAAAACTTTTTTAAGGTTTAACCCTTTCAGATCCCACACCAAATGCAAGCATATTTCAACTCAATTGGTCAGCACTTTCCCCAGCACATTTGACAAGAAGTTTGCCTCATGCTAAAAACCAAGAAATCCTTTTTTTCTAATTATTAATATTATTATTATTCCCAGTAGGAGCCATAACATGCCAAGCACTTTCCTGTTCTTGCCTTGAGAAGTTCACAGTGCCTGCAATAAAGGCCATGGGATGAGGCACACCCATAGCACTGGCCTTGATCAGAAACACACACAATAACTCTGTCTGGATCTTGTGGAATTCTTTCCTGCTGCATGGAGTGCTACCACTATTGTATCCCCATTCTCCTGAGCAGAGGGATTGTCATCTCTCCCAGATGCCCAAATAAGATTTGGGCAGTTCTGTTGTGACTAACTTTTACAAAGATGATCATTCTTCACAAGTTTCAGTCAAGGTGAGTCAGGCTCACCACCTCCAGTAACTCCACTAAAATGTTCTTCACTGTGTTCTATTGTCCAGACAAAGACATTTCAGGAGACAAAGCAGGTTAATAAAAAATGCAACACTGTGAAGAACTGAGTGCTCCCATAAATCATTTCAAGTTGAAGCTAATGTAGTTTTGATCCCCCCTCACTTCAAATATTGTCTATGTTTGGGTTGCACCTAAGGTCACATGCCTGTAATTTATCTAAGCTACAAATCCTAATGCTGTCTTTAAACCGGCTTGAAAATATTATTTAATATTTGTAAACTAAACTAATGTTTTCTAGAAAGAAAAAAAAGTCATGATTCAGTCACCACCCTGCCCTCTCCAATAAACAGCTGAGTTTATGCATTGGATTGACACTGAGCTGCACAATCATAACTCCATCATTATTCATGGCAATTCATAAAGAAAAAAGAAAAAAAATTCATAAGAGAAACGTTCTTGCTGCACTTTGGAAGTAATGTGAAATGTTGTAAGTTTATCCAAATGAAATTAAGTCTCTGAGCCTTTAGAAAAAGGTTTATTTCAAGAGAAGTATTAATAATGGTGAAGCAGAGGCTCAGAAAGCTCCATGCAAATAACCCTATTGAGATGTTTTCCCAGTTACCTACAGTTCACAAACATCTGGATCAAACATGAGGCAAGAACCTGGCATAAACCTCTCCTCTGTGGCTAATAAAGTATGGAACAGTGCCTCAATTCTAATCAGATTATCACCTGAAAGAGAAAACTTTTAAAGGCAAGTTACACTAATTTAATCTGTATTCCTCTTTCAGAATTATATGAGGATTTCATCCCAGGAGACCTGTGACAATCCCAGAAGCTCAAGACCTCTAAATAGCAAACACCAACAGTTTTGTGGTAAAATAGTGGCACTTTCTTCACCTGTTTGGATGAAAGAGCTGAATCACAACGTGACGTCAGAAACTGTCACATGATTTTAGGCTAAAAATAACAATTGTTTCAAGGAAATGTCTTGTTTAAGAGGAAGAATGCATCATATGACAAGAGCAGGGTAGAGCCAGGACTTTGGTGCCTGCTAGCAGAGGGAATACAGCTGTAACTACAGGGAAAGTCACCTTGGAGTGTAATGCAATTCCCAGACCATTCCAGGTCCAGAAGAAATCCATTTACAGCTAAGAACTATATAAATATCACATGCAAGAGAACACCAGGACAGCAATGTGAGAAGGTAGGGAAGGAAAATGGACTGGTAAGAGAAGGGAAATGAGGAAATAGAGCTCAGGGATTCTTTGGTTGGATGAGAAGGAAGTTGTGAATGATGCCTGACATGGGGCACTGTGGTTTGAGACGTTCCTCAGAGGGCCAGGGAAGAGATTGCATCATTGCCTGGAATAAAATAATTTTAAAAAACATTTTCTTGCTTTTGATGCTTGAGGATTCCAAATGCAAACTGGATCTAATAGAAGGTCTTGTGAATTTAGTCTTAAATAAGGGACTCAGCAGCAAAAATGATAAATGGTGGTATAAATGAGTACAGAAGGTTTTCTTCAGTAACTAAATATTTAGCTGGATAATCCCCAAGGATTCCTCCAATCCCAGATAAATTCTTGCCTGGCCCAAATCTGAGCACCCTTCAAGCTTTATTTTTACCCTTCTGAGAAGTGCTGAAGGTCCCAGGGACCTTCATCTGTGCTCTGTTCCAAAAGAGCCTCACCCAGCCCTCGTGAACTAGGGGAAAACAAGTACAGGGAAGAGAGGAAAACACTGGATATTCTGACAGGACACCACAATAGCTCCTCCACTGCCTTCTGTCCTAATTTCTGAAAATGTTTGCCTCCTGCCAGAAGTGGCTGCAAATGGAGCTGTCAGCTGGGAGTTGGCTCTGTGCAGCAACCCCCAAACCTGCAGGATGCCCAAAACATCCTCCAGAGCCAGGGGAGAGCAGGAATTGTCACATGGAGGGGCAGCTCTTAACAGGGCTCATCTCATCAGCCACTTCTCTGTGCAGGCATCTTTGATTCTTTGGTGTAGAGAAATAAAATTAATTCCTTTTGGTAGCTTTAAAACTTATAATGTTGGAGGAAAACTCCTGCAACATCCTTTCATAATGGATCGATTTTCATACAATTCTCTGGCCCTCCAAGCATTTACACAATAAGATTTTAACTTTGTTGTAGGAAACTCCTGTAACAAAACTCTGTATGAGATCTTAGAAAAAGGAAGATGGTATTTATTTAAAAATAATTGATCACACTGACTTTAGCCAGTGGGACTCTCACTCAAACACTCACAAAAGTGTTGTTAACCAGAATATTTTATGGCTCCAGTTCAGGTGCCCATCTTCTTGACACTTCTATTTAGGTTACTTCCTCCTCTTCAGTTGAATGAAATCACACTTCTGGCACTCTTTAGCCATTAACACACCTTCCCTCTTAGGGCTGGTTCTACAGCTTCCTTTACAGCCACCATTTCTTTTTCCCCATTATAATTTTAATACAGCTCTATGTAATTTTAATAAGGAAAAAATTCCCTACATGTCAAGTTTCAGAAATAGTTATAGCATTAGAGCTACAAGCAATTCCAGCTGCAAATTATTAGAAATTGGGATCTACTAAAAAATCAGCAAATGAATTCTCAACGTGCTATTTGTGATGTGATCACAAAGAGCACCAAACTGTTCATTGTAAAAAAAAAATAAAAAATTTAAAAAATCTTATCTACTAAACACACTTGTGTCTTAGAACAATTCCAGACATGTGACATTGTGCAAAGAAAAAACCCATGAATACTATCTACCAAGGCTGAGCTCTGTTTTCTAATTAGGTGAAACAAAAGATCCTAAATTTCTTATTAGGGGAAAAAAGCCAATTTTACTCAAAGAGTGCACTTCTACACACACATCATCTTACCAGAACTATAGATACAGTGTCTAGCAGCTACACCACAGAAGGTTTAAGTCATTTGTTTGGTCCAAATCTTTTAGTGAAAAGAAGTAGAAGTTAATTTTCTGTGAGGAATAAATCCTGAACGACTCTCAAATCAGAGTACGCAGCAGTGCCAGCACTCTGTCCCAGTAAGGACACCTGACATGCAGATCAGTCCCAACAGGAATGTTTTATTGATTATAGCCTGTCATATGACAGTCCCTCTGCTATTTATGTACAATTAGCATCAAGTTTCATCCTGGGCTGCTGCCACTTTGGATTTAACTTTCCTTGGATCCAACTACATACACACAAATGGGTCTCCTACAGTTGCACTCCTTAGTGTGGGAGCTGTTTTCCCATGAAATTGCTGGGATATAACTTCAATAAGGGCCCAAAAATGCTGCAATTCTTAATTTAGGCCTTCAATCCACTGCTTCCAAAATGTCCACATCACTAATCTCAGGCTCAATAACATTTCAGGCCAGGACACAGACATGAACTCAGATTAAGGCTTTCTTTAGCTTTTCACCCAAAAATGAAGTTAATGGATGACAGTAGTCATTGGTACCTGTGTTACAGCCAGCTCAGGAGAAAGGGAAGCTCACTCTGCCAGAACCAAGAGTAATGTCAATAAATAATTCCCTGAGTGGGTCAGGGAGCCCTCAGTTTAAATGCAGGAAGCAGCCCCCCCTGACCAGGACAGCATTTTCTCCCAGGATGTTGAGTCACTCAATGCCCAGAGCTGCAGAACACCAGCCCTGTGTGAAAAGAGAGGTGGCAGTAAAGCCTCCCATGCAGCACTTTGCATTTCTTCAGAAATTGCAAAAGATTTTATGGTGCTCTCTAAAAAAAAGCCAAACAAAACAGCAACAAAAATCAAAATTCCCACTAGTCCTGTGTGACTCTACTTTTATTCAGTCATTTCTGAGTTTGCTAGAGGGGGACACATGATGCAGTTAAACATCAAACTCCACAGTCATGTGGGGATCTAATATTAAAATTAACAGAAAAGTTTCAGTGGCACCAGCAGTTAAAAAGGAGACAGACCCCAAGCTTTTCTCCATGAAGAGTTAATCAGGATCCTTTTAATCACTATCTCTTCCATATAGGCTTTGTGTCAGGTTTATCAATGCTCAACATGCCTGACCTTCCTCTTCTTCTTTCACTGCCCTGCAGCCACTTCAGTGTTAAGTTTGAGGGTATTTAGAACACCACAGGATACACTGTGACCCAGCAAGCTCAGGGGACTAAATCTAATTTCAATACAGCCATACACTGCTATACTACCAGGGGACTAATATTTTTCTATTCCTACAGGAAGCTCAAACTGTATGAGCCAACTTTGAATTTCCTAGAACCATAGAATTGGCTCCAAGTACACATATTCCAATTGCTTGTTTTAAACCCACCAAAGTTAAGATACTCATTTTGGAGTCAAATGAGGGAAAAAAAAAAAAGTTACCAGCTCCCAAAACAGAGAAAAATTTGTGTTTTCTTGGTGTGGGGGTCCAGTTTAAAAGACAAAACCTCCCATCCAAATCCATATAGCTTCTTGTCTTTTTTTTTTTTTTTTACTTTGAAACAACCTGTTGCCTTACACAAGATCTCTTTTCCCAGACCACTGGCTGACTGCAGGGATAAATTCAATCCATTTTTAACAGTCTCCAGCTGAGCTCGATAGTAGATCCCTTCTGCTCTCCCAAGTAGGTCACAGAGCACTCCTAATCAGTACCAGTGTGCCCTTCTTTTAATCTGTGGCCACTTGCTGGGCAGGGATGGATTTTGAGTACAAACCACAGCCAAAACATAATGTTGTGAACTGCAGTAGGTTCTGTTAGTGCTGGAGCTGACCTCCTGCAGCCCCGAGGAATGCTAAACAAGCCTTGCAAGTCACTGCCACCCTGCCAGGCTCACACTGAACAGCCCCAGGGACACTGATAGTATCCAAGGCACTCTGAGAGCAGCCTGGGCTAATATTGGCTCTGCAGCCCCATTGAAAGAGCCATGCCAGAGGTCACAAAACATCCCTGGCAGCTCGGGGGGGAGTCTGTTACAACAGGAAAAGCAACACTCACTTACCTGCCACTTATTTCTTGTCTGAGAGGACTCTAGAACTGTTCAAGCTTTCAAAAAGGCTTTGCCTTCTAAGAGCCTGCCCAAGGTATCCTAAAGAGCAACAAAAGATCATCCTCCTGCTTACCTTTATTAATGAGCTACACATCCATGTCTCATTGTCACCTCTAAGTGTTATATGCTACAAGTCTGACACATCTTCCTTTATTCAGTTAATATCACACAAAAATAGTGGTGGTGCTGCCAGGTGTAGCTAGAACTGAGAACCAGGTTTTCAAATGGAAGAACAATTTGGCTGTACAGCCCACAAAAGAGAAGGATGTCGAGAAGGAGGAGATTGCTCTCTTTGTGTTTTAGCCATCTAGTTGCTGAGCAGAAGTTCTCTTTCCACATGAGGTAGCTGGATGGCCTGTCAAAGAAAAGGATTTCCACACAGAAGGAAGCTTCCTAAGTGCAGAATTTGTGCTTGAACTTTTTTGTCCTGCAAGTTACTCAGAAAAGATACTTTCCTGAACATACTGAGATGTCACAACGAAGTGACAAATGTCATCTTTACCTCAGCCTTCATGGAAACGAGCATGATTAGATATTTAACTAAATGGGGACATAGATTCAGCTCAGAAATTGCTTTTCTCTCTTTCACTAATATGGGAATAGAGCTCAGGAAAAGCTGTCAATGTTCAGTTAAGTGGTAGGAAGGAGGCTAGAAGGTGGGTCACAGCCCTTTTTCCATATGGTCACTTCTCATGGACCTTATCATCATTTCACAGAGCAGTTTGTGAGGAAGACCTAGAGCTGAGAATTTCACGGGTAGTGCAGATCGTGGATAACACAGAGTTTTGAAGCTGGATTCCTGCCTAGAGGTTCTCTTGCTCCCATTACCACAAAGCTGGGCAGGCATTTAAAGCAGCCGGCTTGACTCTCTGTGTGAGCAGCACATTAGAAGCACTAAAAGCATCAAAGCAACATGTGAAATGCTGCAGTTATAAGTTTGTCATTACTGAGTCGAGTAATTTTTTTCTAGACTCGGTGATAACACACCTCTCACAGTGAAGCATTGTGCAAAGCAATAGCAAGGAGGTGCTAAATGCTCAGTAGTTTGCAAGACACTTGTGGGGTATATTGCCAAAGCTGATCTATATAGTTTCATTTTCGTGGCTGCTATCAGCTCGTTCTGACCAGCATTGTAAATCAAATCTCTGGTGATACTCTAAACTCATATTCTGAATTGGCTCTGTGCAGTGTCAGAGTTTAGTCATCAGTGAGTGATGCAATTCCTAGGACTTACAACCACACGGGTTGCCCTGCTTTTTTAAGTCACCCTGAACTGACAACGTGCCTTGTCTAATAAACTCTGAATTGCTCCAGCTCTTATCTTTGCTGATAAAAGTTTCTAGATACATGCTGGCATTTCAAACACTATAAAATACGTCTGTATTTTGTGTGTGTCTAAACAGAATGGCCAAACCACTTTCAGGTCCATGACAGCCCGGATTACTGCAGGTTTAGGTCTCACAGGGTTCCCAAGATCAAGTTCCTGATCACTTCCCTGTCTTATCAGACTTGAAATATAAGCAGAACAGTCAGTTTATAGTAAGGAAAACCCCATCCTTTCCAAACAACCGGACCCAAAACTTACTGCATGACCCACAGCTCCAGCTACAATTGAAACATGCATTTCACGAGGTTTTCTTTCTGTACTTCCTTTTCTTCTGGAGATTCACATTAGCTAATGAAATCTCCTTGTAACTGCAGCACATTCATTTAGAAGGCATTGGGCAATTCTTACTTCACACTGGTTAAACAATCCACTGATTTGTTTACAGAAAACCTGTGCCAAATAACTGGACTGTTATCACGAACCTTCACCCAGATCTTTTTTATAGCAGTTACTAGAATGTAATAGTAATGTGATGTAAAATTAAATTAAACAGAATTGAATTAATTCCTACCAAAAGCAGAATGAGAAATTCTATATTACATCCAGCAAATGAAATTTGGACAAACAGCTCTTTCTTGTGGACGAAAGAGAGTTTCACACTGGGATTTACCACTGATTTCCACTGCATATCCCTGTGAAACACAAACAGCTACTAGCAAATATTACCCAGCTGTGTTCGTGGACTCTGATACAATACACAGGAGGAAGGACTAAAGACAAGTCAATCCTTATCAAATACCATTTCATTTTTGTCCATCACTCTTCTCATACTGAGTCATGCTTGCTATGATTTTTATGCAGAATTATGCTTGAGACCACAATAGTTTCCAGTCAAGAACTACTGATAAAACACAAATATTTTCAGTCCCTGGCACCATAAATAGCAGATTTAGATCAGGGGGATTAAAGCAAATTTCCTCTAACAAAGATACATGATAGATCACCCTAAACTCTCTCCTCCCCTCAAACGAGAGGAGCACTTGGAAGAGCACTCAGCGTTTTCCACAGGGACTCTGCAGAGCAGGTATCACATTTCCCAAGGAGCAGAGCAGCTCCTGCAGGAGCTCAGAGCTGTAACTTTCCACTGCCCAGCCGGCTCCTCGCTGTGCCCCAGGCTGGCCTGACCTTTCCCAGGGCAGCCCCTCGCTTTGGGCCGTGCTTGTGCACATTCCAGCAGCCAGGGTAAAACCGGGAGCCAAGCTGGTGAGACCAAGTAAGAGAAAATTCCAACAGGAGAGGAAATCAGGGAGTGATGTGGTTTGCTACACAGTTCCTGCTGCAAATAAATGAGACCCTGATCCAGTTTGTAGTGAAGTTTGTGATGCATGAAGAAAAGAGAATCAGGCTCTTAGGCTGTTATTTTGTCATAAGCACAGAGAACAGGCATCTTTTCATCAAATCTCTGACCTAACTGACACATATGGACCTGAAACTGATTTTGCAAATTTGGGTCCTAAATACAAAGCCTCTGCTAAAAGGAGTAGCAGTGTCTCACCTCCACACAGCTTTTTAAAATAACTTCTCATGTTTTTTAAAAGACAACTTGAGGAGGAAGGATACACATACTTCCCCCTTTCCTGTTCTTCCTGCCACCAAACTTTCTCTTTTGACCTGTGAGAAATCCAGCTCCTGCTCCCTGTCCCGCCAGACCCCCAGGAACAGCAGCCAGCCTCTGGCACTGTTTGTACCACACAGAGGGTTTTGCTCTCAAGTCCAGAACAAGAGAATCAGATGTCTGCCTTGAAAAAACGCTCACTCCTTTGTAATCCTTCACCTTTCTCTCTCCCACCTTCCAACAGAAAGAAAGCTTCCTCAGAAGCACAAAGGGCTGGACCCTGTGCTGGGCTCCTTTAGTGTTACAAACTCTAGGAGCAGAGAGAAGCCTGACTCCGAGTTTGCTGGGCTTTCAAGGCCAGCTGTCAGTTCCCTGTTGTCCTGGAACATGGAAAGGGGTGGCAGTGCCATAGGAGGCATGCGAAAGACCTGGCTGGGTAAGCAGGAACAGAAGCCATATGAGGTCAAAGGAGGAGCTTGGATCACTCCTGCACTGGTGCTAAAAGCAGGGCTGTACAGTCAGTACAGAAGGCAGCAAAAAAGTAAAGTACAAGTTCCACAGTGGAGGGATGGAGGAGTTTGCTCCTAATGTGCAGAATATCAGGGAAGATATCAAGACAGAGAGGAGGGTTTGATGCAAGGCTTTGGGAGGCTGTCCCAGGCTTGTTGGGCCCTAGAGACTCAGCTTTTGTTTGGTTTTATTGACAGTAGAAAAGTAACAGGTTAAACTTTAGTGCTTTGCCATGACCAGTGTGTTGCCTTCACTGTGTTCTCAGACACAAAACATAACTCTGAGAGACTAATTCCATTTGATTTTAGTTACAGCCATGAATGTTTTACTCAGAGGGATGAGCACAAGACTTCCTGTAATCCAAGGCTCTACCATCCTTTCTCTCCAACAGAGTTCCTTTAGGATGAACAACACCTGCCAAAGCCCAGAGTTTTGTCTCAGGTGGAACCCTTGCATCCAGAACAACTTTCCTAGTTGTTAGTGATCCACAGTAATTTATGAACTCTGTATGACCAAATTCAATCATTCCCATAATGCCCAGAAGTATGGATTCTAAGGGCATATTTCCACCATTGATAGTAATTTCTATTTTATACCAGAATTATCCAATCATCTCTCCTTCCAAAGGAGATTTTCCTTATCTTTTAACCTCATGACTAAATGAAATAAGGTATTAAGAGTCATTCCAATTTGCTTTCATATCCTCCTGCAGTACCCCATCTTATTTCCATCATGATGCCTTCTGAAGACAAAAAATCCTGTGTGCTGACTGATCTAGGTCAGCAATTGGTGGCTGTTACTTCTTTTCTTGTCTCAGCAGGATGAAAGCCTGCTAAGAGCCACGAATCCTTCTGCAGGTGATTTTATGGTAATGGTGGACCTTGGGGCCCAGCTGCCAGTTCCTGCCACAAAGAAATATTGCCACATTGTCTTGAAATGAATCAACTCACCTGTGTTGGGAACAAAAGCAAGACAACTGTGCTCTGCACTGACATAAGCCCATAAAGGATGGGATTTGTATAAAAACCTTACCTTTTAAAACCTACAAAAATATATAGGTACATATATGGAAGCTATGGGACTGCTGCCAATTCTAACCATGACAGCAAGACTGAAATGCAGAGGAACAGAAAATATATTTGGAATTTAGGAGAAACAAAATTATTAGTGACAAGCACTCCCCATTCGTATAAATTTGTTAAAAAACACTGCTTTTGATTCACTGGGTTACAATAGGATCTACTAAAAAATGTTTGTCAAAACTTGCAAATATTAGAATATCCACAGCCATTTTCTCCTGATTCCAAGAGGTTGCAGACAAATGTGTTTAGTATATTAAAGAAGGTAAAAGTTTGCTTCAAACCTAAGCAGCAGTTTCCAGCTTGCCCAGAGTAAAAGCGTGTTCTTTTCTTCCAGCAATACAAAGTAGGTTAAATTTAAATTCTTCCCACTAGAGTGAATCTAACCCAAATTCACAGCTTTTTACAGATGACAAAGAGTGTAAGAGTAGTAACAACAGTCATTAAAAGGGGAATAAGAAGGAACATAGAAATCAGGAGCTTCTTCTGGTTTGAACAATGAATATGTGAGATGTGCCAGAGTCTTGTGGGAAGCATTTTCAACCCTGCTCCTGATAGCAGCTGAGGACATGGAGCTGCACCAGTTTTTTCCCCTCTAAGCCTGTCAGACACAACTTGATATCTTTCTAACAATAATATTAAAAAAAACCTCACAGCAAATTCCAGCAGACTTTGAAGGGAAAATAACTAAAGAAAAATTAACAGCTATACACAGGAACAAGAATGCTGGAACCCAACTGACTTCAAACAAATTACATGGACAATTATATGCTTCACTTGCATGAGTCACTGCTCTGATCATAGTAGCTGTGCTGTTGCAATAATTAACTATTTTTCCCTCCCATGAAAATTCATGTTAACTGTGCACTTACTGCAGTTCGTTTCCCCAGGCGTAACAATCAGTCGCAAAAAAAAGCAAAGATGATTGTTTGGGGCATTTACCTGCAAGAGAAGAAAAAAAATGAAATATTAAAAAGCTGAGTATTTTAATACCTTTCTATATCATTATATTTAATCCACCTGTTCATAGTTGGATAAAATTCTGCTTTTCTGAAAGCAATACTGTTTTTGCTTAAATTGATATTTGCACTTTGAAGTACAATCCAAAATCAAAGTAATTTACTGTATTGATTTTTGTACCTGTACACGTGGCAGGTAGCATGTTTGAATACATACGTATGCATTTAGATAATTGCAAATTAAAGAATTTTAATATCCTACCCATCCAACTTCTCAAAGTACATACAACTAGACCACTAACTACATATATCAAAACCAGCACAAAAATACATTACTAGCTGCTTATTATTTTTAGCCAAAAAAGCCCTTTGCAAATGAGGAAAATACCTCCCTCTGGGCAGGGTAAACTGTATTTTATTTGAAGCAGACCCAGAGAATCCTCATTTCTAGGCCAGGTGTCTCTCTCATTCTCTAGGAGTGAGTCTGAGTGTATAAGCAAGTGATGTATCTGGACCTTGAACAAGATACTAAAACATACAATATTCTAAACTTTTAAATGGTTTGGGGTGGGTTTTTTTTGTCATTGTTCGTTTGGTTTTTAGGTTTTTGCTTGGGTTTTGTTTGTTTTTCTTTAATAATTTCTTGTATTTTCTGCTGTGGCATAGAACAATCGTAACTAGAGGGACACTGGAGCATTTGTGGATTTGCTCTTTACGCCCTCGAGAGATATATAAGTAAAAACCAGCAAAGAACAAATAATATTTACAATCACAATGTACACCAAATGTATTAAACACGCCAGTGATAACACTGAGGATACTGAAACAACCAAGAACTGAGTGTGACATCTGAGCCTTATAAAAACCCCAGAATATACAATAGCCTATTATGAGGCTGTAGGATACAAAGAGGTTTCAGCTAAAAGGCTTTATTTAACCCTGCGCTGAGTTAGGTTAGACTGGAGCCTCCCATCCCAGCTGCTTTATAACTCCAGGCTTAACAAGGGAACAAGCATCAGAGAAAACCCATAAGGGAAAATGTGTTTGGGGGAGTTATATCTAATTATAAGTGATCATGACATATATTTTAATTAGGAATTACGATAGAAAGACAGGTCTAGACAAACCATGTTCACACCCACAGCACACTGTACACCATCAGCTTGGACCATTCCACTCTGTTAAACCGTGACTGACCTACCTGTAAAACAAAATGTTTTCAGACTCTATAAAAATAGGGATAAAGCTTTAGGGCACAGTTGGGAAAGCAGGGGTGGGAAGAGGGTTAATTAGCACGCGTTGAACATCGGTTAGCACTTAAAGACATGAAATAATAAACAGCATTCTAGTTAGTTACGGCGAGTTTCCTTCTTTTCCCACACTGCACACTGGAGCCTGTCACAACTCCGGCTCCCAGCTGAGCCGCAGCTCCCACCGGCACCAGTAGATGGCACAAACAATTTATTTCACTGTACCCTTATTTCACTGTATCCATCACGAGAGTCATTGCAATGTCTCAGAGGCAGAGAATCACCCGTCAGCTTCGAAACATCCCTCTAACATAAGAGTTATAATCTTTAAATTAATAGTTTGTTCTAAAAAAAACTTAATACGTATACAGCACTGAACAAAAACTATATACACGTAGATACATTGCATACTTTCACGGGTAAAAGTGAATATAGGTAATGAGGAGGAACTCCAGACATCAATTAACTACAGCAATTGCTAAAATATCCTGTGCCTTAGAAAATAAGAAAATAAATGAGAAGTATGGAAGTAATACAAATCAGGCTAAATCCACCAAAAAAGCAACTATTTATTTTAGAACCAGATAAAGATTTAAAAGAAACAAATAATCAAACCAGTTAAAGACTTCAAGAAAATTTGACAAGGAAATAAAAGAGGACTAAAGATTTGTCTAAAGTAAAAAAAAAAATGCTTTATGACCAATCATATACTATCATCTATGAAATCCACATGATTTCTAAAGAACAAGAAAAACAGACACTAAAATCAGATTTATGATTTAAAAAAAGAATATGCACACTCTTGGAACAGTTGCTTTGCTGTTACAAACATATTGGAAAACCCCAGTTCCTGGAAAGAGAACAAAAAGGGAATTACACTGAAATACAGGGATGGGGAAGTAGTTCATGTTCTGTAAAGAACAATACTTGCTCTTGTACAGTTTTGATAAAATTCCTGGAATACTACAGCAAAAAGAATCAGGCTGCCTGACTCCATTTCAAAAGTTGCAAATATAACCTATAGCTACCCAATTATAGGATTTAATGATATTTAATTTTGTATTTTCAGAGAAATATTATGACATCATGTCATTTTACAGGGCAAACCACTTAGCTTAATAGCTGCTATTCACTGCAGAAGAACACATTAAAAGCTCTGCAATCATATGGTAAATTATGCTCACATCTCTTGGTCAAATTACAGCTTAATAACAACATGAGGAAAAACTGTAAATAACAAAGATTCACTATTTAATCATTTTATAGAAAGTAATATATCAAATAATTATAAAAAACAAAGAAGCATCCAGGTCTAATGGGCTGGAATATACAAGCAATATCTTTCTTGCACTAAGCCAGGAACACCTGCACCAAAATGTTTGTAGTAAGAACATCTTAATTTTTCTCCAATCCAGGACAGCTCCCTCTCCCACCCCTCATGAGACCCAGAGATTGTGCAGGTCAGCTCAACAGGTTGATCTGAAAGGCAAATTTGGCTTTGGCAGGTTTGTTCTCTGCTGACCCAACCCAGGTTGTGCCACAAGCTCAGATGTGATGCAAGCAGAGAGCAAGGAATATGCAGCCAGGAGTGGAAGAACTGTTCCACACAAAACCCTGCTAATCCTAGATTAAGGTGTAAGGCCCAACTGATTAAATTTGAGACAATTTAGTCTGGGACACTTGACAAGACAATGTTTGGATGGCAGCAATTTTACAGATAAACCCAGAAATAACAGACATGCCCACCACTGTAGAGAAACCATACTAGCACAGCTACAAGATTTAATGAAATTTAGTGTCATGTTACCAAAGCAATGTTGTGACAAAATGATTTTGCAGGGTAAGTACCCCAGTTTTATTAATTCTGCTTAATTCCTGAGCAGCTCAGATATCCAAAAGGGTATCTAGGGGAAGGTGCCCCTGCCCAGGGCAAGGGGTTGGAACGAGATGGGCTTTACAGCCCCTTCCAACCCAAACTGTTCTTTGATTCTGTCTGGGAGAGACAAGTGGAAAAACGTCTCTTGTGAGTGTTGACCACATTTGCTGCTGGAAAAATGAGACCCTAGAGAATCTGATGGTGGCAAATACCAGTTATATCCTTTGTACACAAAGCTTTTCAGCTCCTTGTCCCCTTCTCACTGCACATCACCTTCAAACTCACCATGGAAGACTCACGGAATGGAATAGCTCCTGCTCTGCAGGGCTGGTTTGCTGAGGAAGGCAATGATAGCAGCCTTCACAATTTTGAACACTCCACAAAGGGCTGAGGAGGGAATCAGAGATAAAGTGAACAGGAAGCCAAGGCAAGTATCTGTCTCCAGGACATGTGAATTCCCTCCTGCCTGAAGCTCTAGGCTGCCTCTCCACCCGACTCACAATTCCTCTGTAACACATTTCTGCTGAAATGAGCTGCACTGAGTATACCTGCTAGCAGGGCTGTTTATAGTAACCCACTTCCATTTGATTTAAACATATTAGAGAACGATCATAGAAAAAGCTTAATTGGCAGTTCTGGGAAAAAAAAAAAAAGAGAGAGAAAAAAATAGTAAGAGGGATTAGTCATGTCTGTAACCAAGATGGAACAGCACTGATAGTCCTTCATGGTGGAAGCAGGCAACAGTCACTATGCTTGCCCTGGAGATAAGAGAAATGTGTTTCCAGACTCAAACTGTCACTGCTCCTCTCCACAAGGGTCACACAGGGCTGAGGTTTCACTTCTAACCAGGCAGCCTGCCAGTGGTGATTTCCTGAGGGGGACAGAAAGCAGAGCACAAACTAAACCAGACAAACTGGGCATCTTCAGGAGTTAAGGAAAGTGGTAGCAGTGGACATTGCTCTGGTGGCTGCACCACAGTTATCTTTGTATCTCACGAAGGTGTCCAGATAAACACAGAAATGGATTGGAGCATGGATAACCTGAAAGCACTTAGAGTATAGGAACACCTTTGCTAGGCTTGCACTGGGATTATAAATCCAAATTTACAGGACAGGCTTGGAATTTCATGGACCAGCATTCTAACACTGCTGACAGAGAAGTTAATTGTACAACATCATCATCCCTAACCCCTTACTTCAAACTGCAAGTTGGAATTTTGCATCAGTAGTAATCTAAGGGCAGATTTGCAATAGCTGAATCTCCATAAATCAGAATTTTTTTTTGTTTTTTTTCTAACCCCACAAGGAGGTAATTGGGAAAAGGTTTGAACAAAACTCAAATCCCATTGTCAAAAGAAGAAGGAACATGCTGGATCTGAAATAGACCAAAAAGACAACCTCAGCAGGAGACAAGAGGAAGATTAACAAGTGAAATTGCTATTTAACAATGAGTGTTGCTGAGATGGAAAGCACAAAGGACTGGCTGACAAAAATAATTATTAGATTCACACGTGTTTTAGACACAAGATAATGGAGCTGATGATTTATCTCAGCTCAGCAGTAAAATAGTCTTCTTGTTGGCTGTTTAATTGCAAACCTGGCTGAACAGCCCCCTCCAGGACACAGAAATGTCATACATTAATATTTAGTGGGAAGTTTTCTTCCAGTACAAGTCATGTAACTACTATACTCCCAAAACTTCAGTAAAATTCTCTTTATTAACAAAAGAAACATGAACTACATTGCAAAAAGTTAGTTAAAAAATAAAAGCTATTCTAGGTCTATGAGACTACTTTAGAGGTTCCTTCTCCCAACATTGGGAGACAGAAATAGGCATATTGAATTTGCAGATTGGTCAAGTTCCAAAAACTTTCCAAGGTCCTTAAAATTTTATTTTCCGAAGGCACAAAAGACACAGCCTTTATTGCTGCTGAAATTAGCTTCCCTGGGTCACAGACTACTATTCAAAGAGTGATTACAAACTAAAGAGCTTTTCTCCAGTCAAGGAAGGGAAATAAATGCCATACTTACAGTCTTTTAGCAACTCTTAACGCTGAGAATTTATTGTGTCAGAACAATGACAATAAATGCAAAATAACTCAATTGATAAATGCTGGCTACAATCTGCAGAGGAAAAACAACCACCCCAAATGTAGAATAAAACCTATTTCTTTGGAGCCTTGCCAGCTTCTCCCTGAAAGACTAATTTTGGATGCCTTCCAAGGCCACCATCTCACCTGTTGTTGCAGTGGTCTTGTTGCAAACATGTTTGACTTCACAGTTTCAGGTCAGAAATATTTCTTCTGCAAGCATGAGCAAGCCAGAGTCCGGAGACTTCTCTGTTCTCACTTTGTGGGGATGTTGTGAGACTTTTTTTCCTACATTATTTTCTGACTTGGTAAATTTTGTGGGGGGGATGTCATCAATCTTTGGCTCTGACTGTGCACTTCAACTACCAGGGCCTAAAACTTGTGGTGCCTTCAATAACACTAAAAAAAGTATAAATGCAAATTATAGCTCAGAGAGAGAAACAGTCTTCTTTTCCCCTCGTGGGTAGCAATTGCAAAGCTACAATTAACCTCAATTAATAGGAAGGGTAAACTTTCTACAAAGAATATGCTGTTCAGGTGTTCTTAGTGAGAGCACTTGGCACTGCTTCAGCTGTCTATAACAGGGAGCTCTGCTGGGGCGAAAATTAAAGTGGCTGAAGTTTAATCCAAGTGCAAAGTAGGCTTTTTCCCCCCCATATAAAAAGCAATCCTGATGATAAAAGCTACCTGGAGAAGTTCAGAGTCTGTTTGCATCCTGAGTGCATCACTGCCCTGAAGAGCCTCCCCTGAGACCCCCATGCCACGCTCTGGCCACTGACACGCTCCAGCTCAGGCTGAGTTCCTTGGTCCTTCCCTGAGGTCTGTGCTCAGTCCTGCCCCTGCTGTGCCCGACTCGAGTGGACTCCCAGGATTCCTGACCTCCAGCCTGCCTCATCACCACACATTTGTGTCATTTCTGACACAGTCATCACATTTCTGCTGCTCACTGGGCTGCACCCAGAACCTGTGAGTGCCACCAACCCTGCGCAGCTGCTGGGAAAGCCGTTTTCTGCAATCCTTACCTTAGGCAGCAATGTAACAATTAAGCTCTTTTCCCCAGCTCTCACTGTTCCCTCCTCCTGTTAGAGGAATAAATAATCAGAAGTGCCAACTTCCACTCCACCTATAAGACTGGTGGAACTGACAGAAAATGATCAAGGTCACTAGAGATAAAAAATTGGGGAAAATTACTAAATCCTGTACAGAACTGTCCCCTCCATGGTTTCTACTGTATTAAGATTACCATTTTCAACCCATCATGACTCCCTCACATGCCTTGAGATACATTTTATATTCTATATCCAAAAGCTATTTCCTATTAGCTTTCTCAGTGTTACATCTGTAGTAATTATGCAAACAATAGTACTCCGTTTGTATTTGTATGGGTTATGTATCTATCCCATAGACCAGCAATATGTACCTTTAGTTTAAGCTTTATGCCATCAAGCCAGGCTGCTAATTACTTATAGATATTAATGAACTTTTAAACAGTGCTGCCCAAAGTAGAATATGCTAGACCATGCATTGTAGAAAAAAATAAATTACACCCCTTGAAGTCGAAGACTTGGACTTCAAAATTTTTGATTTTTAATTTAAAACTTCCCTGTGCATCTGAAATGACTTTATGTGTATTTGAATGTAACTTGGCTTTTTAGCTGTATCCTTTTGAGGGGGGTTCATACTGCCTTGTATTTCATACAACTGGCTCAGTGTGAAGGAGAGAGAGCAAACACTACATCGGTACCTGAGATCAGGTGGCCTTTGACTTGGGAATGTCCTCACCTAACCTAAAAAGGAAGGTACAGCAGAAGATCTGAGTAAGAGACTGAAAAGATAAAAAGCTTCAAAAGCAAGAGGATACATTTCATCTTCTTTCCCCCTCAATTTTTTTTTTTTTATTCCCATATTCTAGAAATATACATGTCCTGCACATCCCTTTCCCCTTAATCCTAGCTCCATACTCATCCTTACCAGAAAGAATGTTTTCTACAGCCACAGTGCTCCATATCCAGGTTAAAACTACCCAGATTTTTCAGGTGAGATTCCAGTGCTGGCTTAAAGCATACGTGAAACGATGGCCTCATTAATCAGCAAATTTTATCTAATTACCAGGAGCCACAAGGGATGATCCCACTGTTGTAACATTTCACAGCTCCCATTCCCAAACTTGATGGGTTGTGTTGTCCCCTTCCATCAGGCATGTGACCCAAATACCAGCACACACGAACAAATTCCCATCCCCCTTGAGACTCAGTTTGTATCTGCAATGGGCTCCAGCTCACAAATTACTGCTGCTCTGCAGAGTGAGATCTTCATAGAAACTTCTCCCGGTTTGGCAGCCCTGGCCTTACGTGCACCTCATTCCAGCCGGGGTCAGGAGGCAGAGGGAGGTGTAGGATCAGGGTGGGAAGATGCAAACAAACCCAGGCCCCTCTTGCAATGCTGTTCCTTGATCCCCACTATAGGCAGCACAGCTGAGGAGATGCCTTTGTTTCCCACTTGGAAAATCTGTTCCATTGAGGATTTCAGAAAACAGAGCCATTTCATTCCAGCTAAACTCCATGGCTTGGTTTGTGCTCCTCTGACAAGCCATTAATCTATCTCACATACACAAGGATGCCCATAGGAGAGGAAAAGCCTTGCTTCTGGACCACTTGGGAGACAACACAGGGCTTTTACAGGCCCTTATCACCCACCCAGCAGAGTAGGACTGACAATGGCACATTTTCTTCTAGAACAATCTACTGCAGCCATTCCCCCCACCAAGAAAACAACTGAACTATTCTGAAAGGTTTGAGATTGGACTACTTATTTAAAAGAGTTGAAGAATAGATTTTAGTCTTCCCATTACCTGTTTCCATGAAAAAATCTCCATGCTTGCCCCAGAGTTCCCCTTTTGTGTCTAGACTATCATAATAGACCTGACAATTGTTTTTATTACATAACTTTGGGAAACAGACTCTGAGAATTTGGTTATTAGAAAAATTCTGCTTTGAATAAGATAAGACAATGTGTGGCTTTTAAAAAACAAACCATGAATGCCTCTATTGTTGGTTTGCTGTCAAACTTGATTTCTCAGTCTAGAAAAAAGCAAAAGCCATTAAATATATTTTAGATTGTGCCAAACAGTAATATCCATAGGAAGGTTTCCTTTTCCTACACTTCTTCCTGTGCATAAGGACATAGTGGAATTCCTGATGTATGGAAAGATAGGATTTGACTTTAAATTGCTGTCCCAAATTGTAGTAAAGTGATAATCCTAAACCAACACTAAATACAAGTCATGGTCACCCATTCACCAAGTTAATCTGTTCAATCAACAGGACTGGACATCCTGCCAGTCACTCACAGCTAAAAACTCTCAAGTACTTGTATCATACTTGGTCACGACTTGCTCCTCCAGGCTGGATACAATCCATACTTCCCTGAGGAGTGAGGTGCAATAAATCTCTGTAAAGCAGTTTTGTTGCATTCATGGCCACGATACTCCACTATTTACTGAAGAAATGCCCTCACTGTGCCCCTCAGCAGACACAGGCAGCCTTACAAGACACTTTGTATTAAAAATAACGCTGATTAGGATGTGGTTTCTGCTAAATACCTTTACATTAAACTATTTTTGCTGCTATTTTCCTCCACAGCTCAACCTTCCAGATTACTTTGCTGTCTTGCTTTACACTTGGAAGGGGTGGAAAAACTTGTTAGTCATGTTAAAAGGAACAGAGGTTCCTGCTAATGGATTATTGATCATACTTGAGTGATCTTTAGAGTATCACATGCAGAATGCCTTTCTCCCCTCTATATAAGAATCTAATATTAAAAATATTAGCATTACATGCTTATTATTTTCAGGAGGGAAAGCACTAAGCACAAAGCACACCTCTGCTGTAAGAGGTGGCATCTCTATTTTTAACCAAAGATTTTATTGGGTATTTCATCAAACTCAGAAAACCCCTTCACCAAAACCAAAACAAAATCAGTACAAAAGTTCTCCATTACTCAACCATAACCACAAGCTTGTCTGGCTGAAACACATCACAAAGTAATTTGCTACCTCCCCACAATACCAATTTTAAACACAGCAAGAATGAAGGACTTGGCAGACAAAAATTGCTATTTTATTTCATGTGCACTGTCCTAGAAACTTTTTTCAGCTTTGTGGGTCGTATCTAACAGGCATCTTGAAACCAACCTGAAGTCCTTTTCCACCCATAATCCAGGACATATTAGACAGATTTGGGTTTAAGGCTAATTTGCTGTTAGGTGACACCTAACTTAATAATAACATTTCTTTCCTACAGCTGGAGTCGAATGCCAATATTTTAGTTTTACTTTTTATAAAGTCAGCATTCAGAAACAACACGCCAGTCAAAAAAATTATATGTAAATATAAATCTTCATCTAAGATCATGCCAGGGGACAAAAACAAACTGGAGACACTATGAATAAATATCCCCTGTTTCCAACTAAGTTTGTAATGAGGTTAGGATGGTTAAAGGCACTCCAGGTTTGCATCTGCTGTCACACTGTGCTAATCCAGCCTTTCACTCTGGCCCAGACAGACTCTGGCTCCCTGGAACACTCAGAGCACAACACATGCTTCTAATTACCCATTTTCTCTGTGCAGGCAGCTCTCAAGACCTGCATTCCCCAAATCATTGAAGTCTAATTCCCCAGGAAGGAAGCACATGCAGCATCTTTGCTCAGTCCTAGAAGGAAAGAGGGAATGACAAAAGGTCTGTCCATCCACACACACAAATTGGTCACCTACAGCAGCATCTTTCACATTTTGGGAAGTAACTTGGAGGTTTCTGGACTCAATCCTTCCTTGCAGAGGGAAGTCAAGTTGGCTTTTGCCATGAAAGGTGTTGCTGACATGCCCCTCGGAAGTGTGGTGACCTCTGTGACACAAGGAATGTGTGGCAGCTTCTGTGGTTTTCAGTCTCTGATGCCAAATTTCTCATTCTACCCCGCCTACAAAATTGCTTATTCCTACCTGAACGCAGAGCTGGCACGGATGCTCCCTTAAAATCAAATTTTCCAAAGGATGCTCACAGGAGAACAAGGATTCTAAGGATAGAAACAGATTTTTTTTTTTTTAGTTCTAATTTTCCCTTCACAGTGGAAAAGACCAGCCACAAAGGAACGTGATCAAAGACTAAGTTTAGTCACAGGTATGACAGAAGAGAGCAGCAGTTTAAAAATACAGCTTGCCAAAGGCTGAAAAATAATTTATGGACTGAAATAGAGAAATGAATTTAAAAAAAGAGCTCAGTTTAATCAGAAAAAAGACCCTATATCTAAAATCAAGGAGTTCACTGTGAAAACATGAAAAAATAATAACCAAGAATCCTAATGAATTGGAAGATGACTGTGTACATACTATGTACATTCAAAAAGCTACAAGCTCATCTTCAAAAAGCTTGGCAAGAATGTGAGAGCTTTTCCTTCAGCACGGTGTTATTTGCCCAAAACTGAATGCTGCATTTTCCTCCAAATTGTTTCTAAGTATCACCTCTCCAAGAAAAACATAAACAGTGTTTTGGTTTCCTTCTGCCTCTTTCTTCTCCCAACACAAAAAAGATGTTTCTGATTTCCAAAATGAGCAAGCTAAAGGAGCTTGTTTTGGAATTACAGCCTCATGTTCATCACTTGGGGAATATATTTTAATTTCAAGGCTGTTCACACTATAGAACTGGGAAGAGATAGCCAAGTTGTACCTATGACAGCATGGAAGGTAAAGGCAATGCATTAAAAACACCTGGAACTGCTGAAGGACAGTTTGGAATTCAGGCTCAGTTATAAAGCTGAGATTGGACAGAGATACATCAGTTATAAAACAGTCTCACTTGGAGCTATAACCTGTATTTTATCCTGATGTGTTTATGAATTTGGCAGCCACTAAAGCCACTGACTATCATGGAAGTGGCACCTACCACACTCTCACATTAATACCTTGGCACTCATATCCTGTGATCCACAATCCCAGCTACAGAAGGATGCAAGAGGCTGACTGTTATTCCAGAAGGTGCAGTACTGTTACCTGTGGATATAAAGTGGGTTTTTTTCCAGTTTATGGGCTCAAAGTTGCCTTTTAAATCATAGAGAGGACAGGGCTTCACCAGTCTTGTAAATATCAAGAATTTACTAAAAACTAAACAATCATCTTTAGTGGAGCTATTCCTCCATTGCCATCTGGAATTATTTTCCTTGTTAGAGAGAGAAGATTATTGCCTCAAAAGCTGAAAGATCAAGTAATGCCCCAAATAAAGATATTATCACAATGAAGTTAGCAGTTCCATTTTAAATACAAAGTGGACCCAAGTAACAGACAACTGCCCAGAGATAACTGTTAGATTTAACACTGTGTAAAGTTTATTGGGGAGAATCGATAATCTCTGCCAATGGCATTTGGAGCACTGACACTATAGAATATTTTATCTCAGATTCCTGAATTTTACAGTTTGATTGCTATTTTGGAACTCAAATCCTACTATCATTCCTTAAGAAAACCAAACCCTTAAGATCCTTTAAAAGTTGCAATGTGTTAGACCAAAAAATAAAGCTAAGAAATTGTATCAAAAGCAGGTATATATATATACACATATAAACCAACACCAAACAACCAACCAACCAAAAAACAAACCAAGAAACCAACACTTCCAGAACTAATGAAGGTTTCTGAGATGACCAGATCTGGTTTAACAAAATGGTGACAACCTGGGGCTTGCCTCCTTGCAAGATTTTATTAACATGGCTTTATGGCAGTCCCTGTGTCAGCAGAACAGCTCTGCTGGGACACCCAGCAGACTTCACACCATCTTCCTGACAGTCACAGCATCACAGAAAATGGTTCACAGCTGCAGATTCTAGAATTGCTCCTAGAGCTGAGCCTAACAGAATTTGTGCCAAGTTTATTAAACAGCTCTTGAAGAACAGCTGACTTCTCTTAAGTTATGAGTATTACTTTATAGCTGTATAATGCAAAAGGAGTATTTATATGTCACTGTGCTCACTTGTTTACATAGAGTCCCCACATTAAAGACTTTTTTCAGTAAAAATTTTGTAAACTCACTTATTTGAACTTGACTAGAGGAAAGGGGAGATTTCTTACCTTTGCCTCCTGACCTCATTTCAGGATCAACACAATTCACATGAATACGGCAAGCAAGGTTTGGCCAACAGAAGAATTCAGTCATCAGTGAGGCATCAAAAAGATGGCATCTTGAAAAGACTGCAGATGGAGAATTTGTTCCCTGTAATATAGAGTGGTTTTTCCCAGTTCCTTCTTAGTATCTGTTTTTCATGGATTTGTACATACAGTGAAAGGTTATTTTATGGTTTGAAGTTTAATGCCTTTAAAACCTTTCTGAGAGCTATTTTAATTATCTCAAAATACTCATCAACTGGTTAACAGTTCACCACTTCAGGAAGTTTATTGATGAATATATCCCTACCTGGCTTTCCCTCGGTCATATTTTACACATTTCATACCTTTACTCCCTCAAGTGTTAATCACCAATCATCCCTGAAATGGTGCCCATCTGTTTGAAACACATTGATGATGAGATACCCAGGTTCAATTAAAACATTCTATGAGTGTTCTTGAAATTACTTTAGGCCACTACCCTGCTGCTGCTCCAAGCAATGCCCACAGATATTCCCTAATTATGTTGTTCTTTCCTTTGCCCTGTCACCAAGCAATGGAATATTTAATTTGCTCTCCACTTTCTCCCTCAGCTCTATTTTCCAAGTTTTCCCTTGGACTGAACTTATTTTTCCCCCCAAGGACACATCAGTTTCTATTTCTCCTCTCCACTCAGTTATATTCAATTTCCTGTTTCCAAGATTTTTAGATTATGTTGTATTATTTCCTCCTACTTGTATTTGTAACACCTGACTTATGATCATCTGCAAATGCTGTTACTATTCTCCTTACAGCCAGCCTCTCTGAAATCATTGATCTGGGACATTCATCAAAACAGACAGTTGCTTTCTCCCACATATGAATAAATGAAATGCAAAATTTGTTTGGCCAAAGACATGGTAAAGGTGCAGTCAAACAAAAGCAATTAAAGAATTTTAAAAGTACATTAGAAGGTGTCCCAAAGAAAAAAATAAAACAATTAAGAATGGCAGCAGATGCTCAATGAGAAGAGGGATGCTCAGGCAGGATTAGTTCTGCCATTTCTAGAATGACATGAAGCAAGAGGGGAAGGACAGAACAAATTCTCTGCATTCCTTTCATTAGCCAAACATATTTGCTGGTCCTATCATGTCAATAATTCCAGAACAAAGTGGGACAGCTGCAGGAGACAGTGGAAACTACAAGGCATCCTTCCCTGCTTTGAGAAGAAAGCTCTGGCAACGGACACAGTGTGGTAAAGTGAAAACTCTGTAGTCAGGACACGCCCCCCATAAAGGCATGGATGGGAAAAGGGCCTTTCCTGAAGGATGAGGTGGAAGCTGGAGCTGTTCACAATGACACTCGACATTAACAGATGGTTTCAGTTGTGTGTTGCCCAGACATCCTTGAAAATTTACAGCTGGCAATTTCCTCTGAATGCCTCATTCCTTTCACTTCAGCCTCACTCAGCACCTGCCTTCTCTTTGCCTTATTCCCCCAACTCTATTTTATTTTCTTCCCTGGTCTTTCCATTTACAAGTCCTACTTTACCAGTCAAGAAATTATGACACCAACCTGATATTTTTCTCTTATTCGTATGTCTCCTCCCTCTATCAGAACCTCAGCTTTCCCCGATGCACAACCCCTAATGCTGGCATACCACCCAAGAAAATCATTCTGGTTCTGAAAAATCAAATTGACCACAGCTAAAGGAGATGATCTGCTAAAGCATATTTACAGGAAGAGTGTCCAAAAACAAACAATGAAGCTTTAAAGAGTAAAAAAGACTGCATAAAGGTAAAAGGAAGAGCTCTCTAACTTTGGGGTGAAAGTTAATAAGCACTGCATGCCTATCCACATAATCTTTATTTTGTGACAGTCTCAGACCCTGGTGGCCCATCTCATCACCCCTGAACAATGTGTGCAGGGATTAGACAAGCTTTCAAATATTAACTCCCACAAATTGTGGGGCCCTTGTGAGGAACAAACAGACCACAAAAGCTTAGTTACTTAATTCTGCCCATACAGCACCCGCTCCCTGCTTTGATTTGTGCTACTGGGTCTCCCCTCACTTATTTTTTTTCCAGGCTGAAGAAGCCCAGCTCCCTCAGTCCCTTCTCCACCTTGAAGATGTGCTCTGTTGGGTTTGCACAGGGATTTCCACATTTTTCTTGTGGTGATGGACCAAAACCCAGGCATGGTGTGCCAGATGCTGCTGCTGAGTGACCAGCAGAGAGAAAGAATCACTTCACTTGATGTCCTGGTTGTGCTCCTTTTGATCCAGCTTAGTGTGCAGTTAGCTTTTATCACTACCAGGCCACACTGCTGACCTGAAACCCAAGCAAATTTTTCTATTGATTCCAGCAAGGCCGAAATACCAGACTGAACATCTAATAAAGGAGCCATCAGACAGGGAACAGCGGCAACAAAACAGTGGCAAGCACAATCTCACAACAACTCCTGATGGCATGTGTGGGAGAAAAGTTGTGATCAGATGCACCCACCCTGCTAAAACAGCTGCTTTTCACTCACTGCCCTGAGTTTCTGAACCAGCCTTCACCTGCCTCCTTACAGAAGGGAGATGAGAAGAGTTCAGTTTTCCCAGACCACAGCTTGCAGGAAGATAGGAAGGCTATTCCTAAAAAAATAAAAATAACGTGTTATTTGAGATAACAGTGATGAGGCAGGACTCTCCCCTACTCAAGCACAGGATTTAACAAACAAACTGGCAGAGCCAACCCCTGCTGTGTTTGTTACTCATGCAACTTATTAAAACCACATTGCAATCTGGAGCATTACCAACACCTGATGAAATTGTGAAGCTGCATCTACTCCCAAAATAGTTAACATTGATTTAACAAATTGATTTAAGAGTTTAGACATTTGTCTCTTACATACATATACACACAAAGAAAATAGAAGTGAACCTTCTACACAATCAGGAGTTAAAAGAATATTACTTTTAAAAAATTTTTTTGGTCTCTTACATCAGTTTGTTTTGAACACCAGGGCTAGCTAGGACATCAAAACACACATAGGAACTGTTTATTCTAAGTGCTAGAGTTACAGCCCTGCTTTTAACCCACCAACAGCTTGCTATGCCTGCCCATTCTACTGGAATCACTTTCAAATTCAATCCCAGCAGCTCCAGTGCTATCTTCAATTACAGCCACTCTGCAAAGGCCAACCCACCAGAGCAAGACAAACAAGCTGAATTAAACAAAGCACTGTTACCACCCTGACACAGATGTTAGCAGGATGCAGTTCCTTTTAGGCACGATAAAAAATAAAAGAGACCATTCACATTCCAGCTCTTCAAGCCTTAAATGCCGCAGAAGTTTACCCAAGAAGCTTAACTGAGGAGTTAAGTGCAGTAATGCATCACATTAAGCCAGTATTACATCACACAGGGTCTGACTTGGCACTGCACTGTCTTGCATCCTCTGAGACTCTGCCCAAAACACAAATGTGCATTTGAATACAAGATTTCCCCAGCTGTCCCAGAAACAAAGTAAAGAAAGCATGTAACACACACCAACAAAATGAAGATCGAGGAACTGGAATCCCCACAGCACTTCTAGAATTGGTCAGGCAATCAGAAGAGCGTACGTATGTGTAATTGCATTTATTTATTCAAGTCTATATGGTTCTCATTGCACTGGCAAGGTCTTGGGGATGACTGCAGATGCTTAACTTTAAACTGTTGCATTCCAAAGAAGGTATGGATTTAAAAAATCATACGGAAAAAATACAGGTTTTGAGCCCCATCCAGCAGCTCCATGACTGAGCACACACTATGTGTAAAGTTAGGAAGCCAACAAAGGCTTCAAAAATATAGTTAAATGTCTTTCTTACGACTTATTAGCAGCAGCACAGCACCTGCCTGCTAGACACAAACTTAACACCAGTGGCAATTTCGCCATGACTCCCGAGCAGTCTACACACCACAAAACACTATTTTTTTCCTTTTAAGGCTGAGCAAAACCGCTTAAGCATCCCTCCCATACTCCCAGATAGAGCACAGGTGAACACCACCTCAATAAAGCTGTAGAGAAAGTTTCCTTTGGAAACCACCCAGAGGGCATTCCACAAGTTAAAAGTATCACTTCTATAGGTTTCACTGACCAATGTAATGGCATCCCAAAAACAAAGTAACTGCGTCAATTGAAGCGATGAAAAAAAGTTTGTCCCTAGAAGGGTATTTAAATACTTCATAATAGTAGCCTCCTCATGGAAGTGAGTCATAAGTTTCTATAGCTACGGCTTTTTCAAATGAGGAGGTAAGACTGAAGAAATGCATACGTAGGTACTGAGTACATTCACCGATAGGAGCTTTTCCACGTGGAAGTTGGCAAGCACATTCTCTGTGATGGGCAACCATAGCCTGCTGAGTTTGTGCCATCACAGAAAAGCACAAAGGTGACTTCTGTTCCCCTCTGGTTACCTAACACACCTTACACAGCTTGAGAGTTGGATAAATTCAAATCCAGCCTTGCCTGAAACACATTTGGGAGGACAGCTACAAGCAGGTGGACACCCCACGGACACAGCCATCGTAGGGGAGGGGGCACACACCTCACTTGCAATCTGCACGGGTTTTGGTGGCGAGCACAGCACTGCTGGGGTAAGGGACAGCAAGGACACACCGAGGGCTGGTGCTGCTGCTGCTGCTCACAGGGCCCACTCCACAGCTGAGATATTCCACTCCACTCCCTCGCAGTGAGGGAGACCTGTGGGGTGATACCCACCATCGCCACGCAGCCCCCACACACAGAGGGTGCCCCCATCTCCTCGCTACACTCCCTCAGCACGAACGGGATGGTGCTCGAGCCCCTTCCCCTCACGGACCAGCGACCTGAACCCTTTACCCTCACGGGCCAATTCCACGAACCTTTTCCCTTCACGGGCCAGCACCCCCAAGCCCCTTCTCCTGGTTGAGAGAGCCTCCAAACCCCTTGTCCTCACACGGATGAGCCCCCACGCGTCCCTTCCCCTCACGGGCCGCACCCCCCCCNGAACATGAGGGCGGGGCCCGTCTGAGTGACAGCGCGGCTCGGCCTATCGGAGAGCGGCGCCCCCCCCTTAGCGCGCAAAGCGCTGCTGGAGAGGGGGCGGGTCCCCTCTGCTCACCCCCCCGCCGCCGCCCGCTCCCCCCGCCCATCCGAGGCGCACAGCGGATTGACAGCCCATCTGACCAATCAGCACGGCGGCCGCCTTCGCGGCGGCACATCCCGGGGCCAATGGGAGCGGCGGCTGGGCGGGGCCTCTGAGGTTTCCAAACGCTCCGCGGCGCCATGGGCTGAAAACTAAACCGAGATGGAATCTCCCAGTCTGAACCGGTTTGAGCCGGTTCCGAGCCTGTGGCATTAGGAGGGGGAGACGCGCCGCGCTCAGTCCCCGTCGCCGCCGCCGCGTGTGTGACCTGCTCGTAGGGGACTCGCAGCTGAGGGGGCGAAGTTTAGTGCGAGCCGCGGGGGGGGCGGCGGGAATGGGGGCGAACTGAGCGCCGGGCGGGGAGGGCGGCAGCCGCAGGGGCAGCGAGAGCCAGCGGGGCCGGGCCTGGGCGGCGCGGGAGGCGCAGCCGGCTAGATCCCCCCTCACCAGCGAGGCCGGAGCGCCGCGCCGGCCGCTTTCCCGGGGCTGAAGGGAAGGCGCGGAGCCGAGCGCGGAGCCCCGGGGGCCGCTGCGGGCGCCTGGTGCAGCCAGGCCGAGCACGCTGCGAGGGGAGGAGTGGCGCCACTAGCCCCCGACCCACCACCGAGGAGGGAGCGCTCGCCTTCCCCCCCACCTCCTGCCGTGGTGGTTTTTTCCCTCCTTGCGTGCTGTTTTTTCCCCTCTCCTTCCGTGTTTTTTTTTTTCCTAATTTTTTTATTTTTTAGGGAGTGGGTTTTTTTTGGTGGTTTTTTTTTTTTTTCCTTTTTTTTTTTTTTCCTCTTGTGGCGTGTGGTGGTTAGAAACTTGGCTCGCCCGCCCCTACTTTCTGAAGGAAGAGGCTGTGAGAAACCCCTAGGTAAGCCAGGGTTGTGGGGGGGTCGCGATGGGCAACGCGGAGGGGGCAGAGGGGGATATTTTGGGGGGCAGAACGAACGAGGGCGATGTGCCCGTGCAGGGGGGCACAGAGCCTGGCCTGTGCTAGGAGAGATGTGATGGACCCCGTGGAGGAGCCCCGAGGGGCGGGGGTGCGCTTGGATGGGGTTTGGGGTACGAGCATCCCCGGCCTGGCCGAGCGCAGCCACGGATGCTGCGGGGGATGCTCCTCGTTAGGAAGGGGCCGGGCAGGCTGGGATCGGGTACGGGCAAACCCGGCGACATAATCTGTAAATTATTAGGAGTGGAAGTTTCCAGAAATATTTTTTTGTGTGTGTGTGTGTGTGTGTGTGTGTCTGTGCAGCAGTATTGAAACGTCCGCCTGGATCACGTGGGGAGCCCTGTATAGAGCGCAGGGCTGGAGCCCAGGGGAGGAGGAGGAGGGAGGGGCTGCGGGGCCACCGCGCTCCGCAGGGCTCCGGCCCGCCCGACCCTCAGCCCGGGCCCGTTCCCCGCCGGGAACCGGGAGACGGAGGGGCTGCCCGAGAGCCGGGGCGCTGCCCGCCCGCCGGGGCGCTGCGGCAGGAGCCGGGGAAGGGCCGCCGCGCTGGGTGGGTGTGAGTTATTTCCAGCCGAAAATGAACGCTCCGAGGTGTCGGGCAGATGTTACTTAATCCGTCTCGTCCTTCTCCTTCACGTGTGTGCTTGAAGGAGCGAAGGGAAGGGGCGGTTTCGTTGCCATTGCTGGTGTGTGGAGTGAGATGCGGACGCGTTTGTCGTGCGCTGCGTTTCAGAGGCGCTCACCCCTCCTGGGTGGGATTTACAAGTGATGCAGCTAATTCCTTGGAAGAGGGAGGCAATTCATTTGCATTATTTCGTGCTTAGAAATGGGGCACAGTGACTATCCCAGGGTGGTTTTTTTGTTTTGGTTTTTGGTTGGTTATTTTTTTTTTCCTTTTTAAGTCGCTGAGCCCAATGAGCTTTAAATATCTGGGTTAAAGGTGCTGTAAGATTCATGGTGAATGCTCAGCACTTCTTACTTTGAAGTGCCTGCTGTTATTCCTGTGTGCCACATGCCAAAATGAATCGGGCCTACCACAACAAGCTAACTGTTGTGTTAAAGGTCCAGGGTCATCGAGAGTTGGGATAACTGTGTAAACAGTGCTGTAAATGCAGTTCTTTTGACCTTCGGTAGATGTCACATTCTTGCTATGTTGTAGTTCAGATATTTTTTTTTTCTGATTTGGTTTTTATTTTTTCTTTAACTTTTTTTGTTTTGTTGGTTTGCCCATTTATTGAGGGACTGATCAGTGGCGGTTCTTGGAGCTGAGGCTTAAACCTGTTCCGGAGTTGAGGCATAATGGGGGAGGGAGAAGTGTAGGAGTACAGTAAATCAGAGATTATGAGCTTCATGTGGGTATAGTGTTAGGAGTGAGAGAGAGCTCGAGTTGGTTGCAGGTGGTGGTGGCCACAAAGCCGCCATTTCTGTGTTTCGCCTGGCGAAGTAGGTAGGTCATTTTGAAGATAATGCTGGGAGTGGCGAAGGGCCCTATTCAAAACATTTCCTTTCTGCTGCCATGTGTTGAATAAATTGTCTCGGTCACGCTGCTCCTCCTTGGCGCTCTCCGGGTGGCCTGAAAGCCACCGAAAGAGGCTCAGGTCTGAAATGAATGGCCTTACCTGAGAAGTGCCTCGTTCACGACATTTATTGTAGTTTGGAAACCGCTTTTCACAGCTCAGCCAGGGAGGCCAGATGTGGACAAAAAGGGGCGTGCCTGATAGCACGAGTGGCTGGGGGAGCATTAACAGCTTTGAGCCTCTTCATGGGTGTAGTTTCCTTCTAGCAGTGCTGCTCAATGCCCCTCATTTGCTAGGTGACATTTTCAGCGTCCTCCTGAGCCAAAGGAATGAAACGAAGAATGAAGTCAGCCTTTTCTGCTGCTGTATTTCTCCCTTCCAAACTTAACATCGCGATTTCGAAAACATTAGGAGTCGGAAGAGGGAAGAAGAGGCATGGATTGTTAATTTTAGTTTACTTTGTTCTCTACTTGATGTTTATTTTCTCCTGGTTTTGCAGGCACATGTTGTAAAAAGGCTTGACTGGATGTTGAGATGAAGCCCTTAAAATGGTTGTGTTAGCGTGATGATACAGAGTTTTCGACTTGAAAATCCAATTCGAATATTTGGATTTGAAGCTATTTTTATATATAGAAGTAGAAGAAATTACTTGACACTACTTGCAAATACACATTTCTAAACAACAAGATTTTCCTTGTCTAGATGCTACTGTAAAACTTTAATTTAATTAGTAATTACTAGGGTTGAGGCACAGGTTTGTCTTGCTTCTTACTTTTGAGCATGACTTAAATACATAAAGCATAAAACAAATTTTTCCTTACACATGGAGCTGTTTAGTAAGAGCAAATCTAACTTTATGGGGTGTGTTCCTGGAAGAGTTTCAGGTTGTATCTTTCTGAGTATGCAGATGGCTCTGGTGTAACTTTTTGATTGATCTCGCGCTTGCCCAGACTTCTGGCTGTTTAAGCGAGTAGTTTTATGTGAGATTTATAGGTTTACAGGGTTTGAGAAGGAGAGTGAGTGGCATAGAGGTGCTGTAGATGGCAGGATGGGAATTTGTGTTGGAGTTGCCGTTTTCTGTGAGAACAGGGCAATAAACTTGATTAAGTGCTTCCAGCGTGGGGGAGGGAGGGTGGTGTGAAAAAGGTAGAGTATAACTTACCGTCAAAAATTCTGTGGCTTCTGGCTTGTTTTCCTGCTTTTCACGAATGTCTTTATCTTGCACCAGTCTCTGACTGGTAAAGAATCTTACAGGCACACCCCACCTGACTCCCTTTGCATAATATCAAGGCTGCTCTATCTAGGACAAAGAGTTAATGCATGTGTCGCTGGTTTTAGGGGACCTGAAACCTCCAGTAGAATTCCATTTCAGTTGGAAGTGATCTCACATGGCACACAGAGTAACCTGCTGACTTAACAGTCCCTCTGCTTCATGTTCTCAAAGTGCCTTCAGTCAACTTAGTTTCAGTGGTAATTTTTTTACTTGGATGTGGTTAACTTGTAAGGTGGTTTTCTTTTTTTTCCCCAACTATTTGAAAAATGCCCTGCGGCTAATTTCTTGCTCTATGTGTAGATCACGTTTCACCTCCATACCCAAGTGTTTAAAAGCTTTTGGAACTGAGTCTTCTGAATGTGCGTGTCAGCCTTGGGAACTCGATACTCAGCTGAGATTGCCAGTGTGGGTTTTGGTTGTAGTGACACGAGGCTTTTTGACCAGCAAATGTGTTTAGGGACTGGTAGGGATTTAAAATGAGCCCCAGGGTGCTGGTAACACAGCCCATTCTCTAGCAAGCCTGTTATTATGTGTTTTACCTGTTGAAGACCCTGGGGTAGTGATGGATGAACTTTTCAGGGAGGAAAAAGGAAAGTTTGTTCTGGTGTGTGCCCCACAAATCAAAGCAGTGTTATCTGCGTCTGCTAACCCAAGCATCTTGTTTCAATGAGACAAATGAGCTAAGTTGAAGCACTTGTTTGCAGCTGCATCTGATAATAATTTCTGACTAATTGATGACTTTTTAAAAATTTATTTTGCAGTAATCTATGCCAGCAATTATGACAATGTTAGCAGACCATGCAGCTCGTCAGCTGCTGGATTTTAACCAGAAACTGGATATCAATCTCTTGGACAATGTGGTGAACTGCTTGTACCATGGAGAAGGTGCACAGGTAAGGTGGACTTGGAACATACGTTTATTTATCGTGTTTTAACTTTACAGAAAATCAGCTGAGCAAAATGACTTCAGTAACGATTAGTAATTAGTGAATTTACTGAGCTAGTGACTGGAATATCACTGACAGTCACATGAAATGTGAATTCACATTGAAATGACACTTGGAGAAATGTTTATTTGGGGCGTGTTCATTTCTAGCTTGCCTTCTGATGTTGAGAATTATTAGCAAATATGATTTGATAAGGACACTAGGTGCAGCTCACCTTTTCTGACTTAGTTCTTCAGGAAGGTCTGAGTCTCACGGACAGGATTGTGAAGAATGTTATGTTCACTTCAGTGAAGAATTGTATTTAAAAGAAAAATCTTAGTGATGCTATTACTGTGTTTGTATTTATAAAGAAGCATGTCATGCATATTTAATAGAAGAGTTTGTTCCTTTCTTGTGTCTGGTCTTTTTTGTTCCCCATTACAGTTTGCACAGGTTCTTCTTGCATTCTTTCCTTTGGACTTAGTGCAGACTGTGAAGTATTAAGTTGAAATGGAAGGACTGTGCATTTGTGTGTTTGCATCTATTACCTTGAAAGTGAATCTTGTATTGCTTTTATCTATTTCTTGAACTTCTTTGGAAGCAAGACTTAAATGTTGAGAGCAAGTATTGCTACAAAGGGTGTTGGCATAGTTCCTCCTCTGGCAGATTTTAATTGTTCAGGCTCAACAAATTGGGAGTTTCAGTGTCAGGCATCTCTTACTAAGAGAGTCTTGCACAACAATAAGTGAATTAAATGGGACAAAGTAACTGATGCTTTTCTATTCTTTCCAGCTGTTAGAATAAATAATGATATACTTGCATATACTTGCTTTGTGTATCTCTTTAGGGGAAAAAAAAAGCTTTTTTAAAGCTTGCTAATGTGAATTCCAGTAGGTTTTGAAATACCGTGTTGTTTTTCGAAATATTTGCATTTCGAGTGTTCTAAATTCAAATATTTGCTGTAGTTTTTATGTGCTTGAATGACAGAAAACTCTTTGTAGCTTTTGCCTTAGAAGTATGGGCGTCTGTAGCACTTGTTTTGTGATCTTTTGCTGCCCTGCAAAACAGGTGATGCTTATAATGTTGTTTGGTTTGAAAAGAGTTGAAAAAGTTGGGAAGGTTTGTAAGGAAAATAAAGGATTAACACTAAATACAGTGATCAAATTGCCATTGTTCTGGCATTGTGAGAAGCTGCTTCACTTAAAACAGCTGGGAAAAGTCTCCAGTATTTAGAAAATCAATGAAATAAGGTAGAAAAATCCAAGAGGTGGTGTTTAAATGGCAAAAGTGAATTATAATATAAACTTGTTTAAATGCATGTACTTATACATGTCACCTCAATGAAACTTTGGTCAGTTATTTGAGTACCCTTCCAAACTGGAGACATTTCAGGGAGTCTAAACTTTTCCTTCTTCCAGGAGGTTAAAAAAAAAAAGCAGGAAAAAATGGTTCTCAGTAGAGTCTGACAGCTCAAGTCCTTTACTAAAGGGTGACAGAAATAATAGGAGTTGAGGAAACTAAATATTAAAACTGGGAGATTACCAGTGGTTTGCCTGGAATAGGTCAGGGTGATGTCAGGGTAAAACAGGTTTAGAATGCAACCTGAATGGCCTATGCTGAACTTGCTTTCAGATTCACCTGTCTCCTCCTTCTGCTTAGTTCTTATCTCTGTAAAACTGTTATCTGATGATCTGTCTTAGGCAAGAAAGAAGCTATTTTCTGTCCTGGAGATTGAAATTTTTTTCTCTTAGCTTTTTTTGAGTATACTTCTCTGAAAGGAAAGAATGTCCCCACCCCAGTGCAACACATGACTAAGGAGATTTCATGCAACTCATAAATGTTTAGCTGGACTCATCCCAGCCTCTTAATTCCATTGATCTGTTAGATCTTCACATATCCAGAAAGATTATTTGCAAATTTCTTTTTGGTACCAGCAACACCATGAGACTTTGTTCTTGATTAACCATTATTACTAAATTCATACTGTTTATGAAACTACAGGGTTTGATGTCCAGAAGAGGAGTTTGTGGGTATGAGAGCAAACCTCTCAGAACTGGGAGAAGGATGTGGGATGGCTGTATTTTTTTGTTGAAATTTGATCCTGGGATATGTCTCTAGTATTAAAAGCAAACAGGAGGCCCATATAAAAACACTTTCAGATTGAACCTGGAAGTAATATAGCTATTACTTCCCTTTTAAAACTAAAGTGTATTAAAAGTGCTGGTTTTTCTGTTTCCTTTTTTTAAACTCATGTCACACTGGAACAATAGGAGCTGTACTTGTGGTCTTAAACAGAATATTTGTGTGGTACTTGTCCATATCAAATCTGCAGGGACTTGCTGGTCCAGTTGCTTTGCTGTGCTCAATTATATCAAGTAGGAGTGCAAGTAGTTCTCTACAGATAGTTTAGACATCCCTTGCCCTTTTCTGTTAGAACCTCCAATTTTATTTTGTAAATCGCATGCCACATTTGTCAGTTTCTTGTATTTTATATATATAGATTTGAGGTCTCAGTGGGGTTTTTAAGTTGCTGAAAATGCATGTTTTCTTATACCAGTTGCTGATTAGCTCAAGTATGTACTTGGATGAGACTAGAAAGCTGCATGGCTGTAGTAAGTTCTAACTAAGTTAATGCTAAAGCAAAGCTTTAACTGCTTTGTAATTCTGTCAAATTGGCTCTACAGTGCAATGAAAGAATGAACTAAGTTTTCTTAATTGTGTTGTAAAGTGTAAAATGTTGGTAAGGCAGTGCCTGATTCTTATAGGGGATACAATTTGCAGCAAGATCTGTCAGTGCCTGGCACTTTTGGAAATGGCTGACATCATTTTGGCTCCCTAAAAATTCTTGAAGGCATCCAGGCTTTTGAAAAGGATGACTAAAATGAATATAGCTATTTCAATGTGTAATTGCTTCAGATGAGGTTTTCAGGAAACCACAGTATCTAGGACAGTAGTTGATAGTGTCAGTCCCGAGGAGGAGCAAACCATTAGCACGACCAGCTCCCTTCCTCCTCGTCAGTAGGTTTTTATTATGGTTTTGTAGGTTGTTAGGTACACCAAGGATTCCTCAGAAGTAGGGATTGGAGACCTAATGCTCTGCTCTGTGGTTCTTCAAAATAAAATCAACAGTTCTGCAGCACAAACCAGTGTTCCTTAAAGCTGGCGCTTTGGTATAAATGTTTCCACTGAAACTCGAAAGTTTGGGTTTCTTAGAATGAAGTTTTATCTAGATGACTTTGTGGAAGGGGAGAGAAGTTCATTCCCTAGTGGGTTTTCCCCGTCATGTGTGCTGTTCTTGCTGCTGGTCTGGATGAATCATTCAGGATGGAAGAGTGGAGATGATTAATTACTGTCCTGCATCAATGAGCTTTTGGGCTTTGGTTTTTACTAAACTTCAGCTGTCCCAGAAGGAGGCTTAAGGGACTTGTTGCTGCTGGTTGAGTTCTGCCTAACTCTTAGATAACGAATTTAAATATTGAGTGTTACATATTGATGTCTTCAGTGACAGTGTATAACTTCTTAAATAATCTAATACTAATACTTGTTTCAAATAAAATTTTCTTTCAGCAAAGAATGGCACAAGAAGTGTTGACTCACTTAAAAGAACATCCTGATGCATGGACAAGAGTTGATACTATTTTGGAATTCTCTCAGAACATGAATACCAAAGTAAGCAAATTAACTTTTATTTATTTGGTTTTCCTCTTTCTTCCATTCATAAACTTTGAGGAAGGTATCTCATTTTTAGCCATAGACTTTCTTGATTCAAAACAGATTTTTTTGATTGTCTTGTTCAGAAAGTTGGCTTTAAGCAAGAACTGTAAATAAAAAAAATATTCAGACCTCCTTTTACATTGCCAAGAGTTTCTCCCTCCCCCTTTTTTTTTTTGTCAATGAGCTAAATTGATGCACAGATTTTTTTTCAAGGCGCATGCAAGCGTTTTGCCAGTTCCAAAGATTGGTGTTGTGTCTATATAAATCTGAGTAATGAAAAGTCTCCTAGAGCCACATTTTGTCCTTGGGTAGGTGCTTGGCTGTGTGTGATCATAATGAAAGCCATGTGCACGTAACTGAGGAGAAAATTTGTCCCTAGGTGTGTTAAAGACAAAACAAACCTTATTAAGCCAAGGTTTTGAGCAATCAATAAAGGTTAAGCCCCCTAAAGTTTGTAGTACATCAGTTCTTTGCTACTATGCAGCACACATTTGCTTTGTACTGCTGTTGGAAATCCATCCATCATGGTAGAGGCTAAAATGGGCAGCACTCAGGGCTTTTTCTGCAATTTGAAATGCTTTACCTAAGATTTGTGAAGTTTGAGCCAAAAAGATGATCCAAATGTGTTTTCACTGTCTTAAGTTTGATGATTATTATCTCAAATAACTGACATGCATGTTTTTCTGCTGGATACACACTGTGTTCAAACAGAAAAAAAATTGTGTTTGGATGGTTTCTGAAATCATGTGGTATTCACGAAGCAGTTAGTTTTTTTTTTTTCCTTGCTCTCTGAAATTGAAGGGAAAAGAGTTTAAAGAACTTCCTCAAAGTAACACCTTTAAGCACCTTTAAGTAACAGTGTTTGCCTGTTTGCTTGCCTGGTAAACTTTGCTTTTTATACTGACAGACATTACTAATGTTTAAGTTGATTTATCAACAGTATTTTTAAAAACTCAAATTTGTCTTGTGAAAAATGAGATGATTAGAGGAACAGAAAGAAAGCAACAGGTAAAGAATTCTTCAATTTACATAAATTGCAAATGATTTGGTGCTAAATTTATGCACTATGACATTTGGCTTTTATGCAATCATATTTTTTCTTTAATTAAAGCTGTTAACACTACCTGATATTAATCATAATGTTCCATTATGTTGATTGCTTGTAATAGGAAGAAAAGGGGTGTCTTCCTGTGCAACTGACACAGCTAGGCTTTGACGGCAGGCCTCCACAAGGTCTACCCTTTTGATTCCCTTTAACTGAATTCTGTTCATCAATTGTTTTTTGTTTCTTGGGAGGTGGGAGGGAAAGGGATTCGGTGCATAAAATAAGTAATAAGGGTGCCATGGAAATTTCTACCATAGGGATCATTTAATGCTTTTGGTTTGGTTTTCTTTGGAGTCTTTTGCTGTTGTCTGTCCCTCATCTTCATAACTGGGCAGTGAATTAGTGTTAGTCAATTAGCAAAGAGCAAACCAGGAGCAAATTAGTTTTTGAAAGGTTTCTGTTTTACAGAGAGTTAAAATGTGTTCACATGTGCTGTTGCAGTAGTTGATTAAAAGGCAGAACTTTGTAATTGGTATCAGTGACTCTTTTGGCAGTGGTGTTTCTCATTATCAGAGAAATTAGAGTAATTAGAACCATCAAATCAAAAGAAACAAAGAGGGGTGTTGGGGCTGATGGAGCCCTTCCACTGTGGTGTGGCAAGAAGGATGTGCAGGTGAGGGTTGTGCACAGGGAATCTCCTGCTGCTGCTGGTCAGCATGGCTTAGGGAAAATGAGTATTTCTAGGACTGAGGAGGAAGTGAACAAGACACTACAGAGGGCAGAACTGAAGTCACAAAAGAATGAGGAGAAACCTTTGCAGCATGAGCAGCTTAAGGTCCTTGAACCCAAATGAGATGTTTGAGCAGGTAATGAGGGATAGGTGGGGCAGACTGCTAGAGGTGTCTGTCCTTTTCTTTGACTCCAGGAAATTCTCAGTGAGGGAAAACCCCACTGAAGATGAGGTCTGTCCTTAGTCTGTTGTTAGGTTTTTCATTTTAAGTTGCATTTGGTCATCTAGTGTTTATTTAAAATGGAACTAGACTTGCCATTCTGGTGTAAAAGCTAAATAAGTTCACTTGTGGAAAAAAGTTGGGAGAAAATGAACATTTCTAGTTAGTTGATACCTGAAGAATTAATGTGTGTGGTTGGAGAGTTTAGATGTGCTTCAGGGAAGTTAGCACTGTCTGATAGAAATACTCATACTGTCAACGTTGTTAGGAGCTTTTGCAAGTAAGTTTTGTGTCATGAGCCTGGATCAGTTGCAGATGGTGTCTGTAAATTCATAGCAGTGGCTGAAATCAATTCTTGTGAAGAACTTTGCTTAAGAATGTTTTTGCTTTTTCCTTCATGAAAATTCACTTGATTTCATTTAGCTTTTATGTCAAATAATTAAATCAATTTACAGGTTAAAATCCAGTTGCTAAGCTTTTGCTGCTGACCATGGAGGAAATAAAAATACCCTACCAACTTTCTGTAATTCATAATTTTTCTTGGTGCCCGAGGTTTTGGAAGGGGACAGAATGTTTTGCAAATGCAGGATGTGCACCCTAAATCCCCTGGGAACTGGGATAGGGAAGCAAAGGAGTGTAGGTTATGTTAAGATGAGAACAGCAAAAATGCTCTTTTAATACAATGTAGCTTGGGACAGTCTACATTGTGGTTTTTTTTAATTGAACTGAAGTCTGTATGATCCCTTTGGTCGAAATGCTAATGATCCTACTTGGTGTAACGACTAACCATTTTAAAGAGGAACTCTTATTCTCAGCCAAACTTGGAACTGTGAAAACTTGACTTTACCTTTCAGGCATTGATTTTTTTTTTTTTTTAAATTCCTAATCCATTGTAGATAACATAAATGCAAAACTCCTCATCCCCTTTTCTCTCCTGTCTATTCATGCTAATGGGGTTTTAAATATCCAAGTTCTTTGGTCGTACCATGACAAACTTCTTTCCCTGTTACTGTGAGTTGGCAGTAGGGACAAATGGGCAGAGGGAATGGCCATTTGCAACGTTAATGGTTTTGGGTAAGAACATAGGAAGGAATTCCTGAAAGGTAAAATGATTTCAAGAGCTTATTCACATTTTTATTGTTCTTTGACTGAGCACAAAAGTTCATCTTTAAATAGTAGAAATAGCTGCCGTATTGGGGTGGGGATTGAAATTAAATAAACCTGTGGGTTGTCTTGCTGTTCCTAAAGTAACACACCAGTGAAGTTTGGGAAATACTTTCTCTAGAAAGTGCCAGTGTCAGGACATGATGCTAAGTCAAGATTTTTTTTTCCAGCTCTTAGAGGAACAGTAGGAAGCTTGAGACACCATCCAAGCTGCTAAATATTTTAGGAGCCTGGTTGTGTTAATACTCAAACTTAGGAGCAGTCATTTGTGATACAAATTCATATCTGGCTGCTACTTTTCCAGATAGCCAAAATTGTCTGCCAGAGGGCTTTTCATTATTGTTTTTTTTCCCCCTCCTGGTGTGAGCATGATCAAACAGCAGGACTTAATATAGCCAGGAATAAAACAAGAAAATACGATGCATGAAACCTCAGTAAATGGGTGAATAGACATATATTGAATAAAATTGTTAGTTTAATAATCTTGAAGTCTTAGATGTTAAATGTGAATGTCTGATGGAATGAGAGTCCTGCAAGTTAGTTAGTCCTACAGTAATGTACTCACATTTTGTTCTTCTCCAATTTCAGTATTATGGACTTCAAATCTTGGAAAATGTGATAAAAACAAGATGGAAGATTCTTCCAAGGAACCAGTGTGAAGGTATGGAGGGATTTTTGTGTTTTCCTCATAATTTTGTGTATTAACTGAGATTTAGACTGTCAGTCTCTAACTTTCTATCATGGGTTATGTTATCTCCATGATGAAACCACATCTTTCACTTTTGTGATAGTGGTCTCAGTGGGTTGGTGAGCAGCTGAAATTCTGTAAATTTGTGGAAAAGGTGTGACTGATAGCTTTGAAACATCTGAGGTGAGCCCCTGGCACTGAGGTAGACCTTTTCATTCTCTGTACTTGGCACAGGAGGTTTTATTTTCTTCACCCTCTCAGAGCTGTGTGCAGCCACAAGTAGACTCTGGCCCACTTGTTACCTTGTGTAGGTTTGTGTAGTTATTTTGAAATTGTAAGCAGTTACAATGATTTTGAAATAGAAACACTAAGTAAATGCACTTTCTTGCCTTTGATGGTCACTCTTTCTGTTAGGCAGGGAGGTGCTGTGCAGTTGGGTTTAATTCATGAAGTGTATGAACAGGCAGATTGCTGTAATTGGTGCAGTGCAGGGTAAGCCCCAGTCTCCCATCAGTGCAAGGAAGATGGAAGTCTTTAAATAAATTCTGTGTTTTGTTTATGGGTTTTCACCTCCCCTGTAGCAAGCAATGTTGCTGACTTTTAGGCATTGGCTACAGTAAGTGTGCTTACAGTGCTTTTCACATGGCTGCCTCACAAGTCATTACAACGTGGACTTCAAAACATGAAGTGCAACCACTTTAAATTCTTGGTATTAAATGGTGTCACTGTTCTATACTTTGCTTTTTACTGAAAAAAAAAGGTCTTGGAACTAATTAAAAGTTCCAAATTTCCATGTTCTGCTGTGAGCTTTTATTAACCATGCTGAGACACGCTTTAAATTTTTATTGCCATTGTTTAGGTTCTAAAACTATATTAATTAAAACGTAATTTTAAGTGTTGATGAAAACAAATGCATAGAGAGAGACTTTTACAGTTTTGTGATTTTTTTTTTTTCCTCTCCTCACCTTTCCCCCTTCCCTTCCAACTGCAGGTTGGCAAAGGGTAGCTGTCTTTGAAAGCAAAACTGGAAGTGAAGTTTCCATTCATTTTGCAGTTGGAGATTTCTAGGGAACAGCTTCAGCTAAGGCTCAGATACAACTATGCCCTTTTGAAAAACTAAAAGAGAACCTTAGCTAAAGTTAACTATTCTTTGTGCTTTTAATTCTTGGAGTATCTCAGCTCAGTCATATTTTGTTAAATCCTAGTTTCAGCATTTTGAAGTTGTTGTCCTTAAGTTTTTGGCTGTGGGAGCAGAGCAGGAGGAAAAGGAGTTAGGAGCTGTTGAAAGGAGGTGTAGAACAGATGTCACAGGGATGGACCTAACTTGATAGTTTGGAACTGAAAAAGTGCCAAATACAGGATGTAATTCAGGAATTCAAAGTCTTAAAATTCATGCTCTTAATGCATAGGAGAGCTGAGAAACAGTGATGGTAGGATGAGGCTGGCTGTGCTTTGGGTCGTTTTATCTCTAGCAGTGACAGTGCTCTTGGGGTGGTTCCTGCCATCTAAGAAGATGAAATAACTCAATATTTTACAAGGCAAAGTAAAGTTAATGTCTGGAGTTGTGCAACCATCCTGAGGTATTCTATTCTTACTTTTCCTGACTTATATGCTATGGAAACTCCAGAGGAAATTAAAAAATCCTTTATACTAACAAAAGTGTGTTGTTTGTTCAGCTTTGAAATAATTTTCCCTTTGACAGAGGCAAACTAAAATTGTGAAATTGACTGTTATCCTGTTCTGTGGAAACTGGGCTAGCTGGCTTTTACTTGTGGAGTAGAAGGGGAACCAAATATATTTTCTGTACCATGGCATTTTATCCAGCTTGGCCTCAGTAGTGTAGGAGGAAGAATCTGTTTTATCTCTAATCTAGTTTGATCTGGTCTGTGGTAGTTGTTTTTTTTTAATTTTTTTTTTGTTTGGTTGATAATACTGGCTGGTAAAAAAGAGCTGCTCTAGAGCTCATTCGGGTGGCTGGATTACCTGGGAGATAGTAAAGCTGGTTAAATTGAGGTTTCCTTGACTCCAGCCATTCTTTGGTTGACAGGATTTTCCTGTTTGAAGTGTAACTGGTGGAATGTGTGTGCAGGAAACTGAAATGGAATGCTTAGTGATAAAGCAAACCATACAGGTTTCAAATTAGTTTTACCTTCTATCATAGTTTATAAAACATGTGTTGTGCATGTCTGGTTGGTTTATGTAGTAAATACAGCTGACAAATCTTAGTATTGGTTATGAGGAAAAAGAAATGCATTTATGAGAAAAACACTGACCCCCCCTTTGTAACAACAGCAGTGCTTAAGAGTTAGTCAAGAGCAGATCTGAATTAAATGGTCAGTGAATAAAAAAAGTTTTTGTGAGGACTTGCCTGAAACTTGTTGGGAGAAATAAAACGATGTTGTTAATTCCAGAGCACGAACTATAACTTTTCTACAGGTTTTTTGATTTTTAACAAGTTGTACATCAGAATGACTTGTTGGGCTGTGAGGTTAGCCAGAGGTTTGTTACTGTTTCTGTCTGTATGCTGGAGAGTTTCAGCTCCCAGCCTTGAATTTCAAATGCAAGGAGGAAAATGTTTTCTTCAGGTGGCTTTAGACTTGAAGCTCTGTTATGAAGGTTTTCTTTTGTTTTGAAATAGCTTTTGGGTTTGAGCTTTTCTGGCCCTGTTGTCTTTTAACTTTTGTAAAGCAGCTTTCTGTTGGTGAGCACTTTTGAAAAGTTCATTTTATCTTTCCATGATTCTGGAACAAGAATTGGGCAAAACAGTCAATTGACAGTTGTAAAATACTGACGTGATGGCTTTTTATTTTTCTTGATTTTTGGTTTGCTTTTGGAGTTAGCAGTGGGAACCAGTTGGTTCTGTAGCTAAAAGTGGAGTTTGAGGCACGGTAGGGGTAAAATTCAGTTAAATCAGATGCCTGACCTGCGTGTTCAGCCTTGAGACATGTTTGGTCATAGCCCCCAGCAATGGTTAGCCTTGCTCTGGGTGGTTTATTTATTTAGTCCTCGGGAGGGTGCTTGGAATGGCTCTTCCCCGTACACAGATGATGTCATGTGGTTTTCATTGAAGCCTGGCTGGGCGGGTGATGTGTTCCAGAACATCCCAGGCAGTGCTGAACCTGGCTGATCGCCAGGGTATTGTGCCGTCATTCTCAAGTTGGACTTCTTGCTTTATTGAGGTGTGATACTAAATTGCTTTAAACTCCCATATCCTTTAGAGCCGATTGTTTAATAACACTCAGAAAGGATGGCATTTGATTAAAGTGCTGTGGTCTCAAAAGGATTTTGTCTGGCAGTGTGAAAACCTGCCTGAAAAGAAAGGCTTTTTGGTCTTCAGTGCAGTGATACGTTTCATTAATCCTGCATTGTGAAATGAAATACTGTTCCCCTGAACAAGGCAAGCTTGTCTGGAGTGTTTGGAGCTGGAATGGATAAAGCACTTCTTCATTATGAAACACAAATTGCTTGTACAACTTTTCTCATTCTGAAATGAAAAAGTGAAGTGTTCAGAGATGCAGTTCAGTGTTTTCCAGGAAGGTCCTGGAGTTGAGTGGAAAGCTTTTGATGCAGTGGGTTTTTCTGTGCAGCAATGAGATACTTTAATGGAAATTCCTGGCCTGCTTCATGAGGAAGGTGTTTCTTTGGCTCTCTGTAATGAAGAGGGAATGAGCTACATGGGACTTTAGTGTGTCTGTGAAGGCAAACTCTGTGCCTTTTTTCAATTTTCATGAGTTTTCTGTTGAAAAGCAAATAGATTGTGGGTTGATTCAGTTCACCACTAAGGGGTGAAGATGATAGTGGAACTGTATGGGAAAGCATTGTTTAACACTAAAAATAAGGTGGTATTTTGACTACATTTTGGAACTAAACAGTTCAGTGTAAGTGTGTATGCATACAAGCATCCCCAGAGGGGACAGCTCAGCTTTAGCATTTGAAATTCTAATTCTGATTGCAAAATAATGTTCATTTGCTGAGTTACATTGCCCACCTGATTCATTTGTGCCTATTATTCTTTAATACAAGCAGAGACTTTACTAATCTTAGTAAATTAGAGTGAGCTTGCATCTGCAGCACCAGCTAGAATAATTTTTGGCACTTGTTAAATGCTTGTGCTCTGTGATTGCACAGAAGGCTGTGCTTGTGTGCCTGGAGGACAAGAAGTGGGTTTGTTGCAGGTGTGTGTTTGCTGATTGTGTCCATGGTTATTTACCTGCTGTACCAGGCTGTGACAGGAGCTCTGTGCTCAGGGTACAGAGTGTGAAGGAGAGGTAATGGCTTCCTAGAGCACATCCAAAGGTTCAAGTGTAGGATATTTCCTCAAGTTCAGGCTGCAGAAATTACTCATGTTGGATAACGTGACGTTCCTCACTGTCCCAGTTCCACTCTAAGCTTTGCATAGCTCAGGTCGCTTGGGATGACAACTTTCCCTCCAGGAAGTGTTTCAGTTTTACTGGATGTTTGCCTCTCTGTCGAGGAGCAGCTTTCACAGAAGGATGTCAGTATCTCATGGACATCCAGGAATGTTCTAAAAGGCCTCAAGTTCATGCCCTTGCTCTGTCATCCCTTTTGTGGTACTTTGTACAAAAGTACTTCTTGGGCTTCGCTTTCCAGAAAATTCCAACAGTGGGGCTGCTCCAGGCCCTGGAGCAGGGTCTGTTCCCTTTGGTTGTCCTGAGATCAGTACAGTTGCAAGGTCAGATAATCTTTGAAGAACGTTTTGTATGTCCTGGGTGTTGTGGTTGGTGTGGCTTTTGTTTTGTTTATTGGAAGGTCTGTTTTCCTGCACTGTCTCTTCCTGCTTGGCTCAGTGAGGGGCCTGGACCTGGCAGCTGTGGTGTTGGCCTCTTCAAGACTTGTTCAGCTGCTTCTGTGATGGAAGGAGACCTTCTAGGCAGTGGTTGTGGGACTTGTGCATGTCCTGTGCTTGCCTTTTTAATGTAACACTTCATTTTAAGTTCACCAAACATGGTGCTTTTAGCTTATCCTGTGGATTGCTACCCCTGAACAGTTTCTTGGACGTGTTCTGCTGAAAAATGGTAATGAGCCTCTGGGTTGATTTTTGTCAGAATATAAATTTGACATATATTGGTTCTGCTGAAAATGATCTTTCTTACGGAATGATAAATAAATGAGCTATTAAATATGGAGCAGAAACCATAACACTTGGAGTTAAAAAAGGAAAAGTAGAAAATGACAGCTGAGCCAAGAAGAGCATTAGAGAATTGGATAGCTGCTGCTTTTAGGGGATTAAGAATATGACTTTGTTCACTGGATGGACAGTCTTAGGAGCCTGCAGTATGATGTGTGAAAAGGAGCAAAGTTTTTAGGTTGACTTTTGAGCTGTGGTCACCATTTTTACTTTTATTTTATTAAGTGGAGAAACTGTGGAGCAGAGCAGCTGTTCTCCTCTGCTGGTCTCAAGGCCAGATCAATAGCATCACAATATTCAAGTTCTGGCTGAATAGCACAATGCCATTGATGCAGCAAGATGGAAAATACCATGGATTTGCAGTTGGAACTCTTTGAGAGCAACATTAGCTTTTTAATTCCTTTTTGAAATGCAAAGAGTTGCAACAGTAGGCTTCCCTTAGTGGTTTGGCAGATTGTTAAAATAGTTTAGTTTCTGGCTTTGCAAACCTATTTCCATACTGTTTGGGGGGCTTTCATATCTCTTCTGTGAATTACTGTAATGCTTCAGCAAAGAGTGTATTTTAGATTTAAAACATCAGACCAGGCCTATGATGTTATTACCAGTGCTTGGCAATAACTCTTACCCAGTGCCTGAGAGTGATACTTTAATAATGACCATTTCCTGGAGCAATGGGGATTGATCCCAGTTGATGATGATGAATAGTTCCACTTGCAATTGGAACTACCTGTAGAACAGCTCCTGTCTAGTATGTATCTAATGGCTCAAAGTCTGGATCTAGTTTTTCCAGATTTCACGAGGATACAATTAATAAATTGTCCCTTTTAATCCTCTTGCTTAAGCCTGAAATGAAAAAACGACCTGCTAAATTTGGTCAAGTCTTAGAGAAGTTTTAGAACTTAGAGCAGAGGCTGTGGATTATGTCTTCAACAGGAGATATTCTTGTCCTTAAAGTGACAACTTCTGAAGTCTTTGACATATGCGTGTTGTCTGCGTGAGTCAGCTGACTCACTCATCTTGTTGAAGAAATGATTGAAACGAGGTTCTTGGGTTCATGAATTTGAATAGCAGAGCACTCACCAATTCTCAAACTTCCTTACAACAAGAAAACACTTGGCCAGTTTGAAGCTTGGTGTCAGAACTGAACTCCTGCAGTGTTCACCTGGGTCGTGACTCCAGGCCCTCTGTGCATGCCTTTCCCTGGGAGTCGGGTGGTTTTGTACAGAATGGATATTGTCACTTGGAAAGTCATTGTTTCCATGGATTTAGTAATTAGGAGTGAGCTGAGGGTTAGGTGGCAAAATGAAACTTTGGGCAGTGTAGCTTCCCTACAGTGGGTGGGGTTTTTCTGGTTTTATGGTGGAGCTGAAAACTCGAAAGTAATTTAAAAGCGTTTGTAGAAGAAACACAACAAAATGAACACTTTTAACATGCTGTGTGCTCCTGGTTGGGCAATTGCCAGTTTAAGAGAAAAAAGAAAAAGCAGTAAAGCAGAATTTACTGAGTTTGTGGCCTCACAGCATCCATATGTGCTATAAAATTCCAGTGGTTCACACTCGAATCGTGCTGTGTTAGTGAATGAAGTTTTGAGTTCTGTTCTTGTAAGATTTCACAGGGAAAGCTTTGCTAAGCTCTGGCACAGTATTTGACCTTGAAATGCTGTGTATGGGAATTCTTGTGTTTAAAATGGAACACCTAAGTAGACTGGAGCATCTCTGAACTTCTGCATACAGTGCAGGTGATCAAAGCTTTCCATGCACTTTAGCAAACCTGGCATTAAAACTGGAGTCACACTTAGGAAGTTCTGTTTATTCTTGGAGCTCACTTGGATCTGGTACAAATTACTGCAAGGACACTCCAGTCCTTAGTCTTTTGCTTTATTGAAACATTTAGGTGTAAAGCCATTTTGTACATCTAAAATATCCCCTGTCAAGATTGATAAGGTGTATTTTTCCCATGTAGCACACAAGAAGGATGCTCACTGATGCCTGTTTGTCTGGCCTGCTAGAGATGTTTCTGGTTTAAAACCACGAGAATCTGAAATACTTGTTGCTACATCTATGATATCTGCCATAGCTGAAAATAAATCCCTACCTCTTCTGCAGGTATTAAAAAATACGTTGTTGGCCTAATTATCAAGACCTCATCTGACCCAACGTGTGTAGAAGTAAGTGAAGAATTCTCAGGGGAGGACAAGGGAGGGGAGTGTTGTGCAAAACCTGACTCTTCTCTTCTCTTTTCCAGAAAGAGAAAGTGTATATTGGGAAACTGAATATGATTCTTGTTCAGGTAAGCCAGAATTCATAGCATTTTAAACCTTGTTATAAAGTCTGTGCCTTTGCTGTGTGTCTGACGTGCTGCTGCTTCCCTTTGCAGATCCTGAAACAGGAGTGGCCGAAGCACTGGCCGACGTTTATCAGCGATATTGTGGGAGCGAGCAGGACCAGCGAGAGCCTCTGCCAGAACAACATGGTGATCCTGAAACTGCTGAGTGAGGAAGTCTTTGATTTTTCCAGTGGCCAGATTACTCAAGTAAAAGCAAAGCATTTGAAAGACAGGCAAGTGTATCTGTTTAAATCTTAATGAACAGAGTAGATTTTGTGCTTGCTGCTGAACAGTTGCTCTCACTTGGAGTCTTTGTGTGAACACCTACAGCTGTGTAATTCCATTTCTGAGCCCAAGAGGGTTACTGATTTTTCTTTGAAGCAGTACTCCTAGGGGATCCCTAACTTCATTTTGTACACACAGGGATTTGTACCTTGCTGCAAGTAGCATCTGTTGACTGATGGTTCCTATGCTTTCAGCAGTGATTGATTGTCTTTCCTAATTTTCCTTAGAATTGCAGGCACAGGCTTCAAGCTACTTCAAATATACATTATTACTCTGAAAATGGGGATAAGCCAGGTGGCTTTTGAATGCCTCCATGGGCATACATCTTAAGGACCTGTCCTGTGTGTATAGATATTTTGATTTATGAAATGTGGAACTGCTTAGGTTTTAATTATTTTTTTTTTTTTTCCCCAGCATGTGCAATGAATTCTCCCAGATATTTCAGCTGTGTCAATTTGTGATGGTAAGTCATATTTCTTTAATGATGTTTTTAGAATTCCCCCCTTTGTGCCTGACAGTGTCACAATGTCATAAACTCTAAATGGTACTTTGCAGGAAAACTCCCAGAACGCTCCCTTAGTCCATGCAACTTTGGAAACTTTGCTACGATTTCTGAACTGGATTCCTCTGGGATATATATTTGAGACCAAGTTAATCAGCACACTAATATACAAGGTATTCTTGCAAAAAAATTATAACTCTTAAATTTAAATATAAGTTGCAGAAAAGCTGTACAGCACTTCTGTAATGCTCTTATTTTTGTTTTTTCAACAGTTCTTAAATGTTCCCATGTTTCGAAATGTCTCTTTGAAGTGCCTCACAGAGATTGCAGGTGTCAGTGTAAGCCAGTATGAAGAACAGTTTGTAACGCTTTTTACACTGACCATGATGCAGTTAAAGCAGGTAAATGCTTTTCAGAAATCTCCCTTTGAACTTCATATCACAAAATCCATTTCTGTCGAAAGTTGAGTTGACAGGTTTATGTGCATTATAGAGCTCTTGATAGAAAAGTATTGTTCTTTGGTGGAGTTTGTGGCTTGATCAGAAGATGCCAAGTGTGTTTTCCTGAACTTGACTGCAGCTGTATTTCTGCTCTATTGATTTGATTAATTTAAGAGATGTTTTGAGCACTTGGGCTGACTCATGGGTAGATGTGAACTATGTGTCTCAAGACCTAAACTGACCTAACTTCTGCAAGTTTCTTTTTAATTTTTGCAACAGATACAAACATTTCTCATTAAAAGCCATACATAAAATTTATATAATTTGATGATTCCCCTCTGAGCAGTTCAGATTCGGGTACATGAGTCCTTTCCTCTGTATTTATATCGTAAGTGGATGGGTGAAGGGGTTTTTTAAACAGTCTTATCTTCTCTTGGCAATACTGGTTGATTTTAAAGGTTCTTCATAAAAAACAAGCAGCAACATTCTTGTTAGTACCAAGTAGTTATTCTGTATAAAAAGGGATATTCTTGATGATTTCTTCTGTTAGATGCTTCCTTTAAATACCAATATCCGACTTGCATACTCAAATGGAAAAGATGATGAACAGAACTTCATTCAGAATCTCAGTTTGTTCCTGTGCACGTTCCTCAAGGAGCATGGTCTACTTATAGAAAAAAGGTTAAATCTGAGGGAAACACTAATGGAGGTAAGTAGCTTGGTTTATTTTATCTGGTTTAGAAATGTAGCAGGTGTGTTCTCATGCTCAGAGGATGTGATAGAATTTCTAGATCATTGTACTTAAAGTGGGTGAGAGAAAAAGACCAGTCACAAACACAAAACTCCCTCAAAAGGTTTGTTCCCTAGTATGCTTCAATGGCATTCTGTTTTCAGTGATCTTTTACCAGTGCAATGTCTGAAAACTTAGCTCTGTCTCACCCTCTTCCTACTTGTTCCTCCATGGAAATGTCAAATAGTGCTTCAAAGTAAATAAATATATTCTTTTCCCGTGAGTTTACATGTTTCTGTTTAACTCTGACATGAAGGTGTTTTGCTATGTCTTCATCAGTGTGTGTTTTCACTGAGCATCCAGAGCTAGGGTCCAGCACATGCTGTAGGCCAGTTCCTCCTTCCTGATGGAGCTTCTTGCCTAGTTTGCCATTTCCCAACTGAAAAGCTTTAAATAGTCCTCAGGGATGAGACTTTCTATGTGACACAGACTGTGTGCTTGTGGCAGAGCCCTACCAAGTCACTGTGACAGTAAAACCACTGGGATTGTGGCAAATATTGGAGATTCAGATGAGAATGAAGGGTTGGAAAGGTTGAAGCACTGAGGGTGCTGCTTCTTGCTCTAGTGTGGGTAGATCACAAGATTAGCATTTTCAGTTGTGTTCTTTCAATTGTGAATTACAATTTTCCTGGGATTCAACTGTTCTGTTGTGACTTTTTTGCTACTGCTCCACTCTAAGGGAATGGAAGTTGTTCCATATTCCCTTGAAGAACCATTTTCTGTGTGCAGAATCAAGTCACGTGCAGGTTTGGAGGTTGAAGGTTGAGGAACTGCCCTGAGATAGGGGGAGAAAAACACCACTCTAATTTTTAAACTTGGAGACCAGGTTTCTTGGGAGGGGGAAGTACATTTTGCAGGTTGATTAGCTGTAATCCAGTATGTAATCCAGCTGTAATCCAATCTGAATTCCAGTCTGTTCCTGCCAGTGTTCTCAATATCTTCCAGAGTTAGCCCTCTACCAAAAAAAAAAAAACACGCATTAATAAAATTAGCTGCAAATACCAAATTATAGCTCATTTAGAAGATGGACTCAGAGGAGTATCACTTTCTTATTTTCAGTAGAGAGCAGCTGGTAACATTTCCAGATGATTCCTGAATTTGCAAGTAGTGAGCTTTCAAAATAACTGGGAATCAGGGGTGCACAGCTCAAGGTTCTACTTTCACACAGCTCTTCCTAGTACAGCTTCAGTGTATCAGACATTTAGAGGAACAGCTTTTGAAGACTTTGCCTTGTATAGAATGGTGAAATGTTTACCCAAGTTCTTATGCCTGCCTAAAATGCTTGCAAATTCAAGTTCTCTAAGCTCTGGTGTAATAGAACCTAAGTACAGGTTTACTTGAAAAAGTTGTGTCATTCTAACCTGTTAATTCCTGCACTTTGGATGTAACAAGTCTCCTGAAATTATTCCATAGATTTACTGGATCTCTGTAGATTAGCAGAGAAATCTACATCAGTTATTTTAAGTGAAATTACCAAGAGAAATTGGTGTGTAAAGATGAATGTATAGCTGTTCTAAGTCCCTCTTTTGACACTGTAGGTGGAGATGCTGAATCAGGCCTTTACCTTTCAAAAGGCTCGAAGTTGTTGGAGTGCCTAAGCTATGAAAATATCTTCAGATTTTATCACTTCATTCTCTTTGTTCACTAATAGCAAATTGCTTTGATATCTTTCACCAGGGCCTGCATAATAAGCTTAGGCAAAAAAGGTTTGTCTGTGTAGTTTTAATTTCTCTGGTTGATAGCTGAGCTTGTCAGAATTGCATCAGTGGCTTTCCCTGCTCAGCCTGCTCTGGCTGTTCTGTCAGGAAAGAAGTTGAAAATGTTATGATAGATGACTTCCCTGAAAGCAAAGGAGCAGTATTGCTGGGTCAAAGGATCCAGAGCAAAGTAGCAGCAATAGTCTTGAGAATAGCAGGCACTGATACCAGCTGGTGAGGCTTTTTTGAGCTTCTGAAAATGCCTTTCAGAAGCTCCAGAGGCTGTGGGTTTGATAATTTACAAAACAGGGATGGTTTGGTGATGGCATTTCTAAGATGTCTGTAGGCTATTTCAGATTTAAGAATACAAACACTTCGAAAATAACAATGAGTGACAGGAGTCCTTGGTTTTGAGTTGCTCTGCCAGTCACAACTCTGACCTGTAAGTAATGTCATTGCAATGTTAATGCCTCTTGTTCCAAACTCTCAGATTAATTTGGCGTTTTGTCAGGATTTGGATAACTGAACTTGAAGCAATGTGGTTTGATCTGCAGATACAGTCACTAATTGGGTGTTTAAACCACTCTTTCCCAGGCTCTTCATTACATGTTGTTGGTATCAGAAGTTGAAGAAACTGAGATTTTCAAGATTTGTCTGGAATATTGGAACCATTTAGCTGCTGAGCTCTACAGGGAAAGTCCGTTCTCAACGTCAGGTTCTCCACTGCTTTCAGGGAGTCAACACTTCGATGTTCCTCCGAGGAGACAGCTTTATTTGCCTGTTTTGTCCAAGGTAATCCATATGTTAATATTATATGTTAATGTAAAGTGAAGGCACTGTAAAGATTCAGATTCTGTTTGTGAATCAGAGACTTTGGTTCGTGTAAGGAGTGACATAAACAAACGTATCTTAGAGTAATCGATAGTTGATTCAACTCTAGTTGTATAATCAATGTGAAAATACTTTAAGATGATGCCAGTATATAATAGTATTAATGTGCTGTTCCAGCTTTAAGATACTTAATTTTTAAATAAATCTGTATTAAACAGTTTCTGTAAACAGAAAGGCTGGAGTAGAGTTGGAGGAAAACCTGTGTGTTTGGGAAAAGCGGTCTTTAAAAGACCCCTAATATGACATAAGCATTTTGAACCTCTGGAAAATACAAATACTACCTAGGTTGGGTTTCTTTAAGTACCGAGCTTGTTCATTGGAGGGAGAGAAGTCAGCAGGCTCTATCCTTAATGGCTTGTTGGTTGACATTGCTGTACAGCTGGATATAACCTTTCTGTGGCTGAGGCTGCCTGAGCAGAGTACTCTGGAGACACTTGGGCAGCTGGGAGAGTGTTGGTGGTGCAGTTTGATGGAGTTTTCACTTCCCCCAGGTTCGATTGCTCATGGTCAGCCGCATGGCCAAGCCTGAAGAAGTCCTGGTTGTGGAAAATGATCAAGGGGAGGTAGTTCGGGAATTCATGAAGGATACGGATTCCATAAACTTGTATAAAAATATGAGAGAAACGTTGGGTAAGTGAACTGGCTGCAGTTTGTGTGCAGCTGCATCAGAGTGTTGCAGTCTGTTATCTTAGGATCTGAATTATTGTGTGGGTGAAATGGTTATCAGCAAGGAGTACTACACAGACTGGAAAGGGAGGAAGCAGTGGCTGCTCTGAAGTTTCCTGTTTTGAGGCATGTAGTGTTTTATGACCTGATGGAGTAGTAATACACTACTTGATTTTTGTCCTTAGGTATTGCAGTGATAATGAGCTTTTTGAGGCAGGAAAAAAATATTGAGAGTTCTAATTGTAACTTGAGGGAGCAAAGGGAGTAGAGTTTTCAGATATTCAGGGCATTAGACCTTCAGTATTAAATTTATTGTCTCAAATGCAGATGGGAGCACTGAGTGTTCAGCAACAGGTTGATGCACTAGGAATGTGTGTGTTGGAAAGCTTGTGAGATGAAACGTGTGTGTGAGTATAGTGGGTATTTTTATTCTCACCTTTCTGTTTGGGATGTAGGTATAGCCAGTGTTAAATTAATTGCTTTAATACATTTGCATGTGGAGTGTGAAAGCCATTTTTGTTTTGTGAAACAATCGCTATATGTCCTGAGTTTCAGTTGTATTGCCAGATACAAGATTATTTATATGGAAATGCAGGTCAGGTTTTTATTGCTCGTGTTGTATTACCTAGAAGATTCACTTGGAGAAAAAAAAGAGGAGAATGTGGTGGAAGCTGTATTCTGTGGTACAGTAAAATTCTATTTCTGAACCTGGCCGTAAATTGCTCTTGACTTGCTGGGATTTAGAGTTTTATATTGGAGACACTAATCCTATTAGGGGCTGATGCAAGTGACTGAGTTGTGATACCTGAATCTTCCACCTAGACATGTTCAGGAGCACCAGCTCCACTTTAACAAGCAAATGTGGTGACACTAAAATGCAGAGCTGAAGAAAGCGTGTGGGCTTACACACTGTATAATGTGCCCCATAGGCAGCCAATCCCATATTCCTTACAGGCTGTCAGTACTGATGCCTTTTGATAATAATTTGCCTTGGTATCACGTGGGACATGCATTGATTTAGACTTCTCACATCACCTGCATGTGATATATCCCTTAGAACTTAAGTTCTCAATAAAATTTATCATCCATCTCGAAAATAATTTGAACAAATTTCTGCCTCGATTATTACCTCATGCTGTCATGACTTCAAGAAGGAAACATGATGTTTTTACCCCAGAGCTTCAGTGGGTTTTTATGTAGCTGCTTATGGAGTTGAGACCCAGGATGCTGCTTTAAAACATTGCACATTGATGTCTTTCAGTTTATCTCACCCATCTGGATTATGCAGACACGGAACGAATTATGACTGAAAAGCTTCACAATCAAGTGAATGGGACTGAGTGGTCCTGGAAGAATCTGAACACCCTGTGCTGGGCTATCGGCTCCATCAGTGGTGCCATGCACGAAGAAGATGAAAAGAGGTTCCTGGTTACAGTAATTAAGGTATGCTGGGGCAGAACTAACAGCTTGGTCACACTTCAGTTTGTGCTGAAGAAACCAAGCTTGCAGAAATACTGCTCTGTGATCTTAGCTGCCTTGGTGCATAAGAATAAATGAATGGGAAATCTTAGATTCTGAATTTAGGGGTGATGAATAAGTTAGTGATGAAAAATGCATTGATCCAAGTAGCCTTTTCATCAGATAAAATTTGATTTTTGATGAAATGTATTCTTCGGGGATGCAGAAGAGACGGAAAGGGATTGCTTATGAAATACAGCAGAGTGGCAAGAGTAACCCATGACTGTAACTAGCCTAACACTTTGCTCTTTTGCTATATCTGTATATTCATTATCAAACTCAAAAGTTTGGTTAATATGTGGATAACATTTTTACAAGAGTAATGGACTTTAAAAAGTCATACAGAGATTCATACAGAATATTTAGTTTTAAGTCCTACAGAAGATGTTGTTTAATTTATTCGATTTCAAGTGGGATTTGAAGTGTATTTTTATCTATCAGCTACTCAGCCAGTATTGAGTACTGTAAGGCTTGTTGAACTCCCCCTGCAGGAATCCTTACTTATAATTTAAAATGGAGATTCCTTAGTTTAAAACAGTGGTCAGGGTTTGGATGAAACCTCAATAACTGCATTGCCCCAATCTTAATGCACTTGTTTGGGTTTTTATTTCTTTATTTGGATTTTGACCTTGATTGTGGCAACCATCTTTAATATAGCTGCTTATAGGATGTTATGCTTATAATGCTTTTAATGTAACTAGACAAAGAGGAAACTTAAGAATCTGTTGTGTTGTAGGATCTCCTGGGACTCTGCGAACAAAAGCGAGGAAAGGACAATAAAGCCATTATTGCATCAAATATAATGTATATAGTAGGTCAATACCCACGATTTTTGAGAGCTCACTGGAAATTTTTGAAGACAGTAGTCAACAAGCTGTTTGAATTTATGCATGGTAATTATCTGCTTTTTAAAATTTGCTGTTTTCATTATTATTAAAAAAAAGAAGATGCCTATACATGGAGGGGAAAAAAATACAAAGCAGTAACTGCCTTGATTTCATTTAGAAACCCACGATGGTGTCCAGGACATGGCTTGTGATACCTTCATAAAAATAGCACAAAAATGCCGCCGACACTTTGTCCAGGTTCAGGTGGGAGAGGTCATGCCATTTATTGATGAGATCCTGAACAATATTAACACAATCATCTGTGACCTTCAGCCACAGCAGGTAGGTTTGATTGGGGGTTGTGGATAATTCCTAAAGATTAATACACAGTTCCTTCCTGTTGAAATGTAGGGGTGTTTTGCAAGAGTTGAATTGTATTCTTGAGTTTTTATTAGGCGCAGTGTCAGGGTATGAATGCCATGATCAAGTTGCATTGCTGAGATGTCAGTTGGAATGTTTGGAAGAAGAATTCAAGTGCATTTAGTTGGAATTTTGATTTCTGGAATGTCTTCAAGAAGACAGTGCATGCAACTTGGTGATTCTGCTTTGGGAAAGAGCAATATCCTGCTATAACAGTATATACCTATAGCTCTTGTATTTGGGAAGGAGGGAGTGAGGAACAGTCCAAAAAGTGAAAATCTAAAATCCAGTTCTTTCCAAGAAAGGAAAGGGAAAGCTGTCTGAGAAGGACATGGCTCATGAAATGAGAGTACCTGCAGCAGTGTACTGAAACTTCAGGTAGAGTGGATCTAGCACCTGGAAAAAGACACTTTCAGGATTGATGGGAGCCAGAGCACAGTTCAGACATGTCTGGTAAAACTGAGTTTTTCCTTAGTCCTTTTTAACCTCTGTGTTTGTGGTGTTGCTGTTCCCATCAGGTGCACACATTTTACGAAGCAGTTGGATACATGATTGGGGCACAGACAGACCAGACTGTGCAGGAACATCTGATAGAAAAGTACATGTTGCTGCCCAACCAGGTGTGGGACAGCATCATTCAGCAGGCAACAAAGGTGAGCTCTTCCATTTTAATGTGTCCTGTGTTCAGGTCAAAAGCCCTGCTAAACGTTGGCCTTCCCCTGACTGTATTTTTCACACTAAGTGCACAGAGTTGGGCCGGACGTCAATATATGATGGCTGACAGAGATTGACATGAAAATGAAGGTGTTGGTTTGAGAGAGGAGACATAAATGACAAAATAAATACCTGTTCAAATCTGATTTAAAGTACAGTCTGTTACTGTACAGAATTCATTTCAGTGGTTGTTTCTAATGCCTGCCTTTCACTTGGCTTTTGGGTAACAGAAAAGGTAAAATGCTAAAAATACTGTTGACTGTTCTTCCTTTTTTCTCCCACCATTCTCTTAAAGTACATCTTTTCTTACTTTATCTTCTATTTCTTTCAGTCTTTTGAAAATACTTTTATCTCTACAGATTTATGAAGTGCAAGACTGTTCTTCTTTAGAGACAGTCCATTTGCAGTTATGTAATTAAGGACCTGAAACTTAAGCAAGCTTAAGTTACTTTTCCTACCCTGACTTCTCCCAAGAACATACTGCATTTCCTTTGGATCCCTTCTATCTGTTTTCAACTTGTTAATCTCCTCAGTTTTTCTTCTTTCTCTATCTAGAGTAATGCTTGTAGCATTGCAGCAAAAATAACTCTGCAGAAAAGCAGAATGAAGTGAAGTTTTATTCTGACTCTGTTGGAGGTAGTAGCAAATGCCATGAAATAAACTGCAGGATCTCTATAAAAAGTCCATAAATTTGAGTGATAAGTTCTTTAAGGCAGTGTATAAAGCAAATTGTTTAAACTTAAACTTTTATATTGAAAGCCAAAGGCTGGTTGTATTCGCTAATGAAGATGAACTCTAATTTTTTTCACAGAATGTTGATATTCTAAAGGATCCTGAAACAGTTAAGCAGCTTGGTAGCATTCTGAAAACCAATGTACGAGCGTGTAAAGCAGTTGGCCACCCCTTTGTGATTCAGCTTGGAAGAATTTATTTAGATATGCTGAATGTGTACAAGTGCCTAAGTGAAAATATTTCTGCAGCTATTCAGGCTAATGGTAAGAAATTCCATGTTCTTTCTGAAAGTGGGGTTTAGCAGTGTCTGGCATTAGGCTTCAAAGTACATCCCAGTTCAGTTAATTTTACTGTTCAGGAGAGTGGAGAAGGACTGAAAGTGCTCACTTAAATCTTTGTTTGTTAACATTGTCTTCAAATAAAGAACTTCCAGCTTTAAAGGGAGGAAGAAACATCTATAAATGAGCAAGTTTAGGAGAATGCAGAACACCAGGGATGCTTACTTAGAATTAATAAGCATCTTGCTGAGATGCAGTGTAGCCTGTGTTCTTTTAGCTTACTCTGGGTTTGAGTATTAAAGGACTTTCTGTAAATAGAATCTCATTCATTCCTTCAGAAGAAGTCAGCAGGGTTTTGGGATGAAACTCTGCTGCTACAAGGGTGTCTTGCAGAAATGTAATGAGTAAAGATGCCTGAAAGTCATGGTAAACCAGGCTTGCAATCATAGAAGGAATTCTCAATTACCTCCCTTATTTTTACCAGCCAACCTAGGGCCTGTGGCATCTCAGTAGAATGTGCTTCTGTGTAGTTCATTACAAGATGAAATGAGTCAGTTGCTGAATTCTGTGCTGTGCCCACTTTCCTGGCCAGTGCACAAGATGTACCTGGAAATTGCAATGTTAAATGCAGCTTGGTAACTGTGCAGCTGGTTTACCTTGAAGCTTCTCAGAATTCAGAATGAAACTGGCAGAGAAATCAATAACTTTTCATTCATCTGATCTAATGGCCAGAATTCATCATTGCCAGACACAGTGAAGTTGAGGAAGCAGTTGCTGGGGCTGTGGGCCTGGTGAGCTCCTCAAGCAGCAACTGCTGTGATTACAGTTGCCTCAGAGAATGTTTTTACAACTGGCAAAAATTAAAGGGAGTCCTTATTAGTCTTTGTCATTCAGATATCAAAATCAAGTATTCTTAGTTTTGTTAATATCAAGTTAATTTGGTGGGGTTTTTGGGAGGTTGGTTGGTTGGTGGGGTTATTTTTGACACCTCACACAATTAACTGAAGCTTTAAAATTTTCCAGGTGAAATGGTAACAAAGCAGCCCTTGATTAGAAGTATGAGGACTGTAAAAAGGGAAACTTTAAAATTAATTTCTGGCTGGGTGAGCAGGTCCAATGATCCGCAGATGGTAAGTGGATGCATTTTATACAAAATAACTCCTAAGACAGAATTGGGGAAAAACCCTGCTTTGTGTTCAGTTTTTGGTCACAGAAACTTGCTTCAGCAGGTGTGTAAAATATAATGGAGGAAGTGGAATTATAAGAGGTAAGCCTGAGCAATATTTGAGGTACTTCAGTTAATTTTAGCTGAGAGTTATCTTAAAGGAAGTCAAGGAGATTTAAGATGGAGACAGAGAATGGGAACTTCAACCTGTAACTGAAGGAGGAACTTGGCTACAAACTGTGCTGGAGATTTTGTTCAGTAGCTGCACTGCTATAACCTGGCTTACTCTTCCAACCAGGTAGCTGAAAACTTTGTTCCTCCGTTGTTGGATGCAGTTCTCATCGACTACCAGCGGAATGTCCCGGCCGCTCGGGAGCCCGAGGTGCTCAGTACCATGGCTATCATTGTCAACAAGCTGGGGGGACACATCACTGCTGAAATACCTCAGATCTTCGATGCTGTTTTTGAGTGCACATTAAACATGATCAACAAGGTATTTTATGTGTAAAACCCGAGATAAGACATCTCCCTCTGAAGCAACGTGTGGGATCTTGTGATTCGTGGCTCTTTTCCCAGTCTCGGAGCACATTTGTGGCACTTGATGAAATTTCTGCTCAAATGAGTGTACTTGGTTTATAGTTGAGCTGTCTAGTAAGAGGTCTTAAATTGCTTTAAACTTCTCTGGTTAGCTCTTGATTTAAGCCATTAGTCCTTTTTCTGGGGCATTGGAGCGCTGCACTTCTGCAAGCACAAGTCAAATGTCAGTGTAGGACTGACTGCTAAAATTGATAAATATTTAAAGTGTAAGAGCAGCCCTACTGCTCAGTTGAGTATTTCCTCACTAAGTGTGCAGTACCTACTGACTTGCTCTGTTTAATGGAAGATGCTGTGATGGAACTTATGGAGACCTGGCTTTTTTCCCTTTTCCCTTCTAGGACTTCGAAGAATATCCTGAACATAGAACAAACTTCTTCTTGCTACTCCAAGCTGTAAATTCTCACTGCTTCCCAGCCTTCCTGGCCATTCCACCTGCACAGTTCAAACTTGTCCTGGATTCTATTATTTGGGCTTTCAAACACACAATGAGAAATGTCGCAGATACAGGTAAATGGAAGTATTTAGTACAGAGATTTTCTAGTAGAATGCTCTTCTTTTTATTCCTTTTCTTTAATCAGACTTAGCATATTGTTCACATAATTCTGCATTTCCACAAGGACAGAATTCCTTTGTCTCAGCTTCAAGGTGTCAGCCAGGGATCCATGGATGGGCTGAGATGTTTGGTTGTTGTTTCATTCCTGTAGCTGGAAGAGAACACGATTACAATTTCTACTTGCACTTCTTTGCCACGTGAGCATTGGCACTCTTCTGAAATGGCTGAACAGATGCAGCAACTTAAAATGGTGCCACAAAAAATTGTGAAACCGGTGATTCTTTTAGCCATTTAGGGATGGGGAAAAAGGATGTTTTTTCAGTTGCATTTCAGGAAGTAAAGTAATTAAAGTTTCCATTTAAAGCTAAACATTAAAACATCTTTCCTTATTGAAATAGCCAACACTGTTGGGTAGAGGGTTTGCTCATCAAATGTGGTGTGATTGGCTCTATCTAATGATATGCTAATGATGGTATAATGAAGCTGAAGGCGTGTGCCATGTCTGGGAGGCAAAGCCATCACCTGCACCATGCTGGGCATCCTGCTGCCCATCAGGACTTTTTGGGACATTGCTGTTGTGTTGGAAAAGGCTGAAATCTTCCCAGCTGTTGGACTGTTGTTCCCTTGGTCACCCTTTAAATGCCTGTTTCGCAGGACTCCAGATCCTTTATACCCTACTCCAGAACGTTGCACAGGAGGAGACGGCTGCCCAGAGTTTCTACCAGACGTATTTCTGCGACATCCTCCAGCACATCTTCTCCGTGGTCACAGACACCTCACACACTGCAGGTGAGAACATGCCCTGTGTGTGAGGCAGGTGGTGCAAACCATCCCTCTGAACATCAAAATAATGGCACACATCCTGTTCTGAATAACAACTGCCTGTGTCTGGCTTTGATCCATGCAGGTTTGACAATGCATGCGTCAATCCTTGCATACATGTTCAACTTGGTAGAAGAGGGAAAAATAAGTACTCCTTTAAACCCTGGAAACCCAGTGAACAACCAAATGTTTATTCAGGAGTATGTGGCTAATCTCCTCAAATCTGCATTTCCTCACCTGCAAGAGTAAGTCTGCCATGATTCGTTCATGCTTCTCAGTGAGTTCTTATTTCATGAAATTCTAACTGGTGTGTTTTGCTGTCAGTGCCCAGGTTAAGCTGTTCGTAACAGGACTCTTCAGTTTAAACCAGGATATTCCTGCCTTCAAGGAGCACCTAAGGGATTTCCTGGTCCAGATCAAGGTACATGGGCATGTTTTTCTCAAGAAATGAAAAACTGTTTTCAGCAGGATTTTGTCACACAGGACAGTACGGAGTCAAGTGCTTGAGAAATCGAAGTTATTTTGCACCTTTTCAAAATGCAGTGAGAACTCTGTCCAGTGGTGTGTGTGACTGAGTGGTATTCATGGAACCTGTTTCACTGGGATTTAATTTCATAAATAGGGTTTGAATGCCATTGCTTGTGTTTTATATTGTGCACACAATCCTTATGTTTTAGGACAACTGCAAAGCTAAATTTAATGGGAAATAAGTTGTTTTTTAACCAGATTTTTTTGTTCTGCTTGGAATTGGGACCACTTTTGAAATTCACTACACTAATGCTATGCCTTTAGTTTTTGTAAGGATGCTGGAATGATGAGATTGTAGGAAATAGTCTGTTAATTCGTTTTGAGATGGCAATTGTCAGGTATTTTAGGGTAGTAACAATTCTGCCATAATGGTAATGCACTCCAGATGTTGGGTTTGGCATCCCATTCTGTAACACATGGTGAAATTCATTAAGTATTGCTTTATATTAATTGTGACTTAAGGAACAGGAAACCTGACATGCAAGTAGCCTGTCAGGGAACAGGAAGGGAAGATGATTCCTGTATAATTTTGGAAGCTATTACTCTGCCTTAAGCACTTGACAATAAACTGATGTTTTTGTGTGAATTTTCCCAGGAATTTGCAGGTGAAGACACATCAGACTTATTCTTGGAGGAGAGAGAAACAGCCCTTCGGCAGGCTCAAGAGGAGAAACATAAACTTCAGATGTCTGTACCTGGCATCCTTAATCCACATGAAATTCCTGAGGAGATGTGCGATTAAAAGCAAAAATAAAACAAGTTTTGCAGTTTTCTTTCTGTACAGCTACTTTGTTGTGATAGAAGAAAACAGCACTTGGATATTTGTTGACCAAAATGATGCCAATTTGTAAATTAAAATGTCACCTAGTGGCCCTTTTTCTTATGTGTTTTTTGTATAAGAAATTTTCTGTGAAATATCCTTCCATTGTTTAAGCTTTTGTTTGGTCATCTTTATTTAGATTTGCATGAAGTTGAAAATTAAGGCATTTTCAAAGTAATTACTTCATGCCCATTTTGTGGCTAAGGGGAAAATAGGCAAAACGTAACTTGTAAAAGACTATATTGCAAAATAATACAATTTCCTGTAAGAGTATCGATTTTTTAATTCGGAGTCATTTTCTTTCTAGTCTGTCCTGCAGTCTAGGAGAAAAGGTAAAGAGTAAAGCAGATTGAATTAATTGTTAAGCAGAGGATCCTAGTGCTGCGTTTGTTCTGATCAGTTAGCAGCTTTCTGGACTGAGTGGTAAGGCTATAGGCTACGTGTATTTGCAAGTTGTATGGCAAGTTTGCAGCAAGATCATGTGCATATCATCCCATTGTAAAGCAACTTCTAAAGAGTATGGGAACACAGTACAGTTAGTTATTTTTACACAGTTCTTTTGTTTTTGTGTGTGTGCTGTCGCTTTGTCGACAACAGCTTTTTGTTTTCCTCAATGAGGAGTGTTGCTCATTTGTGAGCCTTCATTAACTCGAAGTGAAATGGTTAAAATATTTATCCTGTTAGAATAGGCTGCATCTTTTTAACAACTCATAAAATAAAAAAAAAACTGGCTTTTGAGATGACTTATACTAATTTACATTGTTTACCATGCTGTAGTGCTTAAAGAACACTACTTAAGAGCAAAATAAACTTGGTTTACATTTATTTTTCTTTCTTTGGCTTATTCTTTTATTGGATGAAAATGCTGTGATCATATTTAAGATTTGTATTTGAAGGCATAGGAAGAGTTCCTTGAGGTCTAGATAACTGTTGCTTCTGGCTTGCCTCGTCTCAAGGACTTTGGTTGTGCTTGAAGTTACCACAAACTAAGTTGGGTTCCATTTGGAAGTACAGTAGCTGTTCTGACTTACCTCCATGGATAACTATTCCATACCACGTTACTATAAAATGCCAGGAATGAGGTACTCTTGCTCTTTTTCTCTCTGGACTCTTTGCAATTTATTTCAAAGAGGTATTGCACTGTATCTTGACTAAACAGTTAATAATAGTCCATGTTAATAACATGCGTAGACAAGATCTACAGTTATTTTTCTACCTAAAGTTTTGTAGTTAAATGATTTTCACAGATTTATGAAGCAGTATGAACACTAAGGTTGTGTACAGTCTTGGCTTCCCCATCTCTCTGGTGTCTTGTCTCTGTTCTCTAACAGTCGGTGTCGAGCTCTCCCGAAGTTTCTCCGTGGATTTGGTGTCCAGTCTCCAGGCTGTTACTGGGATGAGGTGTAGCCATTGTCGGAGAGCTGTCACAGGAGCCAGGCAGGCGTGGGGGTGTTGTGTGTCCCCTTGGGTGCTGTAGTTATGGACTTTGTGCTGTGTATTCCTTTGCAGTAGAAGTGCATGAGTTAGCAGTGTTCCTGTAGGATGTAGCTGTGCCTGGAATGTTTCCAGGCTGGAGTCTCGGCCCCTCTGTGTCTGTGAGCATCTCCCCGTGTGTTTGACCCTGGCAAAGCTCAGCAGCTCCCACGGGAAGGGCCTTGGGCTGTGGCAGTGGGAGCTGGCACTGCTTGGAGACCTCCTCAAAACCCCGTGGCTGGGACTGCCTACAGCCTCCCAAAGTCTAAGTTACTGCCAGAGTTACAAAACCCATTTCTTACTCTTCTTAAAGCTCCCAGTTCCAGCTTTTTCATGTCTTCCCACCAACGTGGAGCTTTCTGCTCCACCCTCAAGGCAATATTGTCTTTATTGGGCAGTTTAAAGTGCAGCAGTTGGAGTCCTGTTGAAGGACACATCTGGAAAGGACATGAAATGGCTTGTGAGCAGGCTGAGTCACAGCATTAGAGCTACAGATTACCAAAAGTGTGCAGAGAAATAAGAAAAGGTTATTAAAATGGAAATAGACCCCACCAATAGCAGATTGCATCCCGTGAGTCACAGAGCTGAACGCTGAATTGGTTCTGGTGTGTGGTGGTATTAACTCTGCATTCAGAACAGTTCTGAACAAAAATACACACATTTGTGTTTATGCACCTTCCTTCAAGGTTGAAGTTAGGCTGAGGCTCGTGGTTTGGTTGTTCACTGAAGATTTAAATGTGGCCTGAACTCAGAAACGACAAACCCAAAACGTATTTTTATGTTGATTCAGAGAAGAGTTGTTAGGTTATTTTGATACCTTGTGAGTTCTCTAGTAACAAAATTCTAATCTTAGGTTTTGCTTCCCTTTTAGATCTAAAAATTTACTGTGGTCTTGTCTTGTTCTCTTAAGATAATTGGTGCCTTTCCCTGATCTCTGCAGCTGCTATAAAAATGCAGTGTCTGTGGAGTTCTGGATACCATTAAAGATTTGACTTGTGTGTGTGCATATTTCTACATATTTCTAGTGCAGTTATCCTGAATGTGAAAAAAAAAAAGACAATGTACATCTAAGAAAGTTCTAGTTCTAATGCACACTCTGTAAATCAAAATATATGGATAAAAAGCATGAACCATCATATAAACATCTCCATAACTTGTAATTATATGTAAACCAATGTTTTGTGCATATTTCTATACAGATTTTACAGAAAAAAAAAAGAAAAACAAAACAGTTCTGTGTACTCCAGGTACATTGATAAATACAAATATTTCGGGGTGTTTTCTGTGTTTACATGAATTTGATTGTCAGCTGATGAAGACACCCCAAGTACTTGTTTCAGGCTGCCATGATGTGTTTGCTACTGTAACTGAAGCAGATTATCTTCCAAAGCATTTTAGGTTAGTTGGTTTTGTTTTTTTTAAACTAGAATAATTTGGTGTGTGTTAATCTGATTGGTTTAAGTGAACTATTTTCCAATAAAGCTAATATTTATGCAAAAAAAAAGCTTTAGAAATGCTCATCTCTTTAGGAAGCTCTAAGAGTTACTGCTGATAGTTTTTAGCACTGTAAAGGCAATAAAACTTCAGCTTTAAGGGGAAAAAAAATAAGAAAAGATGCTGAAAATAATGCATTAAAATGTGTGGTGAGGGACCACACTGTCCCAGAGTCCATTTATCACTGGGTGAATGATAATTATTGATCCCAGACTCCTGGGGTGCTGGAAGGTGTGGCCAAACTTCCTTCTCCCCCTTACTAGCTTTGTCTCCAGGTGTTACAGAGCTAAGCTGAAATGTTGGAGATAGCTCTTTAAAAACCATCAGTAAAAGAATAATCCTGTCCACCTGCCCATCAGGAATGGTCCTCTGCAGTTCATTCCTCAAGACTGAATTTATTTTTAGGCTTTCAGCTTCAGGAAATGCTCACTTCGTTGTCCAAGGCTGTCCCTGTCAGCAGGATTCCCTTGGGAAAAGGTTTGGCCATTCCCATTTAGGGAGTAATTTTTCAGGTCATTATCCCATGTACAATGCACCTCAGCTACCTAAAAGCCCCAGATTTCACACCTACAAACCTGTGAGCACTTTTTTTGTGTTTTAAGTCTGTACAGGGAAAGATGGGATTGAGGAGGAATATTTTGGAGATTAAAAATATGGAAGAAAATGAGAGACTCAGATTTTCACTTTTATTTACTCCTTGTAAGTCAAAGCCACCCAACACTTTCCTGGGTCATCTCTTCCCAGATTCACATTAATATCTATGGTGGGGCTGGTTTTTGGTTGTGAGCACCCTTTAAATCTTAAATCCTTTCCAGTAGTCTCAGCTTTTCCTGAGTCTTGAAATCTGCAGTTTTTGGTGGATCTTGTGATTTCAGCAACTATTATCAGGAAGAATAGGCTAATTTTACAAGTGGAGTGGGGAGGGGAGTAAAAATCTTCCCTCCTCTGCTGGAGAGCAGGCTGCAGCCCACTTCCCAGCCCAGGGCTGGTTATTTTAACAGGGACCTTACTAACCAGACAGGAAAAGTTCTGCAAAGGAACATTGCAAATATGGGTTTCACTACTAAAAAGTCCCAAGGAGGTCCAAATGTACAAGAGAAGCTGCCTGGACCACTTTGGTAGTGGTTCAGTTTCTGGTGGCAGTGTCTCATGCTCAGAAATGTCTGTACTTACATGATATTTGTGGCCAAATTTTGAGTATTCTATACTATTTGGAGTAGATCAATTTGCATTTGTCTTCTCAGGGTGCTGTGATACCAAAGTCTAGTTAGACATGAACCCTGTTGAATACAGTTTAGAATGCTAGAAGAGCAACGAAAGTCAAGTGCTGATACTTAAATGTGAGTAAACTTAAACTGATTCTGTTGCTTGTGGTTTCCAGCAGCATTCCAGACACAAGGTCACAGATTTAACTGGACTCCAGTGACACTACTAGCTCAGTGTTGGGATGTGAATTTTGGAAATTCATGTTCTTGCTCTTAATCCAGTCCCAAACTTGGATTAAGAATTTTTGTTTTGCCCAAGTCTTGCATTTATCTAAGTTACTCCTCTAGAAGAACTGTGCTGGCACTTTACCAGAGCAAATATTCCCAGAGGAGGAGCACTGCAGCCAGGGAAAGGGAAGAGGCCTCCTGAGGATAAAACAACCTTGCTGAAATGGCACACAGAGAGAAGAAAGGTTAAGAGGAAGAACAAAGCATGCAAGAGCAGGAGGCTGACAGGTCTTGCCTTCAGCTTGGAAGCTAACACTTAATTTAAAAGAATTCAATTTAGTCTGTAGATTAAAAAAAAAAAGTGTGCAGTAAAAGGAATCAGGCTTTCACACTCTGTTCTGCTCAAAAGCAGGAGGGACTCAAGGTCACCCATGCTCTTCTGCTGTATTCCTTGAGCTTGGCATGTGACACCACGCTCCAGAAGGTCCCTTCTGCTGACTCAGGTGTTTACGTGGTGCTGCACGCAGATCAGACAGCTGATTGCTCAGGAAACCCATCTTTGAAGATGTTCTGGCAGTTCCTTTTGAGTCTGTTACAAAAAGTTACTGCAGGGCCTGTATAAGGAAGAAAGAGCAGAGAGAAAAGTGCAAATTCAAACCAGATGATGCAGACTGTAGAATGAGGTATTCTACAATAACTGAAATCATCTTGGACACACAGAAGGTAAGGCAGCACATCAAGTGAAAACTAACAATAGATGCATAACATAAAATCCTCTGATCTACCTTTTGATGGACCTCAAGCTTTGAAATCAGTGCTGTAGAAGATAAAGGTGGTCACTACATTAATTCAGGCAGGAACATAATTGCAATGTTCTGGACTCCTTTTATTCTTCCCTTATGAATTCTCAGGCTAGCTGGAAGACATGAAGCAACCAAGAAAGGCTTTACAGGGTCCAGTAGGTCTGTGTGATTTTAATAACTAAACCAGTTAGCTATTAAATAGTTATTATTACGGAGGTTTAGTGACATAACCAGTTAGTTTAATAGCTAACTAGCTCATAGTGGTCAGATTTCTATCAATAGAAATTACATAATCGAGAAAAGACACTATCAGGAATTCAAAAATCTACAAATTAAATCTAAGGAGAAAGAGCAGTAAAATATTCAGGGAAGTTTTTAGGTTTTTACTCAGAGTTCATCCTCTCTCTTGCATTACTACACTTTGTTATTCCCATTGAAATACATTTGCATTAACATGTTATGTGACTTAAAGTGACAGACAAGGAATCTGTGTCTCTGTAGACTCTCAGGTTAATTTTCTGTATTAGTAAAAGGAAATTTCAGCAGGCAATATTTAGGAATGGCTATCCTCGTTGATAAGCCTAACTTGGAAAGTATTTCAAAACAAAGCAGTGACAAGAACTCTGGGTGGAGCACCATTCCAGTATATTCCTGACTTACACTGTAGTTGTTCTGTACCTGTTGTTTACAGTAAATTGTCTTTTAGTTTTAAAACACCAGTGGAAATTTTTGTTGTAGTTTAACAAAGCGATGCCTTGAGGATTGTTTGGAGGTGAGCATTCTGTGCCCTGGAATGGGAGGTTACACACACAACCACCACAGTGTTATCAGCCTGGATAAATATGCAAATGGAATTAAAAACAACCCCAGAACTGCATCTCAGCAATGCCATCAGATTTATTTCAAGTGGAAGAAATATGAGACAGCCACTGAGAAATTCAAAACAACTTTTTGGGGTTTTTCCCCCCCTCATTTGGTGATTCTATTTGACTTTCTATTAAACTACATTGCATCTGCATTGCGGCTATTAATAGATTTGGGTTTTTAATCCTGTGTACAGGTGGGTGAACTCGGAGGGTTCGGAGTTACACACGGACTCACCACTGGGTGGTACTACAGAAATAAAAAATAGCGCTTAATACTCGGGAAGTGCCTACTTTGGGGGAGAAAAGCCAGCCAAGATCCATCATGTGATCCATACTCCAGTTACATGTACCTGGGAGAGGGAGCGGGATTGAGAGACGGCAAAAAAATAAAAGGATTGGGCTTTTTTTTTTTTAATGGAAAACAGGTATTTGCCTGAAAATTTGTCATCCACGGGTTTGAAACCTCGTTCAAAACGTACATCCAAGACAGAATGAACTAACTCGTAGTTTTAACACCATAAATTACGTATCCTTAATAATTAAAGGTTTTCGTTTATTTTGACCGTGTCTTTTATTTAGAAAAGGCTATTTCCAGCCAGTCACAGATGCCACTACTCATTGCACAGACTAAATCACGGTGCAAGAAGGGGGGCAAAAAAAAACCCCAAACCAAACCAGGGCAATAAAAATAAAAAACCATGAGGTAAAAATAAATTAGTTATTAGTAGAAAACGCTACCGTGGCCCTCCAAAAGCCCAAATTTTCGGGGTCGGGGCCGGCGGCGCCCACAGGTGCCCCCGCTCCCCTCAGGCGCGCTGGGCGGGAAGGAGATGGCGGCGGCTCTTCCGTCCCGCGCCGCGACGGCGGAAAACGCCAATAAACCACCCAAAAGACCTGGAAACCCGCCTGGAAGCCGGGAGCTTCCTCGCTACCCAGCTCGGCTCAGCGTGCTAAGCGCTCCCTTCAGGCGGGAGGTCCCCGAGGCAGCCCGGCGAGCGCGGCGGCTGCAGGCGGCGAGGAAAGGGGCGGGCAGGCGAAGCCGCTCCCCCGGCGCTGTGACAGCGGCGGCGTGCGCGCGTTCCTGGCGGAGATTCCCGGCCGCGGGAGGCGGGAAGAGGGCAGGGAGAGGGCAGGGAGAGGCGCTTCCCGCCCTTCGCCGGGCGCGCGCCCAACCGCCGCCGCCGCCATTTTACCCTCCCGCCCCCTTGCCTCCTCCTCCCCGCTCGCCNCCCCCATCAATCATCAATCAGCAGCACCGAGCGGATCAATCAATGGTCGGGAGGAGGCGGCGGCGGCGGCTGCTGCTGTTAATGAACAATGTGTGAGAGCTGCGCCGAGCTGCTGGAGGTGTTAAATGAGAGTAAGTGCGGCCGCCCTCCCCCGCTTCCCTCCCCCCGGGCGGGGACCCCGCGGACCCTCCTCTGCACCGGGTTACAGCCCTGCTTCGCCTCCTTCCTCGCCTCTCCCCGCCCGCCTCGGGCCTCCCGGCCGCGGGGTTCCCTCTCTCCCCTGCCATGGAGGAGCTCCCTCCATGCCCTGCTCGGCGCTTCCTTCCCCCTTCCTTCCCCGCTCCCCGCGGCCTGGGGCGGGCCTGCCGCCGCCGTGTCCCCGCTCCATCCCCCTTTTCCCTCGGGATCCGCATCTCCGGCAGCCGCGGCGGGGCCTGGCCGGGCTGAGGAGCTGCTCGGGAGCCGCTCCGGGGCAGTCGGGCCTGGGCTGGGTCCCTTTTAACCAGCAGTAGCAGTAGCAGCAAAGGCGGCTCGGAGTGATCCTGCCTCCCCCTCCCTGTGCCTGGCCTCGGTGCGCGGTGCAGGTGCTTTTCGGGCACCGATTCTCCCGAAGCTCTGAGGGAAGCGGCGCCCGGAGGAGCCTGGCTCGGCTTGGCGAGGTTGGGAAGGTGCTGCCGGGTGTTTGGCTTCGGGGGTGGTCTCTGGCTCCCTCCCGAAGTTTCCTCTTGACGAGTGTTAGCGGCAGGGTCGGAGGGGTGGTACAGCAGGTGTTCCCCCCGCTGCCGCTGGAATCGGGAGCATTTGGGGCACGAAATTCCCTGTAGGCCTCGTGTATCCCTTGGAACCTGCGCTCCGTGGCAGCCAAGGTACCTTCCCAGCTTCTCAGGAGCTCTGCCTCACGAACAAAGACCAAAAAAATCACCATTTCTACGGATGCTGAGGAATTGAAACAACTTACCGGCTGAAGTTTGTAATTAGAGGGAAGTTTAACTACCTCGGATCTTAAACATGGCATTTTTCCTGGTTACACTCTGCAAATCCTGTTCCAGCAGAGTGGAGCACAGAATGCTGCCTAGGACAAGGTTTGGGTAGAGTTGTCCTCACTGTTTTGAGGCCCATGTGCTGTTCTTCCCTAGGATCCTACAAGAGTTCAATGTTGGCCTCTTTCTTGCTGGAGGAATAGGGGATTTCAGTGATGGCCAGCATTTCATTTGAGAAGTAAAAATGTAGGTGTAAAAGTAACTTTTGGGAGAGTTCAGTGGCTGGAATAAATCAGATCGTGTCGATATTACACACCAAATGGTTATTTAAACAGTAGGTTCAAAATAAGACTAAATTATCAATTGTATATGATGACAGCTGCTTGTTGGAAGAGAAAACTTCACTTGCTTTGGATGGGTTGATCAGTAATCGTTGCTTAAACTTGATTTGGATTGGTATAATCAAATAGGAGAAGTTGTAACATTAAATTTGATATTTTAAGGAATCCCTGAAATTCCAGTATGACTTGATTTTTAGAGGTGTTTTAAGGTAATTGGGATTGATGGAGATAGATATTTCCCTATAGATAAAGCAATGTCTTCAATCATTTTAAGAATTCTTTTTAAATGTAGATCTATCTATATATGTATATAAAACTAGGGTATGGATAATTTAATGGTTCTGCATTATATCAGTAATATCTCTGCTATTAAGTGGAAGGAGATATGTCTTTGAAAGTCAAAATCCATTAGGAAAATTCTGAAGTACTGCTGCTGTGTAGTTAATTTCAAAAAATGCCGCTTAAGTGACATTAGGTTTGGCCTTCCCTTCAGAGAAAGAAGCCCCCTGTAAATCACCAGAACTGTTTGGTGTGTGTGTTTGGGTACAAAGACATGTGACAAAGGTGTTCCCTTCTCGCTGGATGAGACTGAGTTTTGAGGAAGGGGTGGTTCCTTTTATAACTTCCAGTTGAGTTGTGTTCCTTAAGTAGTAATGAAAGGTACTTAATACAAAAATCATGTCAAGCTTTGATTTTTAAAACACTGCAGCAGAAATGAAAAGTGGTAGTAAAGAATGAGGTCGTGGCCAAAATGTGTGAGCCACAGGCTGCCAGCAGCTTCCTTTGCTGCCCACGGAGCATTTGGGATCAGCTCTGCACTGGAACTGCCCAAGCAGGGTTTTCAGAGAGCTCCAGGAAACAGCATCTCCTTTCTTGTGGAGTTTTTTTGCTAAACCAAACGTTTTTACATGGCCACACACTGGCCTTTGTCTTCATTTGCTCTAATGTTTACAAAATATGATTTGGTACCAATTGCATTACAGGTGACTTGGAAAGGGGAGTGACAGCATCTCTCAGTGTGGTGTTTGGGAAGGAACACGTGGGAAACTCCTGATTTCATCCTAAGAACTTAACCAACTGAGGGGTGACAGAAGGGTGAAACTGAGCAGCTCTGCCATCGAACAGGCATAGTTTTATTAGAAGCATATTAGAACCCCCTGCAAACTGCTGCACTGTTAACCCACACCCCATAGCTGTGCAGAGCTGGGGATTTTGTCCAGCAATGACCTTTGTATAGGCCCAGGGTTGTGTCCAGGTCCTGCATCCTGATTTTGTCACAGGCAGTCAGTGGTCCTGGCTCTGTGGCACTCAGGGGCTGCCTGAGGTGCTGAACTGGATACCTGTGGATTGATAAGCTCATTTTTTTGGCCAAAGGTATGTAAGCATGCATGTGTGTATTTAACATACATTGCTGTGCTTAAGCATGAGAAGCAGGCAGTATTAGAATTAGCAGTGTTGGGGTTTTTGGCATATATTTCTTTTTCCTCTTTTGTAGCATCTTGATTTTCAGCATTTGAGCTGCATATACAACCCAGTAAACTCCCTGATGTTGAAGTTATTTCCTGAGAAGTAGTAACTTCAAGTTATGATTTGGTCCAGGAACTCAGTAAAATGTAATTTACCCTATGAAAGGCCTAGACTTTAGAGGAGTTTTTGTACTATAAGACAATCTGTTCAATCAGAGCACACAGTCTTAATTTCTCACTGTAGGTTTCTAAGCATCGTTTACATTATCCCAAGCAGGGTTTAATAGGAGTAAAGTCTATAAAGAGTCTGATTTTTCTTTAATTAATCTTCCACAATATAAACATTTTTAGTAACCTTTAATAGAAGAAAAAAAGGGAAGACACAATGGGCTGCTTTTTAAGATAAGGCCACTTATTTACAAAAGGCTTAAGAACAGATTCTCATGGCATTAATTATAGGGGCTCATTGAAATGTGCACAAATTTTACAGGAGAAGTGCATTGAGGACATGCTGTCATTTTATGTTAATCTACAATATTCTGTATCCCAAAGTGAACCCTGATATACTTTGCATTCCTTAGTTTCTTTGGATGCCAGATCTTGTCAGTCTAGGAGGGTTTATATTGAGGTTTCATTTGTTCTTGAGAAATATTTATATTTCTGTGCTGTCCAGAGGCCCTGATCAGGCCAGCTCTGTTTTGCTAGGCACTGCATGGATATCCAGATAATCTCAACCCTCAAGTAAGCAAGAAAACACAGAAATGTCACATCAGAGGTGGGTTTGGCCATCTCAGGTCTCTTACAGGAGTTCTGCAGCTTGCTGTGTCCCACCTGGAGCCAGGGCCATCGTTTGAGCTGCCTGTAGATCCACACCATCCCTGTGGAGGCATCTTGAGGACGTGGTGCTCTGTGCTGGGTGTTTGCTGAGTGCCAGACTGTCCTGGGAGTGCCTCCTCTTAGCTGGAAGTGCCAGTCTGGTTCTCAGAGCAGTCCTGAGTCAGCATCCTCACAGTGCTGGCCACGGCGTGTCCCAGAGAGCCCAGCTCAGCTCGGTTGCTACGAGGCTTCCCTTTGGGACTGCAGCTGATCTTGATGTGTATTGACTTCGAACCCCATTGGTTTAGGTTTGGTTTGTTCTTCTTGTTTGGTTTGGGTTTTGGAAAAGTAAGAAACAAAGATTACAACATGGAAAAATAGGGTTTATTATGTAGTGGCAGCTGTGGTTTTAGGTTACCTTGGTAGGCCCCTGTTATTCCCACTTCTTGGTTTCTTGGAACAAAGTTTGTTTTCTTCCCAGCATTCTGCTCTGCTTTTTTCAATTATTACCTCTTTAGGCTGTTTTTTTTCCCCAATCAGCTCTGAAATCTTATAAAGTCAGTTCACCCTGATAATTAGAGCCTTCTAGATGTTATTCTACTACATCAGCTTGCAGGTTAGTTTTCTCCTCATGTTTTCTCTTTAGTAAACTAGAAAAATAAAAATCCCCGATGACCAACCCAAACCAAACCCCCCCAGTTTACTGAAGCACAGGAGATGAATGTGGACACAGACTCTTGTTTTTCTCTCTGTTATCACTGTCAGCAGGCCTGCAGAACTGCTCGCAGAATGATCAGGTCCATAAAACACTTGAGGTGCTGGAGTGCTTTACTGTTTGTATAGTTTCAGGATAGCCCTGAATTTGGATGCTGGAGATGCTTGGCTTGACTGCTTGTTGTGTTGTTCTGGCATGTAGGGAGTACAAAGAGTAGCCTTGGAGGTTGGGTGAGGGGTTCCAAAACATTGCAGCATACAGTTTGCTCTTTGGGATCTGGAGAGGATCAATATTTTGTGCTGTCAGAACTCAGATATGAAGGATGTGTTATAAAATTATTACAAATATTGCATCATTAACATCACTTGGTCTCCATGAGCTGCTCTCACTTGTTCAGTGGTTACCTGTAAACTTCAGGATTGATTACTTGATTACTGCTGGTGTTTTGTGCAGATCTAAAGTTTCATTTGGCTGTTTGATGATTCCTCTTGTGCAAAACTGTACAAGATGTCTCTGTTGCATGGCTTTTTCTTTTTTTTTTTACTTTTTTAAAAGAGTCATCTTTTTTTTTCCATTAAGTGATATTTCCATATTCAGAACATTTGTTGGGGTAACTGCCCAACCTTTTGGATCTTTGCTGTCTTCTGTTGAAGAAAAGAAAGTCACTTGTTTGTAACACTGAAATTCGGTAATTTTTCCATGTTTACTTTTGTCTTTGACCCTTCTTAAGGCAATGAGCAACCAGGCTTAAAGGAAAATGAAAATAACCTTTTCTTTATAGCAGCATTGCCAAATTGCAGTTACGGTCTGTGAAGTGCTACTCCAAATGAACTGGAGTAAATAGAGGGGAAAAATGGAAGGAGGATCTTGTATCCTCGCTAATTGTAAACTTTCTAAAGTGAAAGGGAAGGTGACACTAAGACAAAGTTGGTTTGTTTGTAATTGTAAAGCAATTGAAGGAAAAGCTCTGTGACTTTAATAGCCAAAAGGCTTCTATTTTTGGAAAGATATTTCAGCTTTTGTTCTGTACAATTCTTTTGGTTCATGTTATTTGATGTGATCAGAAATGATTTTGTCCTGAGACTTTTCCTGTTCAGGCTGCTGCAAACTGGTTCCTTCTCCTTGCTCAAGCCACTTGATCAGTGAAGCTGAAGATGAGTTACGTAAATCCCATTCTGCTGAGTTTTGTTGTGAGGTACAGACCACTGATGTGTATTTACCAAGATGCTTCTCTTTGTGTATAAGGAAATCTTGTGTTGGATAAGTACTTGGAAAAGTATCCTTAAAGCCATGAGACTCTAGCACTGTAGATCAGTCAGTGGAAAACTTCAAGGAGAATGAAGAAAGCAAGAAAAGGAAAGAAAAGCATCCCTTGCTTCATGTTCAAAAGATACTTGATCAGTGTAGAGCTTGAAGCCATCATGTTTCCCATGTAGGAAATCTTCCTATTGGATTATTCTTTGGATGTGTTTGGTGCTGTATTGCTTTCCCTCCATCAGGGTAGTTTTCAAGTCACCCAAGTCCCAAGCAATTCCTGAGCCAAATCCGAGACAATGTGCTTTAGGCTATCCATGATGTTGTTGGGGGTGGCTCTTCTACCAGAGCAGCTCTTGGAGCTGTCCTTGGCCCTGTCACTCTGGGGTTCAGGGGCAGGATCTCAGCGAGCAAACCTGGCTCCAGTTCCCTTGGCTGCCTTGGAGGTGGTGCCTTGGCTTTGGGAGATTGATGGTTTTGTCTGCCATGGAGACACTTGAGGGCATGATGAGCCTCGCCCATTCCTTTAATTCATAGAATTCCTTTTTGCTGCTTCTTCTTCCGTGTTATTGCTGATACAGACTTTTTATGTTAGAGGTTTTAATTCCTTGCTACTTGATTTCTTCATGTCACTGCAGTTTGCTTCCATCTTTCTGTATTCAACTAACATTGAATCAGAAAAGCAAATCCTGGAGCTGTTTTCTGTGTCCAAGTGATGAGCTGGCTGTGATTTGGCATTTTAGTGTTTGGGAGGGAAGATCAATGTTTACTTCTTGGTTCCTTTTATTTCATCTGTTTTCTTCTCTGAGGTTTTTTTTTCCCACTTAGCTAATAGGGATTTTTGCAGGCCAGGCTACACCTTTGTAGTTGTCTGGATGCTGGGACAATGTGAAAAAGTTTCTTACCATCCTCAGGAGCAAGTGGTTGTGCTGATTACTCAGTGCTGCTTGTAGTAACAGCATGCTGCAATTAAACAGAGTTGTGGCCATTTAATTTCTGTCATTTAAGCTTATATTGAGGTGATTTCTTCTTTCATTCTGTGCGGCAAATTGGCAATTTCTTGAAAATGTGAAGAGGTGAGAAGCCATTCTTTCCACTTTGTTCCTTTCCTTGTATGGGAATTGATTTGCAATCTGCATGCTAAACTCAGACATGCAACTGTGAGGATTTCTGTGGTGTTCTTAACACTTACTAAAAATATCCAGCTTGTTGTAGATTTGCAAAGTTTTATTTCTGGAGTTGTTGAGATCCAGCAGGTCTAGTGGACGGTGAGCTTCTCAGGGGCACTCTGGTGCAAATGCATTGCAGTTCTGTGCATTTGTATAGGACTGCTCCTGAGATTTAGTGCTGGAGCAACTGGTGGAAGAAGCTGAAACTTGTCAGAAAAAATCCTTATGGAAGATGCACCTTTGGGAGTTAAACCTTTCTTCAGCTAATTTGTAGAAGGGCTGTGAGTAAAACGTGACAAACCCATGACAATTGAAACTCGTTTCTAGATCAGTATCCCTGCAGATCATTTATTACTATCAAGGAGATGAGTGGCAGAACTTTTTTTGCCTTTTCCCACACTTAGCACACATTGAAGAAGCCTCCAATTCATTGTGCTGACTTCCACTTGAGAGTTTTTAATCTATGTGATTGTGTGTGGAAACATGCTTTATGCTGTGTTGTTCAACATTCATTGTCTTTATCTTTCTGTTGTGCTTCTTGGATCATTTGGGGGGGATTTGATAATGTTTAGCAAGAGTTTAATTTCATCTTCAGGAAGTGCTTGATTGCCTGTTTATTATTCTGTGACACGTAATTATTAAATTCTTCATCATTTAGGTTTCGATACAAACCCCAGGGCTTTCACCAGCAGTGAAATCACTTTTAAGTGGGTGTGAACTGAAAAACTGGTTTTTTTCAGAGTGATTTTCTGCCTGTAGTCTCTGTTCTTTGCAAATTTCATCATCAGATTGTGGGCATCAACAAAACCGACAGCGCTTTCACATCTGTGCTCTGTCTGTTTGGAGAAGCTGTGAACAGTGCTGGAAATGGACAGTGAGGTGTTTGCTTGAGAGGGCAGCTCCAGAAAAGCTCTAGAGGGGCCAGAATATCCATATCTGCTGAGGAATTTGGGTACTGGGCTGTCTGTGGAAGGCTTGTGTAGCACAGCTGACCCACCCTTGTCAGGCACCTGTGTACTGGACATGAGGTGTGTGGTGGGATTGCACTCTGGGCTCGCAGGCAACAGCTGATACAAGAGACTGAAAACTTTATTTTTTCCTTCTTGGAACAGTTATGGGATAAAACTGGGGAGTGTGAGCTCGAAAGCTTGATAAAAGCTAATAAGTTCTGCTTAGTTGAAGGACAGTCAGTGCTGTAAATCCTTGTCTGGTCTCTGACTTCTTTCACAGTTAACAACAAACTGTTGCTGGTTTACTTAGGATTGAATTATTTTCCCCTCTGAGCTACTTTTCTTACCTTAATATTTGAAGTGAAATTTGTGCCACAGTATTTCAAGTCCTAAGTACCAGTGCTTGATCTGCTGATGTAATATTTAGAGTAGATGCAGTCTGATCAAGCTGATCAGAAATTGAAATAATTTTCCATCAGTGCCTTGGAAACTCAGTGGGTCTGAACAGCAGTTCCAGTTTGAGTCTGGAAAGAGTGACTTGGTTTTGAACTCTGTAGCCATAGCTACAGATACTGCCCCATGCGTATTTGCTGATGTGACACCTGTAAAAACATTTGTTTATATGAAAACGTCATCTGTAAATACATTTTCCGGTTGTGGGGGATGTTTGTCATGAAACTTAACTGCTCTCTTGGATATACTTACATGGACCCTGTGCATTGCCTTCAGCCATCTCTTATTTCTCTTGTTTCTTTCAACCTATCTGCTTTTAAAAATTATGTAATTGTTTTAGCCAGTAAATTACCTAATACACCATGTGTTTGAGAGAATTACTCAATACAGATTATCTGGCACAAAGGAATACAAAATTTGAGTGTGTATCTGAAAGTTGAGAGAGAGACAGTGACTTCACTGCTAGCCTGCCCTTCCTCAGAATTTTATTGTCCTTTCTGAATGAGTGTTGCTTGCACCTGTGCTGATGGAAACAAATAAAGCCTTGGAGTTCAAATGCTGAGCAAGCTCTTCCTGGGCTTTCAATGAACTGCCTGGAGCTCCATTGAGGATAATGACCCATTGCCCATTTACCTCTCATCTCCTTGTTTAAGCAGGCTTCAGTATACTCTGTAAGAAATGAATTAATCATATTTGCCTCTCACAGATTTTGTCCCTGAAACCTGGAGCACAGTCATTACAGGGTTTTGTTGTAAATCTACTGGTAATCTGTTGTTTCTTAAGGGCCAGGGTGGCTCAGTTGTGGGCCTTTTCTTTCTGGATGTGGGGGAAAGCTGCTGTTGTTGTCTGAAACTGATTCACAGCGTGCCAAGTAGTACAGCTGAAATAATTTGTAAAGTTCTCTCTTGAAAATAGAATGCTTCCTGGAGTAGGTATTTCAATTTTTTCATTCCTTGCTACATTTAATTAAAACTAATAGAAAACCTCTTTAGTTTTTGGAACCTTGTTCATGCAATTAAATCTTTGTTCTACTTATGAAGTAGTTTGATAGACTGAGTTCTGTGTCTTCACCTTAGAATAGTATTTTAAAAGAGGTTCAGAGCTGGAGTATTAGAGAAAAATTATTCATACCCAGAGTCATTCAAGTACTGATACATTATGTTATTGAAAAGAAAGAATGCAAGTGCTCTCATGTATACTGAAGGCAAGCAATCCTTTATCTGAGCAGTAGTTTTGGCATTGACACTGTCAGCTCAGCCCTAGCTTTGAAATTTACCTTGGGATAATTAGTGATATGCTAGGAAATGCTCGAATTATGCAGCGCTTGTCCAATCCTGCATTGATTCCTTAAGAAACTTGCGGTGGCTGTTGTCAAAATATTATGATGGGCAGCCTGACTTTCCACATCTACTATGTGTTTTGGTGATGTCAGGCAGACTTGATTGTGGAAATACTGCCTAAATTGAGCTGGGCTTTTTTGTTTTGTTGGGTTTTTTCTTAATTAAAAGAGGAACTATGACAACTTCAATACAAAGCAAAAACCACAGTCTTCCCAGAATTGTAAAATCTTGTCTTGGAGTCAAAGACAATTCACAATACTGTGTTAAAATAGGACTCTGAAATAAGACTGCTACTTTTTCCCCTTTTTTTTTTTTTTTTTTTTTTAAACACCAGTGAGTGGCACAGATGCTTTGAAATTGCTTTGTGGGTTTTTTTTCATTAGTAATATGTAACTTGCCTTTCCCTGGAGAGGGAGGACTGCAATATCGTGGCTGCTGAGGATCCCAAGATAACAAAGCATTAGGAGTGCAGAGATCCTACAGATCCTTCCATGGACTCCTGTCTGACATGACTGACATGGAACCAGTGCTGATGAACACTGCTGGACCCAGGCTCAGCCCTGCTGTGCTGCCAGGCTTCCATGGAAATGCAGCAGCCTGGACATCCCAGGAGCAGCTTTGTGCATTCCTGTTTGCTGTGCTGGGCAAGGGGGTGAAGAGGACAATGTGAAGACTCCTGGTCCATCTTCTTGGGCCAGCAGAGCCAGAGCAAAATGCAGTTTGGCCCAGTTTATTCCATTCCCAGCCAGATTTCCCACCAGTGGGTCTTATCCATTTCCTGCTGGTGTTTGATCAAAAAGGCCATGTGTGAATTAGAGTGTTTAACTGATGGAAGCTCATTCTGCTCCTGGAACCTGTGGTGGGACTACTTCTCTGTGCCACTCAGTGCTGCATGGGATGCTGCTTCTTCCTCAGTCATTGGCATAACTCAGCCTGAATTATGTATTTCATATTCCCATTTTATCCTAGCCAGATTTCCACTCTTAGGCATCCATGGTTTCAGTATTGGTGAACTTTGAGCTGTGGCTCACTGAGTGGGAGAAGTGAGTTTACGTGGTGTAGTGACTTAGGCTTGGCTTTGTGTGCAAGGTGCAGTGCTGCTGCTTGATCTGCTAGACCTGGCCTGGCTCATGCTGCAGCACAGCTGTTCTGCATTTGAGATGCTGTAGCTAAGAGTTTATTTAGATTGTGGTTCACTAGGGTAATTCTGGGTAAAACCAGCTCCAGTGTGCTGGGTAAATCTGGGTGTCACCTGATAATTGGCATTTGACTGCATTTAATACTGTGGAACTGTTCCTGGAAGCAAGTGGCAAGTTCTCTTTGAGAATGTGGAAATCTTAAGATACTCTCAAGAAGGACTTTTTTTTGGTTTAGGTGAACATTTGCAGCCATTCTAAAGAGGGGCAGTCTATCCCCAAATGTGGCCTAGCATGATGAAAACTTCAGGGTGGCATCACTCCTGCAAGGTGCCAATTCTTAAATTGCACACAGCTGCCCAGAGCCAGCTGCTGCTGTTTTGCTCCAGACTCCATTAACTTATTATGATTAAAGGAGAACAGGTGTTTGCTGGAGAAGATAGAGAGGTGGGATGGGAAGGGAAATGTAGAGATTGAAAGAGAGAACTTGTTGGTGATTGTGGAGAAACAGAAGATAAAGGCAGCAGTTGCCTGAGGTCAGCTGATTTGCCCTGTTCTGGTGAAGTTGTATCTTAGAAGTGCTTCTGGTCGATGAACATACCAAGGCTGATTCTGCTCTTTCTGTAACTTAAGTGTAACTTAAGTTACTTAAGTGTTACACAAACTCAAGTAACTTTGTGTAATTTAAGTGCTGTGCACTTAAATACTGAATTGAAACTCCTCAGGTCTGATCTCAGGGTGGCTGTGAGGAACTCAGGTGCTGAATAACCAGCAGATGATGTTGGGACACCAGTTGAAACTGCTTTTTCCTTGCCGTTTTGAGTAGCTCCTGTATTTCCATTCCTAAGAACACAGCATTTCTTAGACTTGCAAACCTTTGCCAGTTTTGTTGAAATTGCCTTTGTTCAAAAGTTCGTGTCTGACACGATCGCTGTTTTTTCCCAAAGGAAATGAGACTCTTAAAGTTGCTAATTCCTGTCTTTAAGCAGATATGTTGTCTTCAAAATATTTGTGTTTTAATATTTGTATGCTTCATAGTCAAAAAGTTGCAGGAAGGCAATCTTATTCACCAGGCTTTACCAGTATTTATAAATACAAAAAGTTTAGAGTTTGATGTCGACTTAAAATGAATTGAGCTGTGTTGTGGGATGGAGATGATTGAAGTTAGCTGTAATGCTCTAGTGGTGTGATGAGTGTGATCATTAAAGGCACTCAAGCACCTTGACCAGGCCATTATAGAATTTTATTGGGGTGGAGTTTGGGGTTACAGATCTGATTGTTCCTGGCATTTGAACAAGTGTTTCTAATACTTGTTGAAGAATTAACTTTTTGTATTTTTTTAGTACATTCTGCAGCTGTGTTTCTCTTTGATGTGTATCTGGTCAGTATTCTGAGATGCTGTTGTGTTATGGAGACCAAGAGGTAGAAAGAAAACGTTTTCCTCACAGGGAAGTTTGGACAGTGGACCCTGTCCTATTAAATACTTGTCAAAGATGGCTGCATAAAAGTTGGGAAGAACTCTGGTGAATAAATCTAAGGCAGTCATGAATTCTTTATAGTAAAAAAAGTAATTCTAATAGGTGAAAGTAGAAAGAGAATGGGAGATAACTGAACTCTTGTGCCTACCATCTTACATGCTGTTGATCCTAAGCAAAAGAAATCCCCTACTAATCACTGAAAACATCTCAATGCATTGAAAAAAATGTGCTGGTTCTCTGTGTGAGCATTGGTACTCACAAAAAGTTACACATTTTTATGTATGTATACATATGGATTTCTTTCAAGATTAGTATTATTGCTCCTAATGCTGTTTTGTTTCGTGTATGGTTCATTACCTCTTTTTATTTTGTATCGGTGACCAATTTCTGAGAATAATGTTCATTCTGCAAGTGATCTGGTCTTTCCCATGAGAAGCTGATATGAGATGAGGCTTTGGGGGAGGAGGAGGAGGGGGAGGGAGCACAATCTATATGTAACTGGACCTCGTCACAATTTGGAACATGGAGAAATTAGAGTTACACATGTTAAAAAGTGTTGTATTATTTACTTTTGTCTCTGTTATGTTGCTGAAAGTAGAGGAGTACACTTTTAAAAATGGTTATTTTTGCTTGCCATTTGATTTTGTACTTGGTATGATAAGTGACCTTTGGATATAAGATATTCTCTGCAAGTCCAGCATGATGGTTGTCCTTGAGGTCTAATTACAGTGTGTTCCTCTAGCTCCCAAGTTCTTGCTAAAAATGCACTTAGGAGCTTAGCTTCCTTTGGCCACAGATGTATTTTGAAATTGTATTGCCCTGTTCTTTGCAGTTGATTTGTATTTTTCTCATCTTCTGTCATTTTCTTGGTTTAGTCAATTTATTTATAGGGGTTTTTCTGAGTTGGGGAGCGTGTGTTGTTTGTAGTACTGTAACACACTTTAGGCAAATCACCCTTCTGTGAAAGATTAGGTAAATCACACAAGTTTTCATTCAGAGCTAGCCAAGTAAAACAGGAGACTGGGGAAACAGCAAGGAAATTATCTTTTTTTTATTTTTTTATTTCATAAAACATATGAAATGTTTTAACTTTTTACTTTGACTGTGGTGTGTTTTGGCTTCTCATCAGCTACGTGAGTAAACAATTACACTTTGAGTCAGACTTTTTTTTTTTTAAGAATACCTGAAAACTCAGACCCTAGAAGATGTTAAATCAGGTTAGTTATGGGCTCAGCTTTTTGTTCTGTGGTTTTACTGTGATGAAAAGATCTCTAAACCATCTTGTGACTACTCAGTGAGATGAGCCCTTCCAAGTATGTGGAAAGACCCCATTTTCTGCATTATGTTGGTAGAATATATTTAGCTGGAATTTACCTGCATCCTGGTTTTCCTTCTTTCTGCTGGTTAGTTGTGTGTTTAAAGCCTTGAATATTCTGGTTTTTTGAGACTAATAGTAACCACATCTTTGCCCACAGCTGAGCAATATTGGGGTGAAGTTGCTCCAGGTGGGGCGGGGCAGTTTTACAACTCTGGTTACTCCAAAGGTGTTTACTTCACATTCCTCACACTTCCCTTCCCAGCTTCCCCTGCTCACAAAATGCCAGCCTGAGTATTCCATGGCTTTACAAAGCCAACAAGAATGTGGCTAGTTTTCAGCTGGACTGGCCAGTTGGATTTGTGCACTTCCCACTCTGGCTGTCAGGGTTCCTGGGGAATGTTGATGCTGTTTGAAATGCGTGGCTACGGATGCCATTGCAGTGTGGGCTTGAACTGGGATATATTGGTTGTGAAATTGGATCTGGTGCAGGGTGAAGGTGTTTGTGTGTGTGGACTGTAAGAGGGAAAAGGAAGGGCTGGAGGGTGGAAAGGTCTGAGAGGCTTTAACTGAGAAGAAAGTGTTGGTAGAGTAAATTTAAGGAAGGAGAAGAAAGTTCAGCTCGGAGATAGGGAAGGGGAGCATCTCTGCCTGGAGAAGGAGCAGCCAGTGCAGACATGAAGGAGCTGAGCCCAGGATTGGGGTGCCACTGCTGGGACAGAAACTTAGAGATCCTAGAATGCCTTCCTGGAAAGCTCTGGACCACATATTAACAATTCTTACTCATGAAAGCACTCAGGCTGCCAGTTGAATGAGGTTTAGAGGCTCTTAGAGGACACAAGGATAACTTAGTGCATCTTGTGGGAATCACTGTCTTAGGTGTGAAACTAGGGAGAAGTCTTGTCTACCAAATCAATTTGCAGGAAGGAGGCTTGGTGCCACAGAAGTTTTTGGAGAAGTTTGACATGATTCTTACTGCTGGATTTGGAACAGTGAAAGTGTGAGGAAGTGGGGAAGCAGCAGGTTGAGGAGGTTCTGAGGCATGGCAGGATGCTGGAGTATGTGAGAAAATTAAGGGGAGGCTTTATTCTTAAGTGAATGAATCTGGTTTAATTACTGGCCCCGTCAAGGTAGAAGAGAACTGATTTAAAAAGGAGAGGCAGACATCATCATTTGGAAGTGAAATCGTGCAGCAAGGAAGTTCTTACAGAGCTGACAGAAATCAAAAAATGCCCAGGAACAACAATGAGTGTGTTTGTTCCTGTTGCTTTTCCACCTGTACTTTTTTCAATTAAAAAAAAATCTTGGAAATGCTTCTGAACCAATTATATCTGTACTTCGAGCTGCATGTGCCCCTAAACAGAGGTGCTGTAAATCAAGAGCTGATACTCAGAGTAAGAGAGAAACTCAAAGGCCTAAGATTGAAATTTTGGTTGTGAGGACTCAAATTAACTGAATAAATTAATTTCTGCTAAGGAGCAGAAGAGAACTTGAGGTAAGGCCCGGGAGGAGACGCCCTGCCACACGTGTCACTGCCCTCTTTGGTAAGCTTAGCTAAGCTCCTGTTTGGAGCCTCTTGTCTTTTCAGGAATAAACCCAATATTATTTCTAGGTGCAGAAACCCAAAGGGAAATCACATTTGTAGCCACTGTATTCATTAGCAGTGATTAATAAATAAGACCAGTAGAAGCTGGTCAGTGTGTGAGATGTGAGCATAAATAGGAAAATAACAGGTTCTCCAACTTGTGCAAATACCTCCCTGTTTTTTGACCTGGGGCATTAATTTCAGTATTTCCATAACTTCTCTATTCTGTCTTCTTTACATGGCAATCGTAGTTTTTAAGGAGCCAGTTTGCTTAACTTTCAGTTCTTTATAATCTCAGAGAGGGAAATTTAGGAGTGATTCAGACTTTTGCAATGAAAAGGCTGCTCTGGAAGTTGGAGTTACTGTCCTGCTTGTTAGAGCAGGGTGATGTGAGGATGAGGAAAGTGTTAGAAATGTATGTGTAAGATCCTACAAGGTAAAATCAACTTTGTTGCTACTAAATTGTCAACAATTTTTTTCTGCCACGTTTGGAGGAATTCATCTTAGTGAAATAATGCTCTCAAAATTGGGAAAACAGAGGTTTTATGAACCTTTGGTGCTGGGCAAGTTCTTTTTTGTTTGTAGTTTTTTTTAATGCTGTATATAGCTAAGGATCTGTCTTTTGTGGTAAGCTTGACCTAAATAGTGTGATGGAGTTCTTGGGTTTCTTCAGCACTATGCTTTGGCTTTCAGAGAGTCGACTGTCGTGGTAATTTGTGGTGTTTAAAATAAAAGGTGATATTGAGTGATAGCCATCTTTTAGTCTGCTTCTCCATCTTGAGCTTTGTGTAGGATCTTCAGAGCCTCATAGGACTGAGAGGGAAAAGTGGTTTTCAAAGTTTGATGGTATCCTGTTCAGAGGCTGCTTTTTGGATGGTTTTATGTTTGTATATATGCATATGTATGTAAATGTGGATGTATGTGCATACGTGATGTCCTTGTTTCAAAGAAGTCATAAGTATTTGTTCAATGTGATTATTCTGTGAAGTGGTTTCCTTCTGAACTTTGCTTTCTGATCCATGCCCACAGACTTTCATTAGCTTTAGTTTTTGGAAACCTGTATGGATGGATCACACAGGACCTTGCAAGGCTGGAGTTGGAGAGGAGGATGAGGCAGGGATGCTGAAGAGCTCGCTGCTGTTCAAGAACCTTTCCCACAAAGTTTGCTTGTGAAGTGGATGTGTGAGCATGTAATACTTGAAATTGCGTGTGAAATGTGGAGATGAAAATATAAAAGTAAAGATCCACTTAAAAGGAATGCTTGATTTGTGTAGCAATTAGATAATTGTACCAATGTTTGGAAATTGAGGACAAGGAGGAAGCAAGAATTGTGCACTGGTAGTTGGGGAAAGGTGTGTGGCCAGGAGGCAGAATCCAGTGCCCTGGGATATAATCAGGTGCTGCCTAAGTGGAGCTGAGGACCTACAGATGTTGGCCTTATTTAAATGTAGAAGAATTTTTAGAGGGAAGTGGGACAATTTGATAATCCCTCAGTGAAGCGTTTGGGGTTTGAACTCAGTACAGAACTGCTCTGGTTTCCTCTGTAATAAATGTGGTAAGCCTTTATCATTTTGCCAGTTAGTGATTCATTATGGTTAAATGTCATGATAGATGTGTCTATATTTGAAAGCAATAATCATCAGCTCAGTCTGAAACAACCTTAAATGTACACAGCACATTGTTCTTATCTTAATAGTTTTGTTGTGGTTTGGGTTTTGTTTGTTTACTTGTTTTTCCCAGTCTATATCTGATCAGAAAAAGGAAGTTGGGATCTCAGGGTCATCTCAAAATGCAGACATTCAAAAATCTGGGGGACAGAAAACCCCAGCAAAACAAACCCAAGGCGTCTGGTTCATGAGTAGAGTTGTTGAAAGTTCATACTTGAAAGTGCACATCAATCAAGAGTTCCCAGTAAAGCTTGTGAGGAATATTTCATAAAAATAGGATTACAAGAAGGGTCTGTTCTCAATCACGAACTTTTGCAGCAGTATTCAAGAACATTGTGCACTTTGAGTTTTCAAGTCACTTGCATCTAAACCTTTGTTAACCAACTTTCCGTGTTTTTGCTTCACTAAAGTATTTATTTTTCATGCTATCAAAGGTAATTTCTATAAAAACAGAACAGTTGCACACTGGGTCTTTTTTCCTCCTAATGTGTTTATGCTTTTGTTTTCTTTAGTATCAGACATTGAAGGTGGTGATGCTTTGCAGCTCAGAAAGGAACATGCCCTCAAGATATTTGCTTACATCAATTCGTGGACGCAAAGGTAATTTTGGATTGGGTTGGAATGCTGAGGATGCTGGATCTCAACAGCAGTTTTCCCATTTTAAAATACACTAGAGTGATTAGAATTAGCAATTTATTAATGTGTAGCTAAGTGATACTTGGAGAATAAAGTTTTACTACTTAGAAAATAAAAACAAACTCGTTACCCAGTGTATTTTGGGCAAAGCATATTTTGAATGCAATTGGCATTCTGGATGCTGTAATAATTGTGTAGAAAAACAAACAGCTCTGTTGTGGTGACAGACAATGTGTCTGGCTGCTTTGACATGAAATTTTGTGCCCATCTTCTGCAGAGGCAGGGTAGGGTAAGAATTTAAGAAAAGGTGACTGAATGGAACCATCATGTTGAATTTTTCTGCATGTTCTGATACTCTGAGTCAAGGTGATGAAGGATTGCAGCCCATAGCTACTAAACTGATGAAGAAAATGCTTTGCATGTTTTTGTCTTAAATCCACTACATCATTCCTTTTAATCTAGTATTTAAATTACTGTTGTTTTGAGCTTGTTTCCTTAAAGTAATGATATCATTACATTATGCTAAAATTATGTATTACTTCACAGCTACTTATTTTTTTTTCCAGCACAAGGAAATGTATGGATATTACTTTTTAGGAATAATCTACAGGGAAGATGCTTGGAATTTAGTGTTCAGCAGTAGTTCTAAGACCAAACTGAATCCACTGAATCATAAGTAATATTGGGAAAAGCATAGAGGATAAAATGGAAAACACTAGTCAGGTATTTAGAAGACTCAAAAAGAAAAAAAAATGGAATGTCACGTTTTGGATACCTGTAGAAGTACAAAACCTTCTCTTCCTCATTTTGCCCCAAAAATTATAGCCAAATTTATTTACTTCTGCCTTGTGTTTTTAGACACAGTGAAGGAATTTTTAAATCAAGATAAACAGCAGACACAGAAACCAGACTCCTGACATTTCTTGACAGGTCCTAGATGCCAAGTTTGTCAGAGAACAATTGCAACCCAGTTTTCCAGGTCATCATCTGTTCAGAGTTTTGTTCTGTTCTACAGCTTGACAAATCCAACCTGAAAGGAAAAAAATAAAGATTGGATAATATTTAACTCTTTATTTTCTTCTGGTTTCCTTGTTACCTTCCATATGTAGTGGTTTGATACTGGAAGAGCCTGGAGAACAGTCCTTAAGCTGGTTAAAGGAGAATCTAACAGAGGCCACAGGAATGAGTTTTACTTGAAATTAAAATTAAAATTAATTTAATCTCTTGTCTCTACTCTGCCAAATGGGCTTTTGAGAGTTCTGCTTGTTTTGGATTTGAGGCCTTCCTTAAGAACTACTTTTTACTTTGTTACCTGTAGTTTAAATCTCTGCTTTCCTTTAGAAGGTCACTTGGTGACACCTTTTTCTTCCCTCTGCACCTAGTGTTTCCATTTAGTTTTCTTCTGGAAATTGTTACATTCAAAGAAGTAGCAAGCTGATTTTTTATTGATATCCTCAATTTTTGGTGGAGCTCTTCTTCCTGTGAGCTCCACATTCCAACAGAGGAAGACTTAGGGTTTTTGCACAAACCCTGTCTTGGAAAAGAATTCTCTAGTATGTGAGAAGTCTTCACCAGAGTGTTTTCATTGTTATTGAGGATGATTTGTTGCTCTCAAATGGGGCAGTAATTTGTAGGCATAAGTGATGGACCTTTTGAGCATAATTTTCCCCCAGGATAAATGCTTGAGGATACACTGGGTTTTGCCTGCAGTCCCTTGTCATTTGTTAACATGAAAATACATTTACAAGTAAATGACAAGAATGTTTTTCACAGGAGTAAAGGCACACTCCGTTCACGCAATATTGAAGGGATTTTTCTTCCTGCACAAATGGAACAAAGGGGTTTAGATGCTTTAGGCACTGTATCTTTGCTGGAATTAGGGAATCCTGAATGTTACCTTTTTGTCTAACCCACTGAAAAAAATAAATATCTGTATTCAGAAAGTGTGTGCTTTAAGAGATGTAGCTCAAGGGCATGTTTGTGTTCCATCAAGAGAGGCAGCACCCTCTACCTGTCATAGCTCTGGGTTCTCTTGATATTTTTTTCCCTAAAAATTAAATTTTTTTAATCCCAGTCTCTAAATTAAGTGCTGTGTTTGCAGAAAAAAAATTAATTGCTACTTACTGATGATTTCTTGCCCTGTCTTTTGTCTACTGATTTTGAAGCAGCACATGTGATTTTTGTATTATTTTAATATCTGAGAACTCTGGTTGTGGACTGGAGTCCATTGTTCTCCATCTAACAGGAGATGGAGAACTTTTCTGTTGTGAGACAGCTCCCAGTTTATGTAGCAGTTAGATTGTGTGGTAGAGTTTGAGTCAGAAAGAGCAGAGTCCATCTCCCAGAGTCTGTCCCAAGCATGTAACCTTTATTTTGTTCTCCAGTAAGTAAGGACAGTGCAATGATGGCTTTCTTTTCTGTGTTCTCCAGGATTTAAGTCCTTTAACAGGAATATCCTCCACCTTTTTTTTTTTTTTGTCAGAATGAGGGAGGTGCTTGTTTGTATGGAAGAAGCAGCTGTTCCCAGACAATAGGTTTAGGGTACCTACCTCAGGGGTTTATGCACCCAGAATCTATTTGGCATCCATAGTTTTGTTAGAGCTTTTGAACTTGATGATTTAATTGATTTTTTTTTTAATGATGTTGTCAAAGGGATGGTGTAGAGTTTTCCCCTCTTGTTCTTTGCAGTTTACAGCAGTAGATAAGCAGGGGAATAATCTCTGAGCATGCCAAGTGAAGAAAGAACTGGAGATACTTGAGCTGCTTTTTCCTAAATGCATAAAGGATATCAGTGTGCATGAGATCACCATCCAAATGCAGATAAAGGAAGTGAACTTGAATACTCCATTAAAAATAAAATTACTTTTCAGCCCTGTTGATTTGAAAATAACAATAACAAGCTCATACACATCTGACAAGAATGTCAGGATGATTTATTGCTTTAAAGAGCAATAGAGAAAACCAGATGAGGAAATGGAGTCAGAAACATACTGAAAAACATGACTTCTTCAGTAGCAGAGTGACCTTGCCCACAAGACTTTTATTCTATATTTTACTTGCTGTAACAGCTGCTAGATGATAACAGGGACTTCATAGTTTTGGTAAGCATTTGGAAATAATGGGATGTTCTCAAGGCTTAAGGAGGGTTCTGTGACTCCCACTTGCTGCTGGGTAGAGTCTGTTTCATTTGGATTTCCTTTATTTTATGATTCTGTCAAATAACTTGTTTAAAATGTTTTAATGTGAAGAGTGCTTTTGGTTAAGTACCCTCCTGGTTTTAACTGCAGGAATTCTTTTTTCTGTTTTCTTACAGACAATGTTTGTGCTGTTTCAAGGAGTATAAACATCTGGAGATCTTTAACCAAGTAGTTTGTGCGCTTATTAACTTAGTGATTGCCCAAGTCCAAGCTCTGCGGGACCAGCTCTGTAAACATTGCACTATTAATATAGATTCAACATGGCCAGAGCAGAGTAATCATGCTGATGAGCCTTTGAATGTAGAAAGAGAGTCTCAAGAAGAAGAAAATGGAGAAAGACAAAAACCTCTAGAGAAAAAGTTTGATTCCACAAGAACTTGTATCCTGAGCGAGGAGGAGCCCGCAAAGAGCACGGATGCTTTTAGCATATGGAGTACTGATGAGAAGGAGAAGCTGCTGCTGTGTGTGGCAAAAATCTTTCAGATTCAGTTTCCTCTCTACACAGCTTATAAGCATAATACTCACCCCACAATAGAGGTATATCTTGTCTTTGTGTCTGTCTTGAAGTATTTGGTGGAAGGTTAATTGTTGTCGTTATTGAGCAGGTTGGTGTTTGTTGCTTTCACTCAGGGTGGGCACGTTCAGCTCTCCTGTTGACTTCAGTAGAGCTTTTCAGAGAAACTTTCTAAATGGCACATACTCTTCCACTTTCTTTATAATATGCTTCATTGTTATAGATAATATATTGATAAGTGTTGGCTGGAACTGTACACTGAATTATTGTGCTGTTTAAATAACAGGTGAGCAAAAAGGGGACTATAGCAAAGCTTTTCTTCCAGAAGGTAACCCATTAATAGTTTACTAATTTCTTTTCCTTGCAATCTGTGGTTCTAGAAGTAAAGCTTCATAAACTAAACTTTGTGCAAGACCAAACTTGTTAGAACAGCTGGTTAATCGACTGGAATAACTGAGCTCTACACAGGTTGCTTTGTTCCAGGGTGCTGATTTTTCTCCCTGATATTTGTTATGGCTGCCATTCACATTTTCCCTATTTCTGTCTTAAAAAAAAATAAATTTAAAAACCCTGCCATGTTTAATTCACAGTTTCTGAAATAAATATGACGGTGTTAGCATCTCCTAATGGAAGCAACACACTTTTGGAATGGTTGGCTTTTGATCCAACTTGTGGCAGTCTAATAACAGTACAGAATTATTTTACAATGTTTGTATGCAAATTAGATGTACATTTCACTATATAGGAAAAGCTTCTATCCAACAAACTTCTGAGAAAGTCAAAGTGGAGCATTATAGTGCAGCTAACCCACTCCTTTTATTTTATATTTAGAGAGTTGTGGGAGCTCACTGGAGCCCTGAGGGTTGAAATTTGCTTTATAAACTTAAGTTCAAAATGAGAAGATGCTGAGTCAGATATAATTATGTAAGTTAGGGTGGTCACAACATCTGATCAGCTCTTATTGAATGAATGTTGCCCTATCTGACAAGAAATGGAGTTAAAACCCCTTATACAGCAGGTTTTTTAGGTGGGCTGGATTTTGGTTCTTGGTCTTCTCCAAACCATATGGGCATAAGTTAACAGAGGTAGTTTCAAGTGTGTCTGTATAGATACAAAGTGAATTGATTCATCTTCTGCACTGGTGTGGGACATGTGCTAAGACTGGCTTCAGAGGAATGTGGAATGAACAATTCTGGAACAGCTTTTCTGTGGACTATCACACTTGCTTCTTTTAAATTACTATTTCATGTATTTTTTTTCTTCTCTTTGAATTTCACTTCCAAACGATCAAAAGAAAATCTCCAGGTGCCTGATGGGATTTCTTTTTCCCTTGGTGTGCAGCCATGGAGTGATTTAGACCCAGATCTGTTGTAGGTTGCTGTACTGTGATGATGCCCATCACTCCAGACATACTAATGTATATATAATATATGTATCATCTCTTATACATCACTTGAATTATCAAATACATTCATTAGCTACCCTAAAAACATAACTTAAGGGGAAGCTGAGAAAGAAAACCACTTTCCTGAGGTACAGGCAGGTAAGGGAATTTTTTCCTTTCTGGTAGACTTTGTGTGTTTCCAGTTCTGGATTATGGAGGTGTGTCAGCCTGCCATATTTGTGTACTTTTTTGGGGGGAGAGATTTTTAATTTTGCTTTTAAAAGGTCTCAGCATCAGTAATTTTTCTTATAAACTGATATTTTCTGCATCTGGGAAGCACTAGGATTCTGTTATTCTGCTGTTTTAATGTCAAAACTTTCTACTCCCATGAGTGACTCACTGAGGTTTAGAATTTAATTTTGGATTTCAGTCTTGAGCACATCTTAGCTGAACTGAGACAAGTTATTAGTCCCAGTAGTAAGAACACTTCTTGCTTTAAATCAGGCTTGGTTTCAGTCCTCAAGAGATCCTGAAATAAAAAATCTCTGCTTTGAGTGCATCAGCTCTACTGGTAAGTTAAACAGATCCCTGAACAGCCTAAATCGGCCAAAAATTTGTTGGGAGAAGCTGGTGTAGCTCTCCTTCTCCCACTGAAGACTTCCTTTGCTTGGAAAAAGGGACATTTGCTGATCCAGAACAGACTCCAGTCTCCACTCTGACTTGAGAAATGCCCCATTTTAGATTCTTGAGGTGAACTTTCACAATTCCATGGAGTTATCACGTCCATTAAGGTTTTGCTGTGCCTAGAAATGGCCTCAGGCTGCCAGTTAAGAATTTCCAGTGTAAGGCTTTCCCACGGTAACAATTAGTGGTCAGTATTTCCCTCATCCTTTGCTCTGCAGATGCCTCCAAGGACTTTGTTCTTAATGGCAGCAGAGAAGTCTTGAAGTCTGATCTTCTTCTCAGCTGCTTGCCAAAGCCATTTTACACTGGACTCTCTGGTGGAGAAAGAAAACATTCATGTGGAAGCAGGAAGTTTTCCCTTGTTCAGGAGCTCATGAAGTCGGATGAAAATGAAGAGCAAAGCAAGATTTATTGCCAGTCAGAAAGGTGTCTGTACCTGTAGGATCACACAGATCTCTTCTTAAATGATACAGGCTAAGATTTGTTTTTGTCCCTTACAACATCTCTAAAGTGAGAGTGAAGACCACAACAGCCTGATTGGTATCCAGAAGAGCCATGTACATACCTCTCTTAAAATCTATCCATATTTTTGGTGCCCAGAGGGGTATTTGTTTCTGTTTTTCATCCTAAACAAAATTAACTCGAAATATTTTTTTTAAATATGGTTGCCTTTTTAGAAATGTTCATACTTTTTTTTTTTTTCTCTCTCTATGGGATATTTTTAAGAGCTGTTGCATACAGGGTGGTTTATGACTGTATGCCCTATCCTTTTCATACTTAGTGCAGCAAGTGAAATACCTGGAATGGGCACTTCAAAGGAGGGGAAATAAAAATTCATAGAAGGAAGCTCTTAAAATCCTGTAGAGAAAAAAGCAACAATGTGAAGTGCACTCCTGAACTTTGCACTGTCTCAGAATGAACAATGGTCAGTCAGTTACCTGACCGTTTAACACATCTTGACAGAGGATGAAATGAAAGAGGAAACAAAATCAGTTGTTGAGGTATCTGTAGCTGCAGTCCCTGACTCTTTGGGGTCTTGTGCTCTCTGCTTCTCCTTTTCAGGTAAATATTTTCTTGGAAGATATCTGTGCTCTCCACCAGGGTTGTGCCCAGGTCACACTTCAGCCAGTGCATTTTATTCTGGGATGTTTGGAAGGGACCTTAAAGCACATCTCATTCCAATCCCGTGCCGTGGAGACACCTTCCACTATCCCAGGTTGTTCCAAGCCTTTTCCAGCCTGGACACTTCAGGGATGGGGCAGCCACAGCTTCTCTGGGCATCCTGTGCCAGGGCCTCACCACCCTCACAGGGAAGAATTCCTGTCTAATCCCAAATCTAGCCCTGCCCTCTGGCAGTTTGAAGCCATTTCCCCCTTTTCTTTTTGCTGTGTGGCTTTGGGACAACACTATCCCTGCCTGCCTTTGTCAAAAGTCCCTCTCCAGCTTTTCTCCAGGTCAAGGTCCTGGGAAGCTGCTCTAGCTTCTCCTGAAGTGATGGTGGGTTTTAATGCCATATTAGATTCCCGTGAGGAATTCTCTTATTTCCTCATAAATTTGACCTTAAGGAACTCTCAGACTGTTCTGTTTCCTGTCTGCAAGAACAGAAGTCACATTTCCAGACTCAGTGTCTCAACTGCAGCCTTTTCCAAGCTTTGCAGGACTCGTGCTACAGCCCCCTGTGAGTTTGGGATTTCTGCATTCTAAGAACTGCAGTTCACTTGACAACAAATCTGTGGTTTTTTTCAAGAAAACTAATGAAATTTCTCACACCATTTGTGCAGTTTTCATGAGCAGAGCACTGAACACCTTTTCTTGCTGCTTAAAAACATACCACCTACTGCCTTCAAAGCTATTTTAAAAATAACTGGGAGAGTATCACGAGTTCAGGCATGACTTAGAGTTCAGCAGAAGAAAAAAAGAAAATAAATGCTTAGCTATAATATGAGCATATTGAATAATTCAAAATGTTTGTATCACACTTAATCCATCCAAAATTGCTTGCCTCCAGCATCCTCTGGTACAGTTCTAAGAAGCTTACTCCTACACAACTATTTAAAATATACTCAGGAAATTTCATTTAAAAACTTAACTTTGTGTTAAACTTGCATTTGATTTGTGACTGTCAGTACTGGGTGTTTGGCATGGAGGGATGAGAAGAAAAGGAATGTGTGGCTTTGCCTGCAAGTATCCATGGCAATATTGGATTTTACAGCTGCTTTTTATACCTCCAGTACCCTTTTGCCCCCAGCAATGTGCATGAAACCCACAATATGTTATAGCCCTAATAAAGAAACTACCCACTCTGTACTGCCCAACAAGTGGATGTTGTGGCCATTAAAAAGGAAAGCTATTTTCCTAAACCATTTTAAGTTTAATGCTTCTAGAAAATAGATTTCTTGTTGCAGCAAGTAGCTAACAGAGTGATAGGGTGATACAATTCCTTCCCCTTCTTCACTTAACTCACTCCTGTAAAAGTTTCACATTTATTTTGTACAATGTGTTTTGTTATATATAAAAATATGGTAGTTGAAATTAAAGGATTTTAATATTTCCATGGCAATGAATGTTTTGATGTTTTAACCCTTTAAATCATTACATGTAGGCTTGTAGGATGTCCTGCAGTTCATGTAAATTCACATGTTTGCATATATGTCTCATCTTTATTAGAAATTTCATTCCAAAGTCCCTGGATTGGTTCTGTTCTGTATTTCTGAGGCTGGTGTGACAGACTATGCCCTTTGCCATATTCGTGTTGAAAAAATTGGTGATGTGAACAGAGGTGGGATTGAAGAATAATCTGTTAATCCAGCCTTTGAGAGACACTGCTGAAATGTTCTCTTAAGTATATTTGTGTCTTTCTATATGTTAACAGAGGTAAAAAGTATGGAAAAGTCTGTTTTGCAGTGGAAAAGTGGAGTGAAGCTTGAGCTTCTGTCTTCCTCTCAATTAGGAATTTGGGTTTTTGATTGTTGACTGTGATACCTGGGAAAGGGGGGTTGTTTTTTTGTTCTATAGATGTGTTTTTATTGCTTGAGTTAATTGTAATTTTTCTCTTTAAACAGGATATTTCTGCTCAAGAAAGCAATATATTAGGGGCGTTCTGTGATATGAATGTAAGTTGTCCACTTTTAAATAGGTGCACATTTCCTAGAAACTTCAAATAATTCATTCCTCTCTATGGATTTACATTACACTTACGTAGCTTTTACGTTTCCTGTATGTCTGAATGATCTAATATTGATTCTTCTCCTGTTTTTTTTTTAATCTTTCTAGGATGTAGAAGTACCATTGCACTTGCTTCGTTATGTTTGTCTGTTTTGTGGAAAAAATGGCCTTTCCCTCATGAAGGATTGTTTTGAGTACGGAACCCCCGAGACGCTGCCGTTCCTTATAGCACACGCATTTATCACAGTGGTGTCTAATGTAAGTGTTCCCTTCCAGCTCTTCCACTTGAACACAAAAAATAAAAGCAATCTGAAGCCTGCAAGAACTCTGTGGGATCAGGGAAGGATAAAAAAGCTGTAAATTTTCCATATTGGGAATGAGGTTTGCTCATGCACAGAGCATTTCATTATCCAAACCCTCGGCATGTCCTGGCAGCACACAAGTAATTTTCCGAGTTGTACCTGGATAGGAAGATTGTAACAGCCCCCAAAGATACTTCAAAGAGTGTTGTCAGGGGCCATTTCTGTCCCTGAAATTGTGCCATGGAAGTGGTTTTAGTTTCTTCAGGGTATTTTAACTTCTTACTGTTCCCTGTGAGGCATAAAGGAAAAGCCTGTGGATTTCTTTTCTCTTCAATTTCCTGTGATTTTATACCATTTTGCACATTTGCAGTATAGAGGTAATCATCTTTTTTCCCCACTTAGTTTTAGAATGCATATCCTCCATCATTTCTGCGTTTTGAAATCACAGGGATTTTGGACTGGCAGAATTACGAATTGATTTTAGTGCAGCATTGAAGGAGATTGGTGACAAAAATAAAACCCAGTCCCTCGAGGACATACGAAGACTTGGTGTAATGTCAGGATAGAAATTGTGACCTGTCTTGTGGATGGGAAGAAGAAAACCAGAAGTTTGTTGTACCTTGTACAAAGCAAGTTTGACGTGGTTTTGACACTGGTTGCAATTTGAAATCCTTAAAATCAGATCCTTCCTCCCACACATCTCCCCTCCTTCCTTGTTGCTGCCCAAGCAGGAGGATGTTCTGCGAGAACCAGTGACTGAAATCAAACTGCTGTTGGGGTCTGTATCCTAATCCACTCTCCTGATCCTTTAGTGTGCTAATTCCTGGCTTGCAGGTCAGAGAACAAATGGGCAATGCCATGATCTGCTCCATTCTTTTCTCAGGAGGGCTGGTGCAGCACTTCTCCATGTTTGGTTGTGAGATATGTTCTCCATTTGTGAGATATGTTCTCTGCTGGCCCTTTTTCTGTGAGCTGATGAGTTTTTTATCTCCAGCTGCTGTCAGTGCAGTCCTCATCAAACCATCTGCTGAAAATGGGTGTTCTTGGAGCTTGCTCTGGTTCTGAAGGAGATTTTGGTCATGGAACCAAACATTTTTGCATTTTTGTTTTATTTTCTGTGAGAAGGGGCAAAACTGCTTGAACAATGAGTGGCAGCTCCTTGTCACACCAGCATGTTTTTAAACCAGCATTCTGACTGCAAATCCCATTTCCTGGGTATCCTGTATCAATGCAACTGCCTTTCTTCTTTGTCTTTTTTGGAAGTCTTTCTTTTTCTCCACATAAATTGTTTATTTTCTTTATTCTTCGTGATGTGCCCTACTCCAAAATACTTCTCAGCAAAGTTTTTTCTTTCAGATATTTATCTAGCAACTTTGCATTTCTCTTTGATTCTAGTAGGTAACCCATTAAGCTGGCACTTGCAGCATGAGTCTATGGCTAAACCTGGCAGAAAAAATGAAATTCAACCCAAAGCATAACCAAAAGTACTGTTTTTTCAGCCTCTTCCAGCATTGCACCTTTTCCTATTCAATGAGCATCTTCCTTTTGAACTCTGGCTTTGCTGACAAATCTGTGTGAGTTCAGAAGAACTGTTTAGAAAATTATATTTAGATTTTGTGTCAGTTCACTACAGAAAGTATAAGAAAATGTTCTATGTGTGATGTGCTTTATTCATCCACTTGCTGCATTTTGGTATCACTCAGTGTACTTGGAAGCACTGCTGCCTTTCAAATGCAATAAATTTGTTACAGCCAAATGAGGCAGCTGATTTTTTGGACAAAATATATTTTACCTTGCCAATGCTAAAAAAAAGAAATATTTCTCCACATCTATAATGATGCATGAATTTAGGATTTTGATGTAATGTTTCTCTTTCACTGTATAATTCATAGAACTTAGGTAAATATAAATAATTGAAGAAGTGTTCTGAATGTGAACCAATACACCAAACTCCACTAAAACAAAAAGAATGATTCACAAAACTGAGCAAGGTATTGGTGGTCTCAGCAAGAGCTCTGCTAATCTGGCTTGGTTTTATCCCAGCACTTTTGATTTTATGGGATGTAGAGATATTTATTCCAATAATAACTCTTCAGTGTCAATTGTTAACTTGTTTCCAATGTGTAAAGCCAGCCCACAGTGTGTAGTAACCCCTAAATACATTTTCACAGCTGTAGTGACACTTGAGAATGGCTGTTAAGTAGCCATTCTTGGGAAGATTCCTTGAAATATCCATGCTGGAATTTTTTTTTCAAGTCTGAAGATGAAAGAGTTCGCTACCACTACCTTCTAGAAAGTAATTACCTGTGGTAAAGAGCAAATAATAGGAAAAAAAACTCTCTGAAACTTGAGAACAGAACAGACGCAGTGAATACTTTGTCTTAAAAGCAGGTAGAAGCAAAAAGTGATGTAATTTTATTTTTTGTCATTTTACAGATGCCAGTTGATGTCATTTTATATATGTTATTTTATGTCATTTAAACAATTTAGTATGCAATGTGAGTCCGTGTTCAAAATCACAGTTTCATTTGTAGCATGTGAAATGATGCTTTAATTGAATTCTGAGGCTGAAGGTTGTTGTAATGCAACTTTACAGATGCATGATTTCAACTTAGGAGTTTGAATTAATACAGAGTGAAGATTACTGTGAACAGTGAAAGCTACAAAAACAAAATGATAAAAATATTTTATACTTTTATTTCACAAAGAAATGTATTTTCTTTGGTGTCTCATACTGTATTTGAGGCAGAGTACATGGTGTTAAAAATCAAATTGTGTCATCACAATAGTATCTTTGTCACCCCTTCAATTCCTTTTAAAATGTTATTTAATTCCTGTTTCTAGAACAAGCATCTTCTAGTGACACTTTGTATCTTTGGGGTGTTAGCATTTTTTCTTTCTTGAGGCTGCCAGTTGGATCAGAAGCTGCTTATTCCAAGTGTGGTCTTTTTTTGCAATGGGAGCATTTGCAAAGTAGGTTATATTGTTACTGTGCAGTGCTTGTTGCCTTGTAAAAATTAAGCCTGCAAATGTTTTTGTCAGAACTGACTCACAAAATTCCTTGGCAAATGCTGGAAATATTGAGAAGAAATAACGTGGTGAGAAGCTTGACTGCAGCCTAATATTTTTCTCTGCTGTCAAGAAGGAATATATACGTTTTCTGCATATGGAATTGAGTCCTTAGGCAGAATTTCTTGCATCAGCTGCAAAACTAAAATTCTTTTAAGAGCAGAGGTGGGGATGCAGAGGGCCCTGAGTGAGTGATGGAGTTGCTTTTCACAAGGGCTGTGCGTGCACATGATTAAATTTACGTGGGCAGCAGCAGCAGCTGCTGCTGCTTCATCTGTGCTCCATCCCTTACCTGGCACGGAGTAACAGGTTTAACAGGCTCCAAATTCCTTTTTGAAATGCAGATGGCACCTCTGACTTTGCCTCTGGAAATCGTTTGGTTGGTGCTTTTCCTCTCAGCGGTGCTAAGTAGCTGTTTCAGGCTTTTTTTTTTTTTTTTTCTCTCTGCATATATTTTCTTCCTGCATTCAGCTTTGCAAAGGTGGTAAAGGCAGAATGGTAAATATGAGAAATGCAAATATGGTAGTAAAATACTGTGCTTAATCACTGCTTGTAAAATACCTTATTTTATAGGATATGTAAGCCCTAAGAAGCAAAACAACACAAGTCAAACAATGTTACTTGATTTAGGAGTGGTTTGCAAGGAACTGAAAAAATGGAATAATTTTCATGTAACCTTCTAAAGGAAAAAAAAAAACCCACAAGGCTGAGTAGCAGTTTTTCCTACTGAAGAAATTACAGAAAATACAAAAATGAGACACCTGGGTGATGCCTAGGCATCACGGGCAGTATGATGCTATTTATACAAAGTCTGTAATTTCCAGCTGACTAACAGGAAAGATGCAAATCTTCTTTATAAGTGACAAAAGCATTCCTCAGATAACAGTTTAGAAAATCAGAAAATTAAGAAGTTGAACAAAAACTACCAAGAAAGCATGTTTTTAAAGTGGGGTTGCGCATTCAAATGTACCGAGAGTATTTTTTACCATTTTTTTACCGTTCTCTTTTAAATGTCATTAATTAAATCTTTATCTATTTATGTTTTTGCATTATAGATCAGAATATGGCTACACATCCCTGCTGTCATGCAGCACATTATACCCTTTAGGACTTATGTTATCAGGTAAATTTTTATTTTATTATAAGAACTTTTCTTATGGGACTTTCTGACAGCACCTTTTTCTAATTGCAGCTGGTCCTTTTAATTGTACAGGTTGTTGCTCTATCATTTCAACAAGGAGGGTGAAGGTAATGTTTACAGTTAGTTTGGGCAGCTCCTTGCATCTGATTTCAGTATCAATCAGATCAATCTTGATAAGAACGTTCTGAGTGTGACATCCAGCCCCATTCTGACATGTTGGGTCAGGTCCAGTTGTACTCCAGTCTCCCTCACTGTGATATCTTCATAAAACTGTACATCAAGTTTGCAGTGAGATGCTCTAAGCAGAAGAGCAATCTGCAGTCACTGGGATTTCAGACCCTGAGTTTGAGCATAGCTTCACATTCTGATATTCTGGATTTCCAGCTGGCAGGAACTGAAGTGTGATCAAAAGTCTACTCACACTTCTATGTAACTAAAAATATCCAGTCCCAAAGATTTTCTTCATATCAAGCTGTCTATCATGAAAATAACACTTTCAAATTGAAGTACTTGTAAGGGTATTTAATTATACAAGCAGTTTGTTTTTATTGGCTTTCTCAGGACAATAGCAACATTCCAGTGAGCTGCTGATGAAATTATCTCTGTGTGTGTATCTGCCTGGAGGTGGAGGGGTGTGGTCACAGCTAATTCACTTTCCAGTGGCCCAACATTAAATTTTCCTGGTGCAGGCCACTGCTTTTGCATAGACCCACAGCTCCTCCAAGGCTCTGGGTTTCCTCTAACTGTAATATTAGAAATGTGCTTATAATGCTCATAGCAAAAAATGGGCCTTCACACATTATTCTGTCTTAACTATACCAGTATAAAATAACACTCAACAAAAATAATTACACTGGCAACAAACAGGTTCCCAGAACAATGAGACTGGGAATTGTTTCATATTTTAAAATGGTCAGGTTTTATATTGACTGTAAAATTTTAAGTACTGGCTTGACTGTCGATGTATTTTGCTGTACTGTGGTTTGTACTAAGATGATACCAGCAGAGAGAAGAGTATTTTGACTTTTAATAAAACACATCACTCTTGAGTTACAGTCCAGCCATGTGCACTCCTTTAATGCTGATGTGCTGTCTTTAAAATCTTCCAAAGGTAATTATTAATCATGAGGCAGTCAGGAGAGGGCAGGCAGAGGATTTTCAAGTGCTTGTCTTTGTACATATTCCATTAATGGTTGTTGGTGTACCTGGGAATTTGGTCATGAGCCTTGCCTTCTTGCAATGTATGGAAATGAAAAAGAGCATCAAGAGATCAGCAATTAGAGTTAGGCTGATAAAAAGGAGCTACTTGAGGGAGACAGAATAACACATCCTGTAGCTGCTGCTGCTGATCCTTGTTTGTCATCCTGTAATGCTTAAAACATTTCTGTTTTATAAATATAGGTGCAGCTGGGGTCACTGGAATGTATGGAAGATGTTTTTGGGTTCTCATGTCTTCCTCTTTACCCATTAGCATATTTGATTTGCAATGTGATTTGTCAGCAGCTTTTTGCCATAAATAATGCCCTTGATGTCTGTTTGTAGAATTTACAATAGCTTCACATCAGTCAGAAAGGTAACACTGACACAGGATACATCTATGGAAAACCCAGCTTAGAGCAGGAAGGTGATGTTCTCCCAGTTTTTACTTTTCACAGCTGAATCCTCATGGGATCTGAGGTTTCTCAATGTTATGAAATCCAGAGCTTTTTAAATGAGGATTCACTTATGGAGTGGGGCTGAAGCTTGGAGGCCCTATAGCAAAAAGAACCTCGAGTGCTGTACCTTTATGTGGGACAGAAGTGAACACAGATGCCTTCAGGGAAAGATGACTTTCTTGATGGATGCAGCTCACCCCACGTGGTTCTCAAACTTAGAGATCTTGGCTTAACAGCTTGGGTCTCTGGGTCTCCATCTGCTTTTACTTCAGGAAAAAGACCAGAAAAAGAAGGGGCACAATCCTGGGCACAGCAGCACAGCGCCTTTTAAAGAAATCCTGCAGAGCTTCTGCTGCCCTGCAGACTACGAGGGTTTGGAGAGGGTTTTAGTCTGGAAGGAACTCCTGGAGCTCTGATTTAGTTCCAGTTGCTGCTTCTGTAGATTGCTTGCAGGAAGTGCATTTTGCAGGGCTGACCAGCGAGAGACATCACCTGACTGGCATCTCAGCAGCACTTTTTATCAGCTGAGGTAACCCTTTATGTTCTGGTTATTTCTGCAAGGAGTGGATGAAGGAAACAGCAAGGTGTGTGTTTGTAGAGAGGACACCACCGCTGGAATTTCCAGAGATCATGGATACAGTCCTGTCATTATTGCTGCTACTAGAAAAAGATGGATAAATGTTATTTTCTGTCTGGCCAATGGAGCACAGGCATTCACATCTTGCCTCTGAAGGGCCTGTGTTTTTAAACAGTTTAGGGAATAAATAAAGGATTACATTAAAAATTCCTTGAAATGAAATTTTCCTCTTCTAGTAAGGAAACAAAGTGATTTTGATCTCCTCAGAAGAAAGCTCTTAGTGATCCTAATATCTTAGAATTCTGCATTTAAAATTGCAACATTCTCATTAAATAAAACTTCCAAAAATGGCTCAAGAAAATAAGTGCTGCATTACTGCAGTAATAAATGAGGGTGAGTTGATGATGCCTCTTTATGGACAAAGACATTGTTTCCATCTGTCTTCTGCCTCAAGATCAGAGATGAGAGATGCTCTGTAGGGTTCCAGGTCCTGGATGTCTCAGGGTGCAGGAGCTCTCAGCAGTGGTGTTTTTGAGGACAGTGTTTTTTCAGTGGTGAGACTATTCATTGAAACTTCCATGGAGAGTTCTGTCCTGTAGAAAGTGCAGCAGTAGCACTGGCCACAAGCAGATTTTTGTTCACCCCTTTTCTGTTCCCATCCCCTTTTCCCTGTCTCCTGCTTGAAGATGGATCTGGAGACATTTCTTGTGAAGGATTCCTTTCTCTGCCCCAGTTAGGCAGAAACAGAACAATCTGTGCTGGAGGACATCAAGAGGAAATTCCAAGTGGCAGTGGCTGCTGGGTGGCTGTGGCACAGGGCACACACAGCACTGGTGTATGCAGAGGAAGTGGAAATTTTGGAATTCCAAACAATTCCTGACACATGATGCTTCCCATAGAAAATGCAGCTGAAAGAATTCTAATTACTCTCCTGTTTAAAAATACTCATTTTCATATGGGGTTTATGGGAGTACCCAAGACCACTTCTTTCTACTACATGTCATGAAAACCTCTTGTAATGAGCCTTGAAGGTTTTAATCACAAAAAATATTTGCCTCCTCCAAAAAAATCTGAAAATTTAAAGAAGACAATAACCAGACACTTCAGGAGAACTGACTCATTCTGCTGGATGCCCTTTTGCAGCTGTGGTCCAAAGGAGGCAGATTAAGGGAAAAAAAGATGATTTCACAGCTGAGTAGCTGAAGTCCTGAAGCATAAGATGTGATTGTAAGCATTACATTAGCATGGAACTGTGTTTAAAACTGAATTCTCTCTATCCCCAAAATACAGCAAAGTGAAAGAATTTAAGTAGATTCAAACTGATATTTAAAAGTACTAAATGTAGATACTATATATTAATTGACTATATTAAGTATGCCAGACTGGCAGGACAGGTCCTATAATATGCAAAGTATCTTTCTGCAGATGTATAAAAAAGTTATGTTTTATTCTGAAAGTCTCATTTAGGCAAAAACTCCAGATTAAATGGATTACACAGGTGCTGGCATGTCATTCATCACTTCCTTGAAGACTTAATGCTCATCAGACTCAAAAAGATAAAAATGTAGGAATTAAAAAAGTAATAAAGGACCGAATGAAAGCTATTATTAAGCCATTATATGAGTCAGTCACATATTCACATTTCTATACTATCTATACAGTTCTGATCCTTCCATCCTGCAGGTAATAACAGAACAACCTCAGTGGGAGGAAGGGTGACAAAGAAGGTGGCAATAAAAAATTTACATTGAGAGGAGGAGAGACAGAGTCTAGGAAGCTTGGGTTTTTTGTTGTTTTTTTTTTGACAGGGCAATTCATATCATGTATGAATGATATGAAGATAATAATAGGAAATGGTAATTCACAGATTTTTAAAAACAAGGAATGGAGAACGTGCCACCCAATTGTCAGGTTGCAGATGGAAGAAGTGAAAGGAGTTTGTTTTTCACTCAAGCATAATTGTCAAACTGACTGGCACAGGTTAATGAGAAAGCCAAAAGTATAAATAGAAAGAGATAGATGAATTCATGGTAGTAGATAGGTTCATCCATTTTTTTATACATGGGATAAATCTTTAATCTGCTTTTAGCATGGCTATTTTGGGTTAAATAGACCTTTCCCTTGCTCCACTGTTCTTATATGAGACAATGCAGCAAATTTATAGATAGTCAGTGTAGAAGATGTGAGTTAATTGCCAGTGCTAGGTAAAGATGTCTTTTTTGTTAATAGCAGTGTTATAATTCTAAAAATATTAAATGTTACTGATGCAGGCAGGTTTGGGTCATTCTATCTTTCCACAATAAAAAAGGAGGTGTGGCCTACTCTGCAAGTTTCTGTGGTTTTAATCTTTGTAGTAAAGATATGATCATGTTTGATTTATGACCAACATAGTAGTGCCAATAAATTTTCTACTTTTGGCTGCAGTTACACTTCTAAAGAGAAGTTTGCCATTTTCTGCTTCTTTTTAGGTTAGAAAACCCTGTTGTGTTGAAAACTGTGTGGTAACAAGTGCTCTGTTCTCTGTAGCTTTCTTTAGGCAAAACAGAAGATACTGTTAAAGTACTTCTGTAGCTGTGAAAATGCACTTACACCATAGTTTCACTCATTATAAAGTGCAATTTTTAAAAAAACACGCTCTTGATATTATAATACAGAAAATATGACACAAGTCTGATTGAGATTCAAAATGTGAATGTAATATGAATTGTATAAATGAAAGTAGGTTTAGACTGATACTGTTACATTACAATGAGAAATGCTTTATTTTATAAAAAATATTAATGTAGTTACTTCACCAGACTTTGTAGTGTGAGGAAGATTTGAGGTCCAAGTCCTGTTACAGAAATTGAGTGAAGCCACCAGAGCACCCTTCCTTTGTATACATAGGTGTGTCCATGCCCCTGCTCACATGTGTCCTTTGTGAAATGAGAGTTCATGTGATGTGTTTGGACATGTCTGAGATTTTTAGAAATGCTTCCCCAAACTATTGAGTCTGACTTGATGTGAGTTATGGACATGGAAAAGCTTTGGGAAGCAGACCTGATGAGAGTTTGCATATAAAAATGGGGAGATGCTGAGAGTCATAGAATCATTAAGGTTGGAAAGCCCCCCTAAGATGGAGTCCAGCTTTTAACCCAGCACTGCCACGTTCACCACTGAACTGTGTCCCCAGGTGCCACTTCTGCACCTTTTTTGAACACTTCCAGGGAGGGCAAGTCCAAAATCCCACAACTCTGTACCTGCTTTTTTGTGATGGGGTGTGGGAGCTTAATTATGGCCTCTGTTCCTTCATTCACTGCCTCTCCCATGAAATAAATCCTCACTACTGAATTTGCTGTTGGCACAGCTGGACAGAACTGCTGGATGTCCCTTTGTCAGTAGGGCAGGACATACAGGATGGTGGCTGGAACACAAGTGCTGTCATCACTGTTTGCTGATGACAAATCACCTTATTTGCTAATCACAGATATTGTTTGGTGACACAGACAGGACATTTTCCCCTCAGAGTGTAACTGCTCTCACTTCTGCAGGTTAAGGGCAGGTTACTGGGTCTGCTTTGCTGCTGAACTTTTAAATAAATGTTCCCTTTCCATCCCTACTTTGCTTCTGTTTAGAGCTCATAGCACAGAAATAGCATTTTCTTGCCAGGATTTGATTTCCAGTGCTCCACATGAGAAGACAAATTTCACAACAAAAACCAGGAAAGGATGTGATTGCCTTGCCCTGGTCCTTTTGTCCTCCTGCTACTGATCTGTGATTCCTGTCATACATCTCCAGTCTCTGGGATTATTTGCACTGAATCTCTTTTCTCTGTTTGACAGTGTTAAGTATCATTTAAGTGTGTTTGTTTTAAGGCCTCTACACAAGAGCTGTGAAAAAGAACCATCATCTAAATAAGAATCAGGGCCTGTAGTTTTGCTTTTGAAAAAAAAAATGTACTGGTGTTTATATGATGTAAAAGCAAAGGAATGGTGCATAAATCTGGTTAAGTGTAGTTTAATATCTCATGTGGTTTTTTTTAAAGATTCATGCATCTATTTGGCCAGTCTCCAAGGACAGATCCAGGCTTAGGCTGTCAAACAAATGGATTTTTAACGCATTTCTGTGTAGTTAAATCTAGTTTGGATGTAGCTTAAACTTCAAAACGCTGAAGTACAGCAGGAAAAATTAATTAGGCTAACTTTGTATGCATGTACCTTTCACTGTGCCATCTTTAATGGCATCAAAATAAGCTCAGGAAAGCTTGTTTCTCAACATTTTTCTGTTACACATTCAGTTAGAAGAAATTCTCAGTTGTGTTGGTGTTTTGGATGTGAACTTTACAGGCATTTCACTACAGATTTTTTTGTCTATTGGTCTTGCTTAGGTAAGACTGAGGTTCCACCAGGTTCTGTACATTAGTTTTTGTAAGTAATTATTTCTTAGGCCTGCCTTTTGCAGAGAATATTTGTATTGCAATTCATTGTGCAGGATTAGAAGACTGCCAGAGAAATAACTTGTTCAAAATTCTTTAGCAATTTATTTACTTTTAGAAATATTCTACGTATTTCCAATTTTCCTTGGTGTTTTTCATTAATTGGTACCAACTTTTAATAGTGATATTTTAAGATTGAGTGATCTTAGAACTATTGGAAATACATCTTTGCTATAATCAAGATGGCTCCAGGAATATTCTAGTTTGAATCATACCCTTCTTGTTTTTCTTCCATTTGTAATTTCTCCCAGGTATTTATGTAAATTGTCAGACCAGGAGTTGCGGCAGAGCGCGGCCCGGAACATGGCAGATTTAATGTGGAGCACAGTGAAAGAACCCTTGGATACAGCCTTGTGTTTTGATAAAGAAAGTCTTGATCTTGCATTCAAATACTTCATGTCACCAACTCTGACAATGAGATTGGCTGGGCTGAGCCAAATAACAGTAAGAACTTTTTAAAAATATCGATTATTTTTGCAAAAAAACGCTTCTTGTTGTGCTTTGTGATTTACAGGCTTGTTTGGGGAGCTTTATTTTTTTTTTAATGTGTGAGAGCAGCAGGATCCTCTTACATGCAGCTTTAGGAAATTACAGACATGATGGTGAGGGTAGGGTTTGAGTCCAAGTGGTGGCTGTGTTCTGCACCATATGGAATGGGCTCACATTACCTGAACAATTCACATGCTGAACAACACTCTGAGAACTGTGTTTTGTGACAGCTGTGTTGAAATGGAGCCCCTTGCCACAGCAATATTTGTGGTTGAGAAAGGCTTTCAATCTGTTTGCATTTTACCTTTGCAGCATCTTGACCCTGCTGCAATTAGCTGATGTTTGTATTGCACAAACCTCGTTTTCTGTTTGTTAGTTCAGTCAGTTTTGAGAGAGAGAGCATTTCTGCATTAATTAACAGGAGGTTGAATTGAAGAGGTAAATACATACAGCATCAAATAGAAAACAATTAAAACTAAAAAAATTCCCCATCTTTCCCTTTCCCATGGAAATGCTCCACACTGCACCAGGCAGGATATATTGGGCATTCCTGATTTGTCATTGCTGCCTACAACCATAGAGAAACAGTCCCACAGGAGGGCAAAAGTGAAGTTTTTTATCCATCTGAGCCTTGTCAGTTTTGTGTTTTCTAAACATATTTGGCCTTCTCTCTTATGATGATGTGGTGTCACTGAGTACAAGTTTACTTAAACTTAATTTTGCTTCTCACTATGGTTATAGATAGAAGTACCTTCAATTAAATAAATGGCAATTTCAAGAGATCTGTAAGTGCTTTTAATCAGATTATTGCTGGCTTTTAACCAAAGTAAATATTTATTTACACACAGGTGACTTACTAGGCCGTATAAACAGGCTGTGAGCTATATCCACACAGTATAATTGATCTTAAAATCTATTTCCACTTTTGCATAGTTCCAGTTACATTAAATTTCAATTCCTATAAATCCTTTCCTTTGGTTTTACACAATGCTCCCTGTTCAACTACCAGTGTGTGCCTTTTTGTGTATCCTTGCCAAAGTCTGAAAATAAGAATTCATCAGCTGTTTTATTTTTTCAGGCATCTAGCTCATTTGAGGGAGTGTGAAGTTGTGCTAAGTAGTTATATGTTTTCACCTGCTGTGATTGATAAATATTGCTGTAAAAATGAGAGTTTTTAAATAACAGATATGTATTACCAGAAGAAGAATTCTACAGTATTTTTAGATTAAAGCCAATAATTTTCAGCTTGTAAAAATGGAATATTGCAAGCTAATTCTATGCTAATAAGTTACTGAGCCTGTCTTTTTTAATGCAAATAGTCTTTAAAATTGCTACAGAACACTGTGACAATTTATTCTTCTTTCTCATTCCAATCACAGAAAGTTTTATTTTTGTTTTTACCTTGTTTCTCTTCCATTTCATCTCTCAGTTACCTGTTGGGGTGGTTCAGCTCCAAAATGCCTTCTCTCTCTACTACTCCCTCACAAGTAGAATTTTATTTTCCTGTCCTTTGGTGCCTGGGTCTGGAGATGAGCCCAGGGAGATGCTTTTAGTGCTCAGCTTTCTTTGCTTGAAGCCTTCCTACCTTTGTGTCCTCCATACCTGACATTTTTGTGTTGCATCAATTGAGTGTCTGGGCACAGGTGCCTTTAGTTTCTTACCATGTTTCATAGATGGTAAAAAATGAAAAAAAAAGGATTTTATTCCCTCTGGCATTCAAGGAAACTTGAAGTGAAAAACCTGTTAGGAGGTGAGGGAGAGCAAGGTGTTGCAACACTCTCACATGTGCTTTGTCTTGTGCTGCTGTGGCAGAATTCTGAGGGTTTAGTTGAAGTTATTGTAAAAATTGTTTGCAAATGTCAGGATGAAAAAACAGTCTTTGTCAGAATTGCTTTGGAGAAGGATTTGGTATGGGAAATCTTGATCAATGGTGATCCTGGATTTAAAATTGGTGATAGGAACAGCTCAAGACTCTGTCACTCTTTGAACCTTTTCAAAATATTTTCATTTGGAGGTGAATCTTTAGAAAAGTCAGTGAGCTTCCACTGCATTCTCTGACCCAGCTCTCATTTCTACTCCTAAATATGTTTCATTTAAAATTCTCTATTAGTAACCAATCTATTAATAATTGTGTAGTCAGGCTCTCGTGTCTCACCAATTTCAGTGCATGTTTTCCGTTTTGTTTTTTCAAAACTGTTTTTCCCCCCTGAAAATTCTTGAGATTGGACACAAATAATCTGTGTGTAAAGACTTGAGAAGATTAGTGAATTTACCTGAATTATAGAGTGCATGTGCTAGACTTGTTTCAAGAGAGTAAATATTTTGACAAAGTTATGCAACGGGTTTAATTTTAACTTCAAAAATTCACATTACTGTGCCTTTAATTTTTTTTAAATATGACGCCAAATAAGTTCTATTACATAATTTAAAATAATTTAAAAAGTGTTATGTGGATGTAAAGAATTGGATACAGAGCCATTGATGCTGAGGGAAGAAGTAGAAAAGAGATGTAAAACTTTTAACAGGCTTTTTTTTTCCTCTGCAATGTCTTAAATTTATGAGCTTGGACATGTTTGAAAACTTCATTTCCTGTAAAAATATGTGGTTTTGGTTCTCTAATTTTGTGTAAACAACTTACTCAAAATCATACAAAGTCCTATAAAAATTTGTTGAATGTCACTAATACTATTTTGAAATACAAGAAAACCGCCTCACCAAATATTTGGATAAAATTGTAATTTTTTTTCTTCCTTTTTCTAACTGTAGAATCAACTTCATACCTTCAATGATGTGTGTAATAATGAGTCATTAGTTTCAGACACAGAAACGTAAGTAGGAACCTTATTCTGAATACTTCAAGTGTTTTATATGATTGCAGTTCTTCTCTGTTGTTGCTATGGATTATACACAGTGGGGGAGCAGTGATAATCTGAGACATTTATTAGGAATATTCTAATCAGGGGGTTAATAAATGGTTATTGTAAAATATTTCTACATGTTTCTGGATTTTTTTTTTTCTGTATTAAGATGTAGAATCAAGGTAAGCTTTAGAAAAATGTAGCTACTGAAATAATAATGCACATTATTTCCATGGTTATACATAAATAAGAACCAGCTAATTTTTATCCAATTCATATCATTTTTGCCATCTTCTCATTTCCCTGGATTATTTGTTTTACCAAGACTTGTATTGCCATCAGTGGCTCCCAGCCTTGTTAGTTTTCCACCCATTATGTTTCCAAAATCCTACCAAGTATGTGATGTGAGGCCATGCTATTGTTTTGTTTTGTTTTTCAAAGTCCTAATTTGTATAACTCAGGTGTGTTGAACGATTTTAAAGGGACTCACATAAATCTTCAAGAAGATTCACCTGTGGGATTGTATTCCAGCCAGGAAATGTATTCACTTCTGTAGTAACTCTGAACTTAATGGTAGAAACTGTCAAGAATTTAAATTAAAAATACGTATTTTGGTAGTTGAAATAACTGTTCTTGTGAAATAATAGGCAAAACGTGTAAATTGTAGAATTTTACTCATAATATACTTTTAAAGTTTCTCTTGGGGGGTGATGTACTCTGTTTATGTTGGGGGCCACAGACACATGAATTTATTAATGGGAAGTCTCTCACGGCAGCAGTGTCTTGCTTTTGTCTGAATACTTTTATTCCAAATTTCATTTTAACACTGTTTGAAATCTGGCTTCAGTCATGACCACAATTCTGGAGATTTCATGTAAAAAGCACCTTAGATATTTGAAGAGAAATTTCTGAGAATGTGTTGCTATTTTAAACTTAAAGAACCAGAATTTAGGGAACTTTTGCTTGCGTGGAGATGTGGAAATACCTGGGGAATAAGAAATAAATAGTAAATACTGCAGGAGGGGAACATGTTGGGAATGTGAGGTCAGCTGGTGTGTTTCATACACTGTGCTCCCAGTTCATGGTGTGTTGTTACACTGGGACTGACAAACTTCAGATTTATCCAGTTTTTCTCCTTCCCTCACATTGAAAATCTGAAACAGGGGTTGTTTTAAGGTCGTAGTAACATTAAAAAGTGATTGTACCAGTTAAACCTATTAAAAAGCTGTTTGATTTTCTGTGTCAAATGTACAAAAGAGAAGTTATGAATGTGGAGAAAGAGAAGAGTGGTTAAATTTCCCTGCAGAAGAGCAGATGTACTCTGCAAGAGCATCAGAGTTATTTTAAAGCTGAAGGAAATTGTCAAATTCTCCTTTGGGATATTACTTTCTTGGCAGGGGCATCTGTAAACAGGCTGTCATTTGAAAGGAATGCAGCACAAACAGAAAACCTTCTTTTCCACTTTAGTAGTATGTGATTTTCAAAAAAATCAGAATTCCGGTAGTTCTGGTGTTTTACCTGAAAGGTTGGTTGCAAATCAGTATCAAGCATTGCTGCTTATCTTCAGATATCTTGTGGAATCACTGATGTCTTCCAGCCAAATAATCAGAAAGGGCTGGAGCAGAAGGATGGGGAAAATGTCTCACTTCTCCAGTTTGTTCAGTACAAAGCTTCCCTCTCATTACAGACTCTGCTCATGAGAAATTTTTGGATGAAAAGGCACTTAGGGAGTTGGCAGTGACTGAATGAGCAGCAAAAGGAAAGCTTTTCATTCCTGTGTTCTTTCCTTAGCGGAGAAAGGAAGTTTTAAGTTTTATTTTGTACCTTTGTAGCCTCTGCAGATTTGCCAAAAGAAGATGTTCTGCATTATGTCTGGTCATCCCCATTATATGTTTTGACTTTTCCAGATGCGTTTGGAACTGTCAACCTTTGGGATTTCTCCTTCTGTATCTTGATAAGGTGGGTTTGCGGGAGGTACCTTTAAAAAAAAAAAAATCAGCTTTCAGTTAGTCCTGGCTCTTCCTTGTTCAGAATTGATATCAGGATTTTTTAGCAAATATTTTGCAGCGGTAGCTTCCCACCTTTATCCTCAGCACTGCAGTTTTTCCATGGTAAGAAAAGCTAAAACATCTTCTGTCTAGGAAAACACTGGATTTCACAAATTGCACTTGGAAGCAGCAGAAAGCTGAGACAGAGGGATCTGGTTTGTAGCTGTAGGTATTTGTGTGGCTTTTGAGAGTTCATTTTTCTGTCTTCTCAAGGGTTGAGGCTTTGTGGTGACCGAGGACGTGCACGGTCCAGATGTGGCCACTGAGCTTCATTATACCCCTCAGAGATGGACTTCTAATTTAGCTGTTCCTGGCTCTAAAGATAGAACCAAATTCTTTGCAACCTGAGGTACTGAGGAGTGTGAAATCTACTCAAGCTAAAAATAACAAGCCTGAACTGAAGAGTCTCAGAGTCTTTGAATAAGTGATTCCTGCAACTGTTTCACTGATGTCACTTAGTGAAAAATGATGGTGCTTTTCAGGAAGTGAAAGATACTCTTTTTTTGGTGTTCCTTGGAACCACAAGAGGAAGAAGTGTTGGTCGTTTCTGTAGTGAGGATGCTGTCAGCTTCTGGAAATAACATGTGTAAAGAGAGATTTTGTTTTGCTCTTCACTTGGCATGCAGCCAGGTGTTTGGGTTTCAGGTTCCAAGTTGACACTGAGGCAACTTCCTGACTCGTTTAAAAACCTTGATTACCCTCACTTGAAAAGCTTCCTACAGAGCAATTTCAGGTGTCCAAAATTCCTTTCGCCTGTGAACAGAAAGAACTGGATCATTTCTTCTCCTTTCTTTTCCTCTCTTTCCTTATTTATTGAGATACTGAACTGCAAGTTCTGTGTTGCTTTTTCCCTTCACTGCAGTTTCTTACCTTACATTAACTCTTGCTCTCTCAATTTTTGTCTAAGCTTACTGACTTGAGTTTCTGGCAGCATTATTTAAACATCTCTTCTCCTCTCTCTCTACCAAATTCCAGGGATCTTTTCAGATTTTCTCAGAAAAAGAAAAGTGAATTTTTTCACTCAGCTCACTAATGTTTCTTTCTTGTGGCCCACACAGCAGTTAAACAAATATTCCAGATGATGTCAGAGTGGTGGTTTCAGAGCCTGCAGAGCATCAAAGAGGAAAATTTGTGCTCAGAAGCAAAAACATGTGCTTGAACGTGTGTTGGGAAGGTGCTTTCTGTATCCTCTTTGCATTTCTGATCCTAAATAGTTGAGATCAGGGTTTCACATCTGTTGTTGTGTTGTAGATCCTATTTCAGTGATGTTGTCAAGAGGTGTTAGTGTTCTTCCCTTGCAAGCTGCCAGTTACAGAGCTGCATTTTTGCATTGGAGCTTTTATATTCTGGTTTTCAGTGATGTTGTGGACTGGCTGTTGTATTTCATCCAGCTCTGAGCTGGTGTGTTTTTGTAGCTTCGTGGGGAATTGACTGGTTGAATAAATAAGGTTTTCTTTGAGGGGGGTTACTTTGCTGTGGGATTTGTTCCTGGATTTGGGTCATCATGTGGGTACCAAGTATTGCACCACAGCCTTAGATTAAAACGTTTCCAGGACTTTAACCCAGTTCTTTCATAGAGAGGTGTTCTTTGACCTACCAGGAAAATGCATTAAATGGAGGATGAGAATGAACAAAATTCAGTGCAGTTCCAAAAATCAAGTTATATCACCAGCTGCACAGTTCCCCCTCTCTTCCTTCCAGTCTCATGGAATGCCTGGGGAAACTCATGTCAAAAGTGCTTCAATTTCATTTCTTGGAAGTAAACCAGTTAATTTTGACAGACATGAGTTATCAGTGAACTCACATTAAAAATTCTAGGGAGAAATGGATTAAGTGTTACATGTATTTCCAGTGTGAGAGAGATTTAGAGATAATTAAACCAGAGTAGCTGCTACCTTTGCCTTTTTATTCTCTTCTCCTCCTTCAGCCACAACACAGATCTATAGAGAGTATCAAGTTCTTTAAATGACTTTTCATATTGCTATCCAATTATTAAATCCATGAAAAACAGTTAATACATGTTACTCCCAAGGTGAATTTTCTTACTCCTAAAGTCTGTCCAATTTGGATATCTAATTTGTGAAACCATTCCTTGTGCTGCTGCTTTCATGTGAGAGGGAAAAGCACATCTGTGCTTTGATCATAATGCATGATTTTCACTCTGACCATTTCCTTTAATACAAAAGAGTAATTTTTTTCAGGAAAACCTTTGCTGAAATGGAACTATTCAGGAAAGAAGACAGGCACCCTTAATTTACACTGAAATTAGCTTTTTGGTGAATCCTTGAATCTGATGTTGTAAATATATTCCTTAGTAAACCAGAGAACAAAACACTTAGTGGGAGTAATAACTTAATCATTTTAAAAGGTACTGATTGCTGTGCCCTCTGCCAGATTTTCTGGGAGGCACAGTTCTCTCTGGGAAGCACAAGGGCTTCATTCTGCCTTGCACAAGGGTCCTCTTGTTTTTGGTCATCCTCAACAAATCCATATCAAATGCACATTTACTTCCAGAAATCTGAGATGTTGTTTTACCAGAGTTGAGCTCACCAGAAGGAGAAAGAGTTTGTTACTGCTGAGAATACATCCATTAAAAAAGGCATTCCTTTAGAAGAATTATCTGTGGTTTTTCAGAATAAACATGGTGTGAATTAGAGACAGAGAACTACCATGGTAATTTAATAAAAAGTGAAGGAACTTGCTCTAGAGGAGAGCTTTTGTCCTTTCCTTTGGAGTGGTTAAAATGCAGCATATGACTGGATACAAGCCTAAGGATATTGTGCCATGAGCAGGAGGGTTTGGATAAAGAGATCCCATGAGGAATGTGTCCTTTCATACTGGCATTGCCAGTGAGCCTAGCAGTGGTTTTTTTATCTGGGATTCCTTCTCATAGCTACAGGTTGAAAAATTCAGATACAAGAAGAAAGGAAAGGTCTTTCTTCAGACTTGGTTAGACAGAAGTCCAAGCCCTGGCTGAGTCAGAAATGTGCAGCATGTGCCAAAGTTTGGCTTGGGAGGGCATCATTTGGGTGTTGGGGGTAGTTGGGTTTTGGTTTGGTTTTGAAATGAGGATGTGGGGAGTTAAGGACGTCTTGGGTTCATGGAACAGGTGTAACTTATCTTTTCAATCCCTCTTTGAGCAGATCCTCTGACTGACTTTACAGTGTAAAACTCATTTATTGATAAGCCATAAATGATAACTGTTGGCAAACTATTGTATTTTGCAGGCCAGTCATTACTTAAATGTTACGGGACATTCTCTTTGAACAATGTGAGAATATTTGATTCCCAGTGTCCTGGAATTAGAAGAGAACAGTGTAGAAATGATGTGGAGTAACAAACTTTGCTCTTTGAGCTCAGCCATGAGGATCAGGCATTTCAAAACAATTAAAGCACTGGCAGCATGCCCCTGAGTAGTGAATCCTGTTTGCAAAACCTGCAAAGGCAATCTCTTTTTACCTAGAGAATCTTGGTTCCTTCTTGAGGATGATAAAGATTGGCAATCCTGGATTTTAATAGTGGCCATGAATGGGACATGGGGAGAAGTGGTAAAAATAATTCTTCCTCAAGTCCTCTAAGGCACCCACTCTCTCCCTCCTCTGCTCCCTGCTCCCAGAGCACTGTTATTCCAGGGCTATTTAAACCAAAACCTGGGCTTTAAATACTCTGATATCCTGTAATGGCTTCTGGTGCCAAAATCAGGGTAAACAAACATCTGCTTGAAGAGAAGCACTGCCCTTTCCAGACAGGGCAGTGCTTTGTGAAAATTCACCTTTTGTTTTGGAAAACTTAATTTCCTTGTCCTGGTCAGTTTGAATATTTGCTTAAGGAATGGCAGTGGGTAAAGTTCCCTGTTGGTATGGATGAGCAGAATGAGAATCTGGAAGTATCTGTGTGCTGCATGTGTGTAAATATGACCATGGTGAACATAGTTCAGGAGAGTTGCTATTTGTGTAAGAGAATCTAAAAATATATCCATGGCTTCCTTAAGAAAATAATTTCTGTCATTCCCACCTTTAGCTACATTTCAATACTTCTGGAGTTTCATTATTAACTTGGATTAAATAGCAGTGTCAAAATCTTACCTGTGAGGTCTTTGGAATTATTTGCACATGGTCTGTTGAACATTAACTAATAAAATTAGTAGAATTATTGGTTATGCTTGCTGGTGATCCAGAGGGGAAATGTTGATATTTATTGCCATTAGTCTTCCAGCTATAGAAAAAAAAAAGGAAATAATTTGCTTCCTGCTTGGGAAAATGAGCATTGACTATGGTTTGTGTTCAGAAGGTTTTTGTGCCCTCACTACAACTGCAGATACCAACTTGCAGGATGTGCTGTGCTAGAGAAGAGCACAGAGTGAATATTACAGGCAGATCATTTTATGTTTCCACTCTCTTTTCATCTCCAGGTCAATTGCAAAAGAACTTGCAGACTGGCTTATCAGCAACAATGTAGTTGAGCACATTTTTGGACCAAATTTACATATAGAGGTTTGTGTTAATCATTATTAATTTGGTATAAACATGGAGCATTAACTTGTTCTAGTAAATCTTTCCTCACTGTGTTCTCACTTTGCAGATCATCAAACAGTGCCAAGTGATTCTGAATTTTCTTGCAGCTGAAGGGAGACTTAGTACTCAACATATAGACTGTATTTGGGCTGCTGCACAGGTATATACTGAATTTTTATAATTGCAGGAGTGATAAAAAAAATAGAAAATAAGTTGATTTTGTTTCTCATTCTTAAAATTGAGTTTTTTGCTTGTTCTTGGATGTCTGAGCGTTTTGCTGACCAAAATGTCAGGTTAGGTAACTGCCACAATTACTGGGTTTTTGATTAGATGCAAAAAAGCAGCCTGGCTGCTTTTATACAAGGAAAGAAATAAAGTTGTATAGCAAGGACAGAGCGTTTTCAGTGAGAATGAGGATGAAGGTTGTAGGGTAGTTGCAATATTTTTACTATTGTACTAAATTGCTTTGCTTCTGTGTATTTTAGCTTCCATTTCTGGTACTCCTGGTGGGAACAATCAGGTGAAAATTGTGGCAGTCAGGTTTACAGCTGTGCTCCTCTGCTGGTGTTCAGATCTATAGAAGACACTGAAATTTTATTTTTTGCTTGCTGAAGCTGGAAACTCTGATAGGCTTTTTGCCTTCAGAAAGATTTATTTGTGTGCTACTTTTAATGGGTCACTGTGCTTGTTATTTTAGGTTGTGACATTTTTTATTTAGGGGATTTGAATACAATAGGCATGAGCAGGCCTAGGGAACACACTGTTATAACAGTTAGAATTTAAAGAGGGTTTTTTATGTGTTCAATATTTCTTTGTCATTTATTTCAGTCAAATAGTACTGAACACACATTCTGAAACCAGTGTGATCCATTGTCATTAAAACATGCAGCTGGAATGTTAATTAAATGCTCATTGGAACAGCATTTGCTCCAGCATTTTTCTGTGTCAGAGTAATTAATAATTACTTATTTCACACTACATTTTAAAACAATATATTCACTTTCTTGATGTTTCCACACAGTATCTCACACACCGTTAGACCTTTGGATTTTTAAAATATATTTTATACTGCTTTAGGAATAACATAATTGCTTAATTTTGATAATACTTTTACAGTTTCATTTTTTAAGTGTTTATTTTGACATAATGCTATTTTCAAAATAAGTTTGATATCAGAATTAAGTATATCCTGATTGCTTCCTGTCAAAGGCTTAAATCTCTAACATTGTTTAAAAGGCTGACACCTTTAGACTGAAAGAATAGAAGGCCTTAGAGTGTATTTTCCACTTTTTAAATGAGTTTTTGGACAAAAATTCATCTTCCCTAAATTGAAGTAATCTCAAGATATTTAAATGCATCTTTCTATAGAGCCCACATGATTTCATTGCATGTGAATCCTGTGAAAGTTGGCCTGTACATAGTAAATTGCTGACACAGATATTTTAATGCCAAGAGGCAAAATAAAATACATCATGAAAAAAAAGCTTTTGAGATGTAAGTGTGATAACCAACGTGAGAATTTTTTTCTAGAAGTTTCCTGTTACCATTATTTTATTTTTTGAATAACGACATCTGTACAAACGCAATGAAACTCTTTTAAGTGACTGTGAAAAGCAGCATTTAACCAAAGAGGAATCATCCAGGAGCACTGTCACTTTCATGTGAAAATAGAGTAGTTAGCTGAATACATTGTCACATTTTTTGACATCCATCACTGGAAAGACAAAAGAATTCTTTATAATCCTCACACAGTCTATTCCTGAGTAGTCTTTATTTGTATTTACCACTGCTAATAAGGTAATCATTGCAAATACTGCTTGCCTCAAGATTTAGCATATAAACTGATAATTTAGAGGTTGTATTTAAGTTCAAATACAAAACAAGCTTCCAGTTCTTCTTTCCACCTGATCTCTCAGAACTAGACCTAAGGAAGGAACTGTTGCATTTGATTTGTATGTTTGCAGGCTTTACAGTGTCAAAATTGCAAATCTGCTGGAGTTTGAAATTATTTGACAACTGCTTCCTGAGAATTTGTACAAATATGTTTATTTGCTGCAATATTTGATTTATTTATTTTGCTGTTCTTGTTGCCTTCTCTGTTTTTACCTTGTAGCTGAAGCATTGCAGTCGTTACATACACGACTTGTTTCCTTCTTTGATCAAAAACTTGGACCCTGTCCCACTTAGACACCTTCTTAACCTTGTGTCAACTCTTCATCCCAGTGCTCACACTGAACAGGTAAAGACAAGGCCAGCAACATCACTGGCATGAGAAAGCATTTAAATAAGAATATTAAACAACCATGATGGATTTGTCTCCCTAAAGGAAGATTCACTAATGCAGAAAGGAGGGGGGGACTCTAGGAGTAAAGTTGTCATGTTTCTTTAATTGCACCTTTCCTGGCTTTTGAAGGATAATTTTTAGAGATTTTCAAAGACTGCATAACCACTGATGGAAGACTTTAACTTCCTGTCTGAGGTTAGAATATGTTTCACACAGCATTATTTAGTTGATTTGTTTATTTTGATGAGTTTATTTTGGTGAGCTGTAGTATTAGCATAGACAAAAATGAACAGTGGATCTTTATATCCAAAACCTGCTTATTAATGGCACTTTTCCCTGGTTTTCTTTCCAGACCTTATATTTGGCATCCATGCTGATCAAAGCCCTGTGGAATAATGCACTGGCAGCTAAGGCTCAGCTGTCAAAACAAAGCTCCTTTGCATCTTTACTGAGTACTAACCTGCCCATGGGAAACAAAAAAGGTGCGTGGTTTTCCAGTAGAAAATTGGAATTTTCATAGTCTCCATGTTGAGTTTGGACAAAAAGCAGGTATAGAACTTTTTCCTTTAAGTATTTTTAAAAAGTGTCATGCTGGTATATTTTTCCAGCAGAACTTGAGGCTGTAGATGAAAGCATGAAAAGTCTGTGAGTGCTTTTGGAAAGCTTTGTGTTTCAGATCCATTCTGTTCATATAGCTAGAGTAGTCTATGTTTTTTCTTTTTAATTCAGAAAATGATCCATAACTATTCTTGTTCTACTGCACATCTGTAACTTAATAGCTACACAAAATCATACAAAAGCTTACTTTTTATCTAGTTTTTGGTATTACAGGATGTTTCTGATTTGGTGATTTATTTTTTTTTACTTGACTGTGTATTTCCCTGCAGTTGTTGCTGAAGGTGCTGCCAAGCCATTTTACTGTAGTTTCCCTTTCTCTTCATGGTTTTCATAAAAACTGCTGTTTTTATGAATCACAGACAACTACATGCTGACAAAATTATTTTTAGTCACTTATTTTTCCATCCTGCTTTTTTCTTTTAGAAGAAGAGGAGCTCAGAAGAGCAGCCCCTTCCCCTTGTAAGTACAGTTTTAGTTGTACCCCACAATCTGGCTCGTTTGATTCTGCAGTGCTTTTGAATTTGGAACAGAATTAAATTTGAAATTCTATTCTTACTAGAAATCAAATGAAACGATGTTTTTAGTAGAATCTAGGCAATTTATTTAACTATGGCATGAAGAGACATCAAAAGATAAACTTGGTAAATGCTCAATGTTCTAAACAAAATTTTTAGTGTCTAGGTACACTTTGTTTAAGTTATATCCCTGTTTGCTGGAAGAATGCTCAATATTTGAGGCAGATTTATGCAATGCTGTTACATTCTAGTAATTACCTGTCAGAGAGTAAGTGGGAAATGTGGTTTTGAATTAGGGTCACCAGCAGCAAGCCCTCAAAGTAGTGACAACAGTGACACCCATCAGAGTGGAGGCAGTGACATTGAAATGGAGGAACAGCTGATTAACAGAACAAAACACGTCCAGCAGCGACTTTCGGACACAGAGGTAAGAGTGTGAGTCTGAGTCTGGGAATTTTGTTCCTGAGTTGCCTGTTATTAGCTATAAAAATGATGTTTTATCTGTACTTGTTTCAAAACCACCTCAGCCAAGTGTATTCCTGCATTTAAATTGTGTTTCAGTTAGGTTAATCTCTAGTAATGGACAGCAAAATGTTGTTTTTGTGTCACACCGGGGCTCTGTGCACGCTCAAAGTCTCCACATACACCATGTTAGCAACAAGGTAATGCAAAAAATCAATTATTAAATCTGAATCTTGCTTGGAGCATTTTGTCATCAGCAACCAAATTGAGAAAGGACGAATGGAAACTTGTAGATGTGACACATTTCCTCCTAAAGGAAGAATGATGGTTGAATGATGATAATGATGATATTAATTATGCATTTCCAATGGTGCTTTATTTTTCCGCCAATCTTAAAAAACCCTTGAAATAATTTCAGGAATCCATGCAAGGAAGCTCTGATGAGACAGCCAACAGCGGTGAGGATGGCAGCAGTGGGCCTGGGAGCAGCAGTGGCCACAGTGATGGATCCAGCAACGAGGCCAACTCCAGTCACGCCAGCCAGTCCGCCGGCAGCCCCGGCAGCGAGGTGCAATCGGAAGACATCGCGGATATCGAGGCTCTCAAAGAGGAGGACGACGAAGAGGAAGAAGACAGGAGTCACAATGCCCAGAAAAGCAGTAGGAGCACAGATCTACGAGGCAGAAAACTGGAATCACAAGCAGGCATTTGCCTGGGGGATGCCCCGGGGGCGGCAGAGAGGAGCGGTGCCAGTAACGGGGCGGGCAAGGACCACGTTTTTAACACGGACGCCGTGCCGCCGGTGGACAATCGCATCCGCATGCTCGATGCTTGCTCCCATGCTGAGGATGCAGAGCATGACATGGCAGGGGAAATGAGCACTGCTCACATTTCACAAGGCTCTCAAGATTCTTGTATAACTCACACAGGGGACTTCCTCGGGGAAAGCATTGGGAATGAATTATTTAACTGTCGGCAGTTCATTGGGCCCCAACACCATCACCACCATCATCACCACCACCATCACCACGATGGGTAGGTAGCTTGGCATTTCTTCTGGCTCCTTCCATTGTAATGGGTTAGTGGCACTACTTAATTAGTGGCTTGTCTTCATTTTCTTTTGCCTTTACTTAGAGTCAGGATTAAAAACACAAAGGAGATTGATTTCTCGCTCAGATTTGATTGTTTATTAAATCTTCTTTATGGTACAGAGAGTTCTTGCAGTACTTCTGGCTACCACCTAAAAGCCAGCAAAATGGAGGCAAATCTAGTTAGTTACAAGGTCTTTTAAAGCTAAACAGTGCAATAAAGAGTTAACAGCTATATTATTTATCCTTTTGACCCAATAACCAACTCCTGTGACCTGCAGTGCAGTACTTTCTATCCAGCCAAAAACTACTACCTGAAAGCATGAAGAAGGAGGAAGAAGACAAAGAGACACTAGCCAAGAGCATCCATCTTGTCCCCTACCTATTACTGTATTCTAAAGCCCCAAATTCAAAACCCTTCACCATATGAAATTACACACTTCTATTCAGACTACACACCCGTGATTCTAACTGCATCACTCAAATTTGGAAGCCTTCTCCAAGGCCTCAAGTCAAAAGCAGTGTTCCCTTGGGGGTCAGTGTCAGAAGGCACAGAAAGTTCAAAACTCCCAAGCTTCTGGGTTCCAACATTCCATAACAGAAATAAAAGTGGTAGCAAAATCCTCCATTTGGGCAGAAATTGGTGTATGGACATTTTGCTGTAGCTCAGGATGATTTTGTCACACAGAGATGATCTTTATCACAGAGAGTTACACAGATATCTGATTTGTTAACATCTGATTAAAGGTTTCTCTTAAGTTTTGGTCTTGAATAAATAAGACAGCGTTTAAGAAAATGTTAAAAACATTTTGGAAAATGCTGCATTTAGTTAACATTAAGAAGCCAACTCAGTCATCATGCTAGTGAGACCTTCAGTTAACTTAGCTCTAATTGTTTTTCCAATTAATACAAGGGCTGCTGTTCAAACAGATGATTCATCCTGACTTTAGCTGTAGGGAGATGTCTGTTCACTTGTAGTCTGCTATAAACAACTTCCTCTTTGATATTGTCCATTCTGATATTCTTCTTTTACCAGGCATATGGTTGATGATATGCTTAGTGCAGATGATGTCAGCTGCAGTAGTTCTCAAGTCAGTGCAAAATCAGAGAAAAATATGGCAGATTTTGATGGGGAAGAGTCTGGCTGTGAAGAAGAGCTTGTACAGATTAATTCCCATGCTGAGCTGACATCTCATCTTCAGCAGCACCTCCCAAACCTGGCCTCTATCTATCATGAACATCTGAGTCAAGGTAAGAGTGATGAAAGAAAAACTGAAAGGCTTAGTTTGACATTTTGAATTAGTCTCCAGTAATTAAAATAATGAAATTATTTTAACCATTTATTTGTATTTGTCTGAAGAAACCATGACTGCCGAGAACTTAATGTTACTCCAAGAGATTCTTTTTTGTATCTGTGTCCATTTGTCAACACAGAAACATTCATTTTGTTTAGCTGTGTTTCAGTTATGTTTATCTTTTTAAATCCCCCATGTTCCAATTTCCTCTGGAACTTTGAATGCAAGTTAAAACAAATAAAAGCACAAAAGAATCTAGTAAGTGTTTTTTCTAATGGGCTGTTTAAGTGTAAAGAAGGGTGGTAGTGAAATGCAAGATTCTCTGTATTTTCCTCTCTGAACCATTCTGCAATTTTTTTGCTGGTGGGTACACATTACTGTGATTTTTTTACCTTTGACAAATTAATTAACCGTAATGGGCTCTAGAGAAGATAATTCTGGAAAAATGACTTAAAATACAACTTGATACTTTTGGGATTTTGCTGTAAAGGGCATTTCATGCTATTGCATCTTACACAACCAAATCTTCTGGTTTACTTCAGGGCCCAATTTAAGATGCTCCTAAAACACTTCTCAAGAATTATATCATCTTTCCATATGCTATTTTGGCAGCTTTATTTTCTTCTTTACTGTCTTCTTAAACATAATGGAGAGCAGGGTTGGTGGAGGGTTCATGTTTTTCTTCACTGACCTTCAAGAACCAAATTTGCTCTCAACCAGCAGACAGCAAACCCAGTGCTGTTTTTTTTATTTCCCTGAAGTGATTGAATAAGAAGTTTTTATGATAATAATTTTAGCCTGACATTGAAAATTTTGAGTTTTTTTCTACACTGCAGAGTTGAATAAACTATTAAAAACTTCATAAATCTATAAATCAGCATTTTTGTTTCAGTATTTTCCATAGATACTGCATGTCTAATAACTGAAGATTCAAATTACTGGTTGAGCATGAGGCCTTCAGTGCAGTTTATTTTTGACACCCCTAGTTTTACATGTGCAAATAATTACAGTCTGAATTTTCTACTTGACTTTGCTGTTCCATGAAAATAGTATTAAATAGTAGATGAATGAATGGTGCCAGCTGTGGGCACAGAGAGGAAAGAAAATGTCTATCAGTGTTTATGAAAACATGATGAGTTTCTAAAGTCCTGCACTTTGATGTTGTAGCACATGGAAAAATGGTGTTTGTTTTCCCTGGTTTTTAGTTGGATGGAGGGAATCCTGTAGTAGGAGGGGAATTTATTGAAATGAGCTCCTTCCCTCTGTTCCAGCCATGGTGGTTATGGAGATAACTCCCTTTGGACCATGGCATCACAGAAAGGCTTAAGAAATATATTAATTACAATGTGAATTAAATTAAAAAGCAATTGCATCTGCAGTTCTTCAGTGCTGTTTTTAATTGCACTTTGCCATTAGCCAAAAGCAGTGTAAATATTGGCCCAACTGCCCTGGTGGATTCTGGTATGGTCTTTTAAGAACCCATATATGAAAAAAGGCTGCAATTACAGTGTTGTTGCACTTTGAAATAGCCAAGTTAACAAATAAAACATGTTGTTGTTTGCTCACTTAGGGAATAATGTTCAATTCAGATGGTTCCTTCTCTTTGTTCACTAATGGTCTTTATATTTTGTGCAGGACCAGCAGTTCACAAACATCAGTACAACAGCAATGCAGTGACTGACATTAATTTGGATAATGTTTGTAAGAAAGGAAATACCCTGCTCTGGGATCTGGTCCAGGATGAAGATGCAGTGAGTCAAATAGCAGAAAACTCTTATTTTTAAAAAGAAAAGAAATACATAATATTCATGGACCTTTCTTTTTCCTTGCTGTAGATTCATCTCTCTGAAGGGTTAATAAATGAGGCAGAGAAGCTGCTCTGTTCTTTAGTGTGCTGGTTCACTGACAGACAGATTCGAATGAGATTTATTGAAGGCTGCTTAGAAAATTTAGCAAACAACAGGTAACTCCAATCATAAATTATCTGTTTAAGTATCTTATTTTTGCAACATACCAGAAATCCAAGTTGGCTGTAACATTTATTTCATTTTACAGGAAGACAACTTAAACTAGGCAAAAGCAAAAGAATAAAGATAGTTTCTGAAGTGTTGTGGATGTTTCTGATGCTCCGTTTCTTTTTGTTTTGGTGTTCTGAATTTCTCATTTTGTTGCATTTGTCTGCTCTCCCTTGTGCCAGAGGTTATTGCTTTCCTGCCTTTGGTAAATCAGGTCTGCAGCTCAGTCAGTCAGGGGCAAGGTCAGCATTTTGGCCTAAGCATTTTACACTGAATATTCAGATTTTACACACAGGTGGCTGAGGAACAGACAAGTTCTTTTCCACCAAGTCTGTTATGGGGTCTGATTTCTGTTAGGAAGGACCACCTTAACCTTCCAACCCAAATCGCTCTGGGATTTATGATTCACAGCACTTTCCTTTAGTTTCCTTTAGTGCCTTCCTTTGGTTTGCTCACAGAACCTGAGCTTCTCAAAGGAATTTTTCAGTCAATCATTTCAGTTTTGTCACAATCACATGGTGTCATTGTTTCTCTCTCTCTCTCTTAGATCTGTAGTAGTTTCACTTCGTCTTCTTCCCAAGCTATTTGGAACATTTCAGCAATTTGGGAGCAGCTATGATACACATTGGATAACAATGTAAGTAGGCCCCTGTCCCAATGCTGGCATTTAGGGAGCTCTTTGGTGTATAAAAACCTTTGAGAATTGAAGATAATACAGAGTACAGCATTCCTTAGAACAAACCATGTAACTGCCTGGTGTAACTGGAGAATGGACTGACAGAAGTTCTGAAAAGGTGACAGTGATTTTCAGCAATTTTTCTTGGCCTTTTTGACATGACATTTAAACATATGCCCAGTGTTTAGTCATTAAGTCAAAAGTATAAGTAATATAAATATTAGCTTTTAATTGAGGAGGTAGGCCTTAATAGACCTTGTAACAAGCAAGATACAGCTCCATTTTATCATTTTTAACTTACTAGCTAAAAGTACTGTAAAACTCAGTATACTATAAATAAAAATTAATAAGCAACTAAGTCCAAACACAAAAATCCTGTCTCTCGTACTCCAATCCCAACTCTATCTAAAAACAACAACAAAAAAAGAAGTTAGCCACTAATACTGAGTTAGACTTTTTCTGAATTAGGGCCTTTAGAAATGGTTTTCATGGGCTCAAAAGGGAGTGTCCTGTCAGTCCTGTGCCTGAAAAATACCATTAGGAAACCTTAAGGATTGCAAGGAAGAAGAGAGTACAGTACAACTGCTGAATTCATGGTGGATGAAAGACTGAATGTTTACTTCGGGGTTACGTGTGTGCCATTTTCCTGTAACAGCTGTCTGCTTTCTGTGGCTTTTCTGATCTTTTTAAGCAAACCATAATACTTTCTGTCCTTTAAATTGCCACAGGTGGGCAGAAAAAGAACTAAATATGATGAAACTTTTCTTTGATAATTTGGTACACTACATCCAGGCAGTCAGGGAGGGACGACACAAGCACGCACTGTAAGTACCCAGCTGACTCGGAGTGTTTGATATTTTATGGTTTTAACCATTTCTGCTTTCTTCTGGTGCTGCTGCTGTGTTCTTGTAAGTAAATACTTTCTATAGGGACATTTACTGCTTGGGGAGTCTGTAAAAACATTTAAAATAGCTCCTTTTTCTTAAAAAACCCCCAACTCTTGTCATTTTTTGTTAGACGTTATGTTGACTGTTTGTGTGTAACTAAAACATGAAGGTTTTGATATTCAAGTTAATTTAAAGTGATTTCATATTCTAGAAGTATTCAAATGTTTTAGTTTTAAAATTTGTCATTAGCCTTTGCATAATTTTTTTGTTTGAATACATCCATCTGCACTTTCTAAGCTGTGTGATTAAAATCAGGTGTATATATAAACAAGAATATAATTTCCAGCTCCTCAATCCCCTAGAGGAAGAGATTGTTCATGTTTTGACAGATGTCAGAGTCAATATGGGCACCCACATCTGAAAAATGTTGCTATTTATGGGTCCAATTTGACTTCTTTAAAGCTAACTTCACCCTTTGTATTAATGTTGCTTTATTGAGGAATTACTTAGGAAGGTGAGATGCTTTAAATTTAGGTAAAATAAGAAATCATTGTGCTCCTTTTACCATCAAGCTTTTACTGTATAAATAAAAATGAAGTCACTATTTTTATATAAGTTATGAAAATATTTTTATAAAGAATATGTATCATTTGGAATTGGAAAGTCAGAGTAGAAATATCAGCATTTTACAACTCAGGGGAAAAAATAAGCTAGATCTTGCAAGGTGACAAAACAATGCACTTGAATTGGACTGAAAGACAAAAAACCTACTTGATCTGTCCTCCTTCTGAATTCCCAACAAAAAAAGGACTTTATCTAGTGACAACTGTTGTGTCATTCTGCTGTTTGGGGTGGTTCTGCAACATCTTCAGCTGGGGTTTAAGCCATACACTGAACTAGAAATTCAGAAAGAAATTTGTAAGAAACAATTATTTCTGCTTTTAAGAGGCACACAGATGACTAGGACAGAAGTTATGGCAATAAACAACAAAACAAACTTCCATTTTTTGTCCAAATTTTCGTTTAGATACAGCCACAGTGCAGAGGTTCAGGTTCGTCTTCAATTCCTGACATGTGTGTTTTCAACTCTGGGATCTCCAGATCACTTCAGTGAGTATTTGAGGTTATCTTGCCACAGAAGCACCCCCAGAGTAAAACAAAAATACTTCTTAGTAATCCATGTCAGCTTAATATGTTGGTTTAAACACATTTTTTAAAATAATCTCTTAGACAGTTTCAAAAGAAGGAAGATTTTCTGGCAAAAGCATAGAACCAACATTGGAGTTCAGATTCTGTTGCAGTTCTGTGAGAAGGAATTTTCATGTTCTCTGTGCTGCAGTTTTTCTAAATAATAGGATTGTAGTAATTACTAAAGGAAGATAATACATTATGTACTTATGGGCTTTGGTTTGTGTCCATAATGTTCCCAGAGATCTTTTACTGGAGTACTGTATTCCAAAAAGAAATAACTCTTTTTATTTTAATATTGTCAGAAATTAGTTTTCCTTATGAAGAAAGAAATTACTCTTTTTACAGTTGATATTTGGGTGGTCTCACTATAGATAGTCAAATTGTCATGATACATTTACATGCTGTCACCTGACAGAAATATTCTGATTTTTCTGTGTATTCTTGGGTTTTACGGAATATTTGGTGTTACAAAGGAGTAGTTTAAAAATACTTCCTTAATTGTAGGGTTGAGTTTAGAGCAAGTGGACATCCTGTGGCACTGCTTAGTAGAAGATTCTGAATGTTATGATGATGCACTACACTGGTTCTTGAATCAAGTACGGAGTAAAGACCAGCATGCCATGGGCATGGAGACTTACAAGCATCTTTTCTTGGAAAAGGTATGGACAGAATTAATTGCAACCTTATAATTCCAATAAGAATGTTTCATTCCATATCAACACTGTTTAATGTATAAATTGTTTCTATGGAAATCATCTCTTCAGTAGTCCAGGAGCTCCCTGCTTGTCATGCAAAGGTTTTTGTCTGCTTGGAGACAGGAGGGAAATGGATTAGTGGGAATTCTTTTCCTGCTGCAATTTACCTGAGTGCTTTTTTTACAAATAGCTCATATGTTCTATCTGCAGCTGTGTAGCACTTTATTTTAATTTGGAAAAAAAAACCAGCACAAAACTATAGTTTTCTTTATGCTCTACAGCTCAACCTGACTGAAAAATGGAATTTTCTGTTTGGGAGGGGTCAATAAATATCAGCAATACAGCCACTGAAAAGACAAACATGCAGAGCTTTCTCCAAAGGGTTCCATCCATCTATTTTGACAAATGACATTACAAAATGGATAGATTGTGCCAATAATTAATGTAGTCTAGTTCTTTCCCAAGGTTACACGGGTTTTTGTCTAGTTTTGCACATGTGTAAGTTTTTTTTGATGGGCATCACATGCTAACAAATTCTCCTGCTATTGATAAGTTAAGCAGCTGATGTTAAAATGAAATAATTTTTTTCCCCTCTGCATTGTTACAGTTCAAATCAGTGGTGAACTGTTTAAGCCAATTATAGTTGATTTTTTTATTGTATCTAAAACTCAAGGTATGATCTTTTTCAAGAACAAATCTATTCGATCTATTACATTTGAATGTGATTAATAACAACAATGATTAGTAATAACAGTGCTAATGAAAGAAATACCCTGTGATTGCTCTCTGTTCCAGCACTGACATTTTTTTGGATTTGTTTAGATGCCACAGCTAAAACCTGAAACTATCAGTATGACTGGCCTAAACCTCTTCCAGCATTTGTGTAATTTGGCTCGACTGGCTACAAGTGCTTATGATGGTGGCTCCAACTCCGAGGTGAGCCTGGATTCTGTCTCTTGTTTTTCTTCTCTCTGGCACATGTGGATTTTGTCTCTCAAGGCAAAGATAGGAAACCACAAAAAAGTGATACCTGTTGCCTGCATCTCTGTGCACTTTACCATATTTTATCATAACTGAACTGTATCCAACCTTGAGTTTAAAAAAGGAATTTGTAAAATTTACTTATCTAATGAAGAAGAGTCAAATTCTGTTAGTCATACTTAACTCTGACTAGAAATCTGTTGTAAAATGTGTCTCAATTTATGTATTATGTGCTTTAGAAGTTTTTTATCCAGAGCAATTACCTCATAAATAAAATCATGTTTAGGATATATTCTCCGAATTGATTCAAGGCAATTTTTTTTTTTGCCATGAATATTCATTTTAATTAGGGTTTTATGGCTTCATTTGAAAGTATTCCTGTTTGTCAAAAATGAAAATCCGCTATTTTGAATTTCAGCCAGTTCTCCTCATATTTCTGACTTTGTAAATGTTTCTGAAAAATTTATGGTTTTGTAATAAGTGTTGTTTGTGGTGATGACAGTGCAAGCAGTAGAGAAAATGAGATATTGTTGGTGATTGAGTCAAGAGGTAGCAAGAATGTCTCAGATCAGAAGACTCTCATTCCCAGTAAAATAATGAGGCAATGTTTTATTTCTGTTTTTGTCCAACAGTTGTGTGGCATGGACCAGTTCTGGGGCATTGCCTTAAGGGCACAGTCTGGTGATGTCAGTCGAGCAGCCATCCAGTACATCAACTCTTACTACATCAACGGTACCAACTTCAATTTTGATTTTTTTTTTTTATTTAAAGTGCTTTAAAGAATACCCAGCACTATCATTTTATTATTCTTAGTATTAAAATTGATTGTTCCAAAGCTGTGCCTATAAATTAACTTGAACTGGTATTACAGGTAAAACTGGTCTGGAAAAAGAACAGGAATTTATTAGCAAGTGTATGGAGAGTCTGATGATAGCTTCGAGTAACCTGGAGCAAGACTCTCATTCCAGTCTGACCATTATTGAAAGAGGGCTCTTAATGCTGAAAACACACCTGGAGGCTTTTAGGAGAAGGTAAAAAACTCTATTGATATATTTGGATGCAGAATTTATTTCTATTCCTCTTACCATAATGAGTGTGTTAAGAATGATTATTAATTTAAGGAATGGTTTCTTTGTGTATAGGAAGGACAGTAGGGAATAATTGTGAAAGGTAATAAATAAAGTTTAAACAGTTACAGGAGTTGGCCCTTGTTCTTGTATAAATATGTGTGGATGTGTTTGTGTTTCCCCATCCCTCACCAAAGAAACTTATCTAAAAGTTATTTTCATTTTATTTGAAAAATAGCAAGGATGTCAGTAACTTCCTCTTATTGAAAAAGAATTAAAACAACTATTTGCCGGTTTTGTCTTTCTCTCATTGTTCAGCAAACATTTGTGTTAAATAGGCTTTGACAAAAACACTTTGTCCATGTTTTTCCCTGCTTCCTAAGGTTTGCATATCACCTGAGACAGTGGCAGATTGAAGGCACTGGCATCAGCAGTCACTTGAAAGCCCTGAGTGACAAACAGTCGCTACCTCTAAGGATTGTCTGTCAGCCAGCTGGGCTTCCTGACAAGGTGAGTGAAAATTCCTTTGCCAGACACACCCCACCCTGTTAAATGCTAGTAATTCCATAGCTCTCTTGGGCAAATAAAACACCTGTTTTCTTTCAGATGACCATAGAAATGTACCCTAGTGATCAGGTGGCTGATCTGCGAGCAGAGGTCACACATTGGTATGAAAATTTGCAGAAGGAGCAGATAAATCAGCAAGCCCAGCTTCAGGAGTTTGGCCAAAGCAGTCGCAAAGGGGATTTCCCTGGTGAGCTGTTCCTACCTGGAGATTTTGCCTTTACAAATGAAATGATTGTGGGATTTTTTTCCCCAGATATCCCAGCTAAGCAAGCATTATGATTTATTTTCTTTAGCTGTAGTTCTAATTAGTATCACCCTCACTTCTAATTAATAGTGTTGTTTCTTAAGCACTACCGTTTATTTGAAATAGCAAAGAAAATGTAAATCCTCTAAGTCCTAAAATCTGTCCAAATTCCATTTTCCAATAGATTTTCCCCCGCATTTTCTTTCTTGTTGTTTGAATTATGTTATTTTCTGTAAATGGAGATTCTGTTGCACATGACTTGATAAAATTCTACATTTCTGTGTATCTTATTCTGTAATTCATCTGATTCGTGCACTTCTGGCTCTGCCATTGATTCAGAGTTTGAAGCCACAATTCAAATTCATAATTTATGCTCTGTATGCATGTATTCCAGTCAGGTGGAAGATTTTCCTTACTCCTGCAATTGCTTTTTAATTTATGGTCATCCTGTAGCAGAAATGATTCTTCATCCTGCTTTGAGGCTCCTAATTTGGAATGTCACCTTGCTTTGTATAGTGAATATGCATCCTTTTGTTGTTCCCTCTTAGTGTGTTTGTGAGTGAATGAAAATTTCTGCTTTATCCTTCAGGAGGATGTTTTCTAAATCCTCCTGATGCTATATATTACAGCATTCTTACCAGTTATTGCTGGTCAAAATGTTTTCTGAATTATCTTTATATTTTCTCAGTTTTTCTTTCTCATTGTAAGCATGAGTTAGCATGTGATGAATAATTATATGAATAAATTCTGTCCATGAACAGCTCTTTCCAAAACCACTATTAGTATATGTTTAAACATGATTCAGACTTGCTTTTCCCAGTTTAACAACTTCTAAAAAATATTTTTTAATGAGACACAATGTAAGTAAACCAGACTGAAATTTTGGACACATTAATTGCCTTCTCCGTAAAATCCTTTCCCAGCCACTCATCAGAAGCAGTTTTAGTAAAGAAACTGTCTTGTTTTCTACCACATAGCAAAAAATATTTATCTTTGTTGTAACTGGCATTTTAGAAAGATGTGGTCATGTTGGGCAAAGTGTGCTTGTAAGAAGAGGGGCTTGGTTGTCTGCACCAAATGGAATTCAATTCTTAATCTCTTAATTGTTCAGGTTTCTTGTTCAGTGTTGAGTTCTTTGCAGGGTGTTCTCAGTTTTTCCCTTCTGAAATGGGTGTGACTTCTTTGGTTCCAACTTATATTTAAGTAAGATTAATCATTGCTTCTTTGGCTTGACCACAAGTGTGTGGTACAAGGGGATTTTGATGATCAGAATCATTTTCCATTATCCTTCTGTGGCATAGTGTCATTTGCTACAAAATATGGAAGGTATGTTTAAATTTGTGTTATAAACACTTCCACTACAAAGTTGGGTGATCTGATATTGAAAAGGTTATTTGTGAATACATGCAAGTAAATTTAGTTTAATGTAATAACTACTTTGCTTAAGGAAATGACATCAAGTTTTTGTAAAACTGAAACTATGATTCCAGAATTTTGCTGAAATGAGCTTTTATCCTAGGTGGCCTCATGGGACCTGTGAGAATGATTTCATCTGGGCATGAGCTGACAACTGACTATGATGAGAAAACGCTCCATGAGTTGGGCTTTAAGGACATGCAGGTACTGCAAACAGTGGCCGACACTTCACTTTTGTGTTGTGCAGCTGACTGCTGGACATGGGGCTGGGTGTGACCCATCTGTGGGGTGATAGCAGCTCAGGACTGGAGTCTCCCCAGCCTCAGGGGCACAATCAGGAGTGCAGCTACACCATTAATGCCTTAAGTGAAAGTAAACCCAAACTTCATTTGTGGCAGTTGCTGAAAAGGCTGCAAAGTAAAGATTTCGCTACAGAAATAAAACAACCCGTCTTTAATTTTTAAATGCTGATCCTTGTGAAAACATGCATAAAATTGTCTGCTCCTCGTCTGTGTCTGTTGCAGATGGTGTTTGTATCCCTGGGTGCCCCCAGGAGAGAAAGGAAAGGTGAAGGTGTCCAGCTCCCAGCTTCCTGCCTACCTCCTCCTCAGAAGGACAACATTCCAATGCTTTTACTCCTGCAAGAACCTCATCTTACCACCCTGTTTGATTTGTTAGAGATGCTGGCCTCTTTTAAGCCTCCTTCTGGAGAAGTGGCTATGGAAGATAGTGAGGTAATTTAGAGTAATTTTATTAGAACAATTGATTTGAGTCTTATTTAATTAGATCTGGTTTTCCTGTGTAGCCTCTTTTTTGTCTACTCTGTTTATTGCCTGTTTATCACATGTGGTAAGATCTTTATAATTTTCCTTTTTTCTTAGCAGTATTGTTCTGATATATTTTAAAGTTCTAAATATTGTAGAAGCTATAAAAACAACTCTTAATAAACAATATTGATTATTTAAGTAGACATGGTGACTCAAAATGGGAATTGGCTTGAAAGAAAGGCTTGTAAAGTTTTATTACAGAAACCCAAGCTTTGTCTTGTATACCATCATTAGCTTGAGGGTAATTAAATCATATATAGTAGATTTGAACCTGTAATATATTTATAAGTTTTATCTGCATTTGAATATTCCAAAGTATGGGATATGATTGAAAGATCATGTAGCTTAGTTTCTTGCAAGTTGAAACTTCAGCTATCACATCCTAATTATGGATTTAGTTATTAGATAGGAAACAGCTTCTTAATTACAAATAATACATTTTTGGGCTTTGAAATGTCATTTTCTCAAAGAAGTTCACAGTAAGAATGGTTGTGGTTTGGTTTGTCAGAGTGCAAGGTGTGAAGAGCTCCATCTCCATGCAGAAAACTTATCCAGACGTGTCTGGGAACTGTTAATGCTCCTACCAACGTGCCCTAATATGCTGCAGGCATTCCAGAATATTTCTGATGAGCAGGTGAACAGAGTTTTACATGTTTATCTTTATTATACTTGAATTTTTTAGCATCCAGTGTTTTAGTTGAATTTTCCCCAAATAGGAATGTTATATAGCAAATATGTTAAGTGTGCTGAGACAAGAGTAAAGCTAATAAATCTGAAACTAAACAGAGATGCCAGCTTAGCTCCCAAAATTGCTTTTATCATTTATTTTCAAAATTTATTTTTTAAATTAAAAGAATAGTCAGTACTAATGATCACAGTCTTTTTTCTTGGATTGAAAGAGCAGTTTCTTTAGCTGCAGCCTGGCTTTAACACTGTGACTACTGTGATAGTGGTACTTTCGTACTCTTCCCTCAGTTCACAGCATGGGCTGCTTGGAAGCACAGTTCATTTCTTGTCCTACAGATGAAAATATGATTCAACCTCTTTAAAAGTGGTTGAAATGATATCCAAACAGGTTTTAGATATTACAGCTCTTTATGCACATATGCATCAAAATTTTGGTGGCAGTCACAGTGTGACATTTGCTTTCCTCTAATTTAAAATTGTATTTTAACATACAATAATGTTGCCTTTTCATTATTCAGATTTTTAATCATGTGTAGAAATATGCTTAAAGAGATGAAATTAAACCCCAAACAATTTGCCTGTGCCACTTGAAAAATCCTCTCCCTGAATTTTTGGATAGATGAGCATTACATATAATTGTATTAATTATTTTCTATCTTTTTTTCATCTTTCAAGGGTAATGATGGCTTTAGCTGGAAGGACCTTCTACGAATAAAAAGTGCCCATAAACTTTTGTATGCCCTGGAAATTATTGAAGCTCTGGGAAAGCCCAACAGGAGGATAAGACGTGAATCTACGGTAATCCTCTTACTCAGAATATCTGTTTTTCTCTGAACCAAAGCATATATTGATGATTTATTTTATAATATTACAATTCTTGAGCTGTTTTTACAGTTAATCTTGTTTATCTTTAGGGAAGTTACAGTGATCTTTACCCAGACTCAGATGATTCAAGTGAAGATCAAATAGAAAACAGTAAAAACACGTGGAGCTGCAAGGTTTGTTTTTCCTACAGTATTCCATGATGCCTAAGACAGTTTTGCAAGAGAGATATAAAATAAAAACCCATTTAAAACATTATCTATCCTAAAATCTTTTATCTCAAATTTAGGGATAACATTTGCAAGTTTTTCTGTGTTATCAGGCTTGTAAATTTGTTGTAGCCATGTACAATTATTTAACTTGTTTTCATAAAATATCCAGCTGAATAGTTCAAAATTTATTTATTAATTTCTAAAGCTTAGGTTGGTATCTAACTGATCTCAGTGGTATTTGTGTACCTGCTTTTTCTCACATTGGTTCCATAATATACTTACAGTTTGTTGCTGCTGGAGGGCTCCAACAGTTACTGGAAATTTTCAATTCTGGAATCCTAGAGCCTAAAGAACAGGAGTCATGGACTGTGGTAGGTGTTCATTCACCTTTTCTCTCCAGAAAAATGTTCCTGTTATTTGCAAAGACTTTTAATATTTTGAGCCTTTGTTACAGTTATTTTTCTGTTGTGGAATAGGTTGATTCTCTGATTGAAACCACCAAAGTCTATGTAGTAGCATCTTGTTTTTGAATATTTTATATTCCTGAAAGTGTTTATTTTAAATAAAAAGAAGACATATATATATATATATACACTTCTGCTTTTTTATGTTTTAAAACCACCCTCCCTGTTTTTCTATGGATTTTGTGGAGGATTGTCCATTCTTAAAATTGTAGAACTTAAAATTGTAGCTCATGGAACCTTAGAGGGAAAAAGCCCTGTGTTCCTTCCTCAGGAATGATTGCAACTGCATTGACATTACTATAACAGATCATACTTCTTTAAAGAAGTCAAAAGTAGCCAAACAAGAGTGGAGTATTTATTTTTGCACTTTTTTCTGCTTATTTTAGGGAAGGTTGTTATTTGGGAAATTATTTATTATAGCCTGTATTAAAAGCAGTAATCTGTTCATTATCTTTCCCTTGTTTAAGAAGCCAAGAAATACCATTTTCCCTTGCTGTCAGTGAGACAATTAGCATTAGTGGCTGTGGTGTTAATAAAGACATTTTTCAGTAATGAACATGTTCTATAAGAATGACTAATAATCATCTTTTTCATTACTATTCTATCATTAGTTTGAGCTAATTCAAATTATTTCTAGTTTTTTCTCCTTGCTATGTTTTCAGTTGCAAATTTCATAGCGGGCATTGAATTATGTGTAAAATAAATCCCTCAGAATTGAAGATTTCTTTTCCTTCCCCTTCACAGTGGCAGCTGGACTGCCTTGCTTGCTTGCTGAAGCTGATCTGCCAGTTTGCAGTGGATCCCTCAGATCTGGATTTGGCTTATCACGATGTCTTTGCCTGGTCTGGGGTAGCAGAGAGCCACAGGAAAAGGACGTGGCCGGGCAAATCCAGGAAGACAACAAGTGACCACGTGAAGGGCCTTCATATCCCTCGGCTGACAGAGGTAGGGGACAGACAGGGCTTCTGTGAGCTTTAAAAAACAACTGCTTTTCTAAAAGAGTCCATGTGAAGTCCTTATTTTAGTAATAAAATCATGTAGTGGATCAGTTAGTAGTGCTAGTTGATATCAGTAATATAATTGATCTCTTACCTGTTCTCTAGAAAAGTATTTGAATAGCTTTAACCCTTGCATCCAAAAGGTGTTTTGGTGATTGGTGAACACATTAATTGGGAATTCAGAGTTCCAGTGGTTTGTCCCTGTTTCTTAGATTTTATTTCCTAAATCGATCAATCCTTTTTTCCAGTAGCATATTATTATTAACTTATGGTTAAAACATGAGCTGCCCTTGTCCTTGCTAAATCCATTTTGGATTCCTTTAATAAACACTAAAATAACTTTATTAAGGATATCTGAGTGAGTGTGAACTTAATCTGCAGCTGTAAGCCTTCCTGCCAGATTCCTGCATGCTGATTTCCTAAAGCAGGCCAAGCACATGGACTATTTTGGCATCAGGGAAATGTTCACTGTAAATCGACTTTCTTGGGCACAGAACCAGCTGTGACTGCCAAAAAGTGCAGGTCTGAACTCTGAGCTGGAGCCAGACTTCCCCTTTGTTATACCTGGAAAGACCTTAACTATTCTATAAATATCAGCCATTTGTGACAAAACAAATCCCTCAATTACCAGGGCTACTGTCATACAGGGAACTTACCAAATGTATTTCATTTTTTTAACATGTAAATGCTGCTGTCGCTTTCTCTAACTGGTTTTCAATTTTTAGTTGTCAGTTGATTAATATTTTTTGATTGCTGTGGATTTGATATTTAAATATTTTAAGATTTTCTTCAGACTTGGATTTTAAAATTCTGTGTAGTGTGTCAGGTTTGCTAAAGATGAATATTTTAAGAGAGTGTTTAGTCGATAAAAGGTGTTGATCACAAAGATAGGCAAAATTTAAGTGTCCAGCCTCATCCTCAGCTCTGTCTCCTCAAACCTCAGGTTTTGAAAAGGCTGAGTAGTTTATGCTTTAAAAAAATATCGTGTTTTTACTAAAAGGATTGAATAAATGGTTGATTTTCCTATTCAGTTAAATTGTCTTCCTTAGAGAATGAAATTTTAGCATCTAGACGTAGTCAGTGAAACACGGGATTTTAGCTCTACTTTAATAAAACCAGTAAATTGTTAACTGTGAAGATGCTGTGATTTGCCTTTGGCTCTTCCTCCTCTGCACAGGTGGGTTTATTTAGATTCACACAGTGTGTATAATTGAAAAACAGATCAAAAAGCTTGTTGTTATATTAACTTGTTTTTTTTTTTTTTCTTTCGACTTCAATTTTTAAAGGTGTTTCTTGTACTTGTCCAGGGAACCAGTTTGATTCAGCGACTTATGTCAGTTGCTTATACATATGACAACTTGGCACCTAGGTACAATATCTTTTTATTTTTGTGATAAAGCTGATCGAGTGTGCGCATTTTCATCGCTGCTTTAGTTCACGACTCCAGGGCTCTTCCAGCTGTGGTCCCCATTGTCAGCCACGTCAGAAATTGAACTCCAGAGGCTGTAGACTTGCTTTTCTTAGTCACCTCCTGCACTGGCAGAGAGGAGAGGGGTGAGAACTCTGTGGTCAGGGTGTAAGGCATGGATGTATAAACTATAAATGACATAAATTCTCGTGCCAAAATCTCGATTTTCTCCAGAGCGTTCTCAATTTCAAGGCAGCGTAAAGGAGAAATTAAAAGAAATTCACTTTCATGTTTCTTAGTAGTCTTCCAGTTTTGACTTATTTTTTCCATCCTGCTGATACTGAAGGCAAAATCTGACCTATTGGAGATTTTGGTCCTGTTGCCTTTTTGTCCTGAGAAAAGCAATTCTGTGTAAGGCTGCATTGTGGCAGTCAGACTGATGCTGGGGAGGTCAGGTTTTTGCTGCATTGGTGTAGAATTGATTCCAAGTGATGGATAGTTGTTTTTACCATATTTTTAAAAAATTGTTAGGGACATTTCAGAACATTTCCAGTCTGCAAGTGTGCTTAACTTTGACCTCTAGTTAAGTTGCAGGAATAATTTTCAAGTATATATGCTATATTTTTGGTTTCATAACCTTTTATGGTAGTTAATGAAAAATGGAAGTAAATACAAACATTTAAAGTTTGCGAATGTTTATTCAGATGTGGTTTCTTTATGAAGAAAATTATATTTCTTCTGTATGGGTCAGTTCTTAGCTCTGACATCTCTATTTTGGATAAAACAAAGGGACTGTGGGTGCTTCTTGACTTTTAATCCTGTAGTCAGTAAAGCTTTATGGGGGTGACTTAAAGGTTTTCATAGTTTTATTATTGTTGCTAATTTTGAATACAGCAAGCAATGAATCCTTTTAAGATTAATGATTTTCCAAGTGGTTACTTAAGAGTAACTGTGTTGTGCCTTGTGTGTACTTGTATTTCTGAGTGATAATCTGTTATGTTCTGTGATAAAATTCAAATGATTTTCTCTTCTTCCCATCAGGGTGTTGAAGGCTCAGTCTGATCACAGGTCAAGGCACGAAGGTCAGTGCTGCTAAACAGCTGTGTCAGGAGCTAATAATAGGGACAGCAAATTGATGATAATTTATGATTTCGATTTATTCCACCATAAGAATGCTGGAAAATCGTTTTACTCCAAGGAAATATCTGTGGTTTGAGTGAAATCCAGTACAGGTTTTCCCAGATCTAATTTAGGGCTTAAATCCAGTCCGGGTTTTCTCCCCAGTCTGGATTCAGGGTGAAATCAGGTCATGGTTATTCCCTGATCCACTTTCCAGGGGAAATCCAGTCCATGTTTTCTCCCCTTTTCAGTCTGGATTTTTTGTGAAATCCGGTCCAGGTTTTTCCCTGAGCTACTTCCCAGGAAAAATCTGGTCTCGTTTTCCTTGAACCCTAATTCCAGGTGAAATCCAGTCCAGGTTTTCCTTCAATCCTAATTCCTGGTGAAATCCACTCCAGTTTTCCTTTGGTCCTAGTTCCAGGTGAAATCCAGTGTGGGTTTTCTTCCATCCTAATTCCAGGTGAAATCCAGTCTAGGTTTTCCTTCAGTCCTAATTCCAGGTAAGATCCAGTCTAGGTTTTCCTTCAGTCCTAATTCCGGGTAAAATCCAGTCTAGGTTTTCCTTCGGTCCTAATTCCAGGTAAAATCCAGTCTAGGTTTTCCTTCGGTCCTAATTCCAGGTAAAATCCAGTCTAGGTTTTCCTTCAGTCCTAATTCCGGGTAAAATCCAGTCTAGGTTTTCCTTCGGTCCTAATTCCGGGTAAAATCCAGTCCAGGTTTTCTCCCAGTCAGCTTTCTTAGATAATTCCTGTCTGGGTTTTTCCTGCTTCTGTTTCTGGCTGAAATCTCATCCAGATTTTCCCGATCCATTTTCCTGGCTAAATCCCATCTAGATTTCCCCCCATTCCTGCTCCCATCCCTGATCCCCAAACTTTATCTGAGATAAAGCATCACTAAAAAGGGGGAATATTAAATTTTATTTTGGAAGTGAGGCTGAGGCAGGGGTTGAAAGCATCTTCTGCTCAGTGAGGTTTTCCATAGGCAGCAGCTGCTTCCCTCTTGCTGAAATATTCCTTATTGGGCTTGTGGCAGAAATTCCATGTGAGAATTTCCAGCTCAAGCTGCATCGGTGAGGAGAACAGCAAATTCAGACAAATCCCATACAGCATTTTATCCTGCATTAATAACCAATGGCAGAGGTATACAGGCAGGATCCTATAGAAATATAACACTTTGCAAAGAAGAAAACAAGGAATTCAGGTGGAAGTTAAGGAGAAGATGAGGGGGTTACCAGGAATAAACTACTGTTGCACCTGAAAAATGGAAATTAGAACTTATTCCAAGAGCAGCTTTCTTTATTCTGCCAAGAGGAAAAGCTTCATTGGCAAGACAAGTGGGGTCCTATCCCATAAAAAGCTGTCCTGGACACCCTTGGATGCATCTCTAATGGAGTGTTCAGGTCTTGTTTGCTGTGAACAAATCCCAGCAGATATTGCTCCCAGAAATTTGTCATTGGGTGAGTCTCTGCTTGGGCTCTTGCTGCTGGCCGTCTCTCTGCTGAACAATGAAAGATGAAGAATGGTTTCTCCGTTGATAATTCCTTTAAAAAACAGGATATTTCAAAGTGTAGTCCTTGAAAGTATGCTGGCCTTATTACCAGAGGAAAGGTGACACTGGGTGGAGTCTGAAGCACTGCAAAATACTCAGTTTTGCTCTAATTTCCTTACAAAATACGTTTTGTAATTTCTAAGAATTCCCAAAATTGCTTGGGGGCTGCAAGGTGATTGCAGTAGAATTTTTGTTTGGGGCAACACAAATGTGGCCACAGAAATTACACAAAAGTACAAAATGGGAAATGAGTGTGAAAATGTGATGCAAAGCACCAGCTCACAGGGTAAGAAGAGATTTAGGAAAGGACTGTCCCCCTCACTGGTAATGTTTAATCTAATTGATGGTCATCATTAGTACAGCGGTCAGTATTTAATCACCATATTGATAAAACTCGAGCTTTTTTTGTATTTTAAGTTCCAATAGAGGTTTTGGCTTGCCTCTTAGTGTGACTGAAATGTCATTTTGGGCTGTGCAATCCTACTCCAAAATCCTTTGCTGTTGCTTACAGTGGGGTTTCTCTCCTCTTTCAGTCACTCACTATTCCATGTGGCTCCTGGTGAGCTGGGCTCACTGCTGCTCCTTGGTGAAATCCAGTCTGGCTGACAGTGACCATTTGCAAGACTGGCTCAAAAAACTCACCCTTCTTATTCCAGAGGTATGGTAATGAGCAGGTTGTTGCATTCCTAATTAGTGTCATTAACTTTGGGTTGCCATTCAATTCAGGGCATGTGTTTTCCTTGCTAAAAGTGGCAAGATCTGCTTCAGTTACTTGCAGTGCTGTGTAAGAAATGGTCATTGGAAGGTGGCACATGTGTGGTTGGTGGCAAACTGGGTTGTAATTTCTCCTTGGCTTCTGTTTGAAGGCCATTTTTTCATTGTAATTTATTAAAATTTCTGGGTAGTCAGTTAAAATTTCTGGGTAATTTGTTGAAATTTCTGAGTGATGCCACCTGACTTGAATTAACTTAAATGTTAGCTGAACTTCCTCCATTATGTTTTTTACATTATTAGATTGGGTTTTTTACTATTTATTTTTCTATACTTAGGGCCACAAAATGAGGTGAACCAGAATTGATACACAAATCATTATCATGAGCAAAGCTTTGTCTAGCTTTAAGTAGTTTTTTCTCATGTAATAAAGAGATTAAAAATTGCATCAGTTATATTCACAGTAGAAATTTTTGTATTTACTGGTGGTTGCTTAAAGGTGCAAGGTGGATGTGATGGGATAATTCTTATTTGTTGTTTTATTACTCAAACACAGAAAAAGCTTACAGGCTGGCTCCATTTAAAATCCCTGAAAATGAGAGAGTGCAAACTTCCAAAGCTTGATTAGACTGTGGATATTTTTCTTACAGAAGAAGAAAATAGTTCTTCTAGTGAAATTAAATTAATTAGCAGTTAAATGAGTAAGGGTAAATTCAGGATTCACATAGGATTTCTTGATTTGTCAGATGTGATATTTTCTATTCTAGTCACTGTAATCATTCACATAGAAAATACAAAACTCTAGACACAGGGCACAGACAAATCATCTTTTTAATTAGCATAGTATATTGCATTTTTCTGCAAGAAGTTTAAATGCACATTATATGTAATACCTTTTTTAGAAAGACACATTCAACCCTGATAACTTTATAAATATTATGAGAGGAATTTATGTGCCTATAAAAGAAATAGAAGAGGAAAAAAAATCTTCCAAATAATGTGTGTAATAATGTAATTTTATCATTTTTCCTAGACTGCAGTTCGCCACGAGTCTTGCAATGGTTTGTACAAATTATCTCTGTCTGGCCTGGATGGGGGAGACTCAATCAATCGTTCCTTTCTGCTGCTGGCTGCATCCACCTTGTTAAAATTTCTCCCTGATGCTCAAGCTCTGAAACCAATTAGGGTAAGAATTTAAGAACTGACAAGACTTCCTCAAAGATAAATTTAAATATATATTTTTTAATATAAAAACTAAAAAAGGTAGCACATTATTGTTATGTCTGACATTCCAGATGCATAGAGATATGGAGGCTTCTGGTTTAGATGTTTCCAGAAACTTTCCAAAAGTGGTTAAACTGTGACACTGCAGTAATTTACAGCTTGGCTGTGTCTGGAGAAATGCAGAACAGCTTTTAGGAAATGCTCTTGTTCTTAAATTTCAATGGCCACATACACAGATATTTTTAAAAAGAGTTAAATTAAAACAAGCTACAGAAGATTTTGCAATATTTATCTCTTTTTCAGGAGAGTTTAAGATTAGAAGTGTATTAACTCATTGAAATTAGCCCAAGTTTCTCATGAATATTTTTGTGATTTGCAGTGGGTGGGATGAACTCTACACTGTTCTACAAATCTTTTACAGGTCTGGCAGATCATCGTGACAATTTTTCAAGAAATTAATAAATATTGCAAAATAAAAATAGAGCACACACTGTTACCATTGTAAAACACATTGTTCTTTTACTTAGAGGCTTGAAGAAAGTAATACTCTTGTAACACAGTTACTGGCTTCACTGTGGATTTTTAGTACAGTTACTTTGTTTTGTACTTCAGAACAAAAGCAATTTCTTTCCACAGATAGAGGATTATGAAGAGGAAACTGTGCTGCGACCTGGTTGTAAGGAGTATTTTTGGCTGCTGTGCAAACTGATTGATAACATTCATGTCAAAGATGCAAGTCAGGTAGGTTTGCCATGCATTCATACCTATGTTTATTGCTTTTAATTTGTGTCTTCAGACTTTTTTTCTTAAGATCTGATGGGCTGCTGTGAGCAGCTCTTGTATTTTTTCCATCTCTCAGTTTATGCTGATGTATATTTAGTAGCTCTTGGAAGCTTCAGGTAGTGACTTTGTAGTGTCAGGTAAGGGGGGTTGTTATAACACACAAGGAAGGTCAACTTAGTTGAAGGTCACACCCATGGGAATACTGTAATTATCTCTGAGAATCACTGTTGATAATTCCAATGTGTTCCAAGGAGGAGCTAATCAAGTATTTGATTAAAGCTGAAAGAGTTAAATTCAGTTAACAGCCTCGTGGCATAAGTTAGAAAACTTACCTTAGAGCGTGCTTGAAAATGAGTTTTAATTATCTCTTGTTCTTCTGTGTGCAGTAATAAAATTTCCTCCAAAAGAAGTCCATAATTCTTTCCCATTTGTATTCCATTTTTTTTTATTTTGAATCAGACAACCCTGCTTGATTTAGATGCCCTGGCGAGACACCTTGCTGACTGCATTCGGAGGTGAGCTTTGCCCACAGCGATTTCACTTGGGATTTGCATTGTGTTTATTGTTGGTGGGACAGAACTGTGACATTCCTTCTCTCCCTGTGTGTGCATATCCAGCAGAGAAATCCTGGACCATCAGGATGGGAACATAGAGGATGATGGGCTCACAGGGCTGCTTCGCCTTGCAACGAGTGTTATCAAGCACAAACCACCCTTCAAATTTTCTCGGGAAGGCCAGGTGAGAAGGACACTGCAAGACCACTGAGAGATCAAAATAGTTCCTTTTTTACCACATTTTGATTTCAGGGCTTAATATATGAAAGTATGTCATATTTCTGGCCTTAGGATGATGGACAAACCCACACATACTCCTTTATAACAATGAGCACATACAGTTCTTTGCTTTTCTATGTAATTCCAGGATAGAATTCTTCCATCCCTGAAGTTTTATATATTTTCATTTATTATCTTTAAATATTTTTGCTGTTGATCAGCATTAACTGGTTTAAGTCATTAGCAACAGCTGATTTTGACCAGATCCTGGGCAGTCTGATTTAAATGTAACATTTAAGCTCTGTGCCTGTGCAGTGGCAGAGATCTGTTACAAGATTATTACATTCCACCTGTGTTTGTAAGGTGGGAAAGTGGTGAGGCAGGGGAAGTTGCTAAAAAACGTTTTATTTTATCTTTGAGAGATGCATTGTCTTAAAAAAAAAGAAAACTGTGTATAAAACTGATTTAGACTGATTTTTTTATGTAGACTCTACAGAACTTATTATTGGGCCTTTTCAGCTGAAAAGTAAACAATGATGTTGTTTATATCTTGTCTGCTTATTCTGCTACCATAAAATGGCCCTGAAGGTAATTTCGTTGTCCAAATGTGACATTGCTGACAGCATTTTAAAAGACTGCTTCTTTTGTTCTACTGGATAAGTGTATTTTACTTATAGAGAGCTTGCAGATTAAATTATAGTAAGAGTTCAGTTCACAGAGTGCAGTGTGGAGGAGGATGTGGAAATTAAAATAGAGGTATGCAAAGGTCAAATTTCTGTAGCTTGGATGTATGGAAAGCTTTAGAAAAGCTTGAGAAATTAGTCTTAAAAGTTACTGAAAATCCATGTCTGGTTTGTCAAGTTATCAATCATAAAACCAATCATATTTTGTTATTCTTTTCCAATTGACATGTTCCTCTTAAAACTATAATACGGTTACAGTGCACTTTATGCAGTATAAATTGCTGAAATTTGTGATTCAGAATTTGTATTCAAGTCAGAAAGTCCTGCATGATAGAGGTCTGGGAAGTCTACAGAAGTTCCTAGAAAATTGTTTATATATGATTTCTCTTTTAGGATTACATTCAAGCTGCTAAATGTGCCAATTTTTTTCCAGGAGTTTCTGAGGGACATCTTCAATCTCCTGTTCTTGCTGCCCAGTCTGAAGGACAGACAACAGCCAAAGTGCAAATCCCACTCCTCCAGGGCTGCTGCTTATGACTTGCTGGTGGAAATGGTGAAAGGCTCTGTGGAAAACTACAGACTGCTCCACAACTGGGTCATGGCACAGCACATGCAGTGTAAGAACCTTAGGCACAGATAGCTTAGGAGTGTTTCATGGCCACTAACACTGCCCTGGGAATTCCACTTTATAGCTCTGCTATTTGTCCCCTGTCACCTGGAGTAGTGTCACACAAGCATTGGCATCTTTTGCTCCCCTACCAAATTAAATCCCATAATAATTTCCATATCACCTGTTCTTAAATATGGGTTATTTAGAGTGTGTGGTCCTGTAAAATTACATGTACACACAGGTACCATTGGATTTTACATGTTTGATCCTCTTGTGCTGGATTTTGATTTCCCTTTTGCCTTTCTAACATGAACCAATTTATGCATAAACCAAAGTATAGAACCACAGAGGTACTGGAGTTATGAACACGTTTTCAGAACCTCTGATATCACTTCAGTCTGTACCCAGATATCTGCATAAAGCAGTTTTGCTGTGCCTCTTGGCTTCCATGCTCTCTGCCTTTTAGAACCACAGTTCCTGTGTATAATATGGAAATCACCAACATTTCAAGTTAGTTAATATTTTATCTTCGATTTGCAAATCCTCATTATGCATTTTTAGCTTGCTGGATTTCGCTTCACACACCCAGTTTAAATTTTTCTAACCTAAGGTTCTGTAATTTATTATAATCTGTGGAATTGATTTTAGTGCCTTACAATTCAGCAGACAAAAGAGAAATTTGATCATAACAATGCTTTGTGTTCTATTCTTATATACCTGGGGCCTTCCAAGGTCTCCTGTGCTCAGAAGAAATACTGTGAAGAATATATTTTATGAAAATATTGGATATTTATGTTTGCTGTGCTTTGTTTTTTACAATCAGTGTTTTTCTCATTCCAAATCTCAGTAATTCCTTGGTGTTGAAGTTTTCTGTAGTGTTTACCACAGTTATTACCTTCTTCCAAACACTCTTCCCTAGATTTATTCCATCCCAAGTTCTCCAGAGCCATCTGCTCTGTGCTTCTGCTGCATATCCAGTATTTCTCACTTGCATGAATGTTAATTTTATTACAACAGGCACAGTGCTGCTGTCTCTGTGATGTGCACCCAGCACAGGGTTTGTGATACCTTATTTGTTTAAGGGCTTGTTATTCCATTGATGTGATGCAAAGATTATTGAAACTGGGCTTTTCCCCTTTGTTATCCCTGTAATCCTACTAGTCTTCAAAAGTCTTAGTCTTCAGCCTATCCCTCCATCATTCCTAGGAGAAACATAAAGGGAGATATTAGAAATTTCCATCCTGTCTTTGGTTTTAATGTTTTTTATAAGAAGGCTCCAAATTCATTCAGGTCGATCTTACTGAGAGGTTTTAGGTATCTTCAGTTGTTCATGACATTTCTTGCAGTGGTTTGGAGTTCTGCTTCTTTAAAGTCTGATAAACCCCTTCAGTTCAAAGAGTAGGTACTTCACTTCCCAGCAAGTTAAAGATCATGTCTGGTGTTATGGATGGAGCAGGAGCATCATCAGAAGGTGGAATATAAAGAAATGCACGGTCATTCTGAGAGGAAAAAATTCAGCTTTAGTTTATCTTAAAATAGAATGTGAACATTGCAAGTTTGGTTTCAAGTTTCCTCATCTCTTCCTGAGAAAAAGCTGGTTTCTATAACAACAGTAAGGAATAAAGAAGATAGACATCAACGAGCCTCAAATTTGCCTTTCTACTTAAAATCCATATGCAAGAAGGAAACTTTTTATTACACAAATGAAGTCAGTCACTTAAAAAAATCCCAGGGTGGGGAACACAGGGTCATCCTGAGAAAGTCCTTGTCAAATTCCTGAATGCTCTTTGTCAGATGGAAGGAGGTGGAAGATCCTCCCAGCTGCTCTGTGAAGTACAGAGAAGTCAACTGATTGCTCTGCAATTAGAGCTTGATGAGCTCTAAGCAGCGAGAGATGTGGAATCCTTACATCAGAAAGGGAGAATTCGGATGCTCTAATTTAGGGATTGCAGTTAAGGGAGGGAATTTTGGATTATTCTGCCGTGCTAATGATCTTCTTTAGGAGGTGAAACATGCAGGGAAGCTTTGTTTCAGCTGCCTGACCAGCCCAGGTAACCTGAGGTCACACCACTGAGATTTGTTGAAACAGGAGAATTAAACCTCTTTTCTTCCTCTCCTTGGAGTTTCAGGGCTAGTGGTTGTTTTGGTGCCAATGCCAAAATTAAGATTACAGCTATTATTTGTTGTGCAACAGAGCATCTTGTGGGTCTGCTCTGTGAAGATGTGAGGATGCCAAATAGTTTCCTGAATTTCTATCTGATAGTGTGGATTGAGAAGAATCCTTAATGAGTCTTTCTTCTGTGACAAAATAATTTAGGATTTAAAGTTTAAATCTTGAAACTCACATAGCTTTTACGGATTGTAAAATAAATCCAGACTATTTTTGGGTTTTTTTTCCTCTTTATCTGAACATATGCTTCAGCAGAGGTGCAGAATTATTTGTGAGACACACTGTGTTTGCAGAGAATGACATCTTTGGGGATGAATAGCAAAGCTGGATGCATTGCAGGGGTTTGTGTCCAACTTCTTGCATACCAAGGAAGATTGTCTAAGCTGGTTACCATCTTCCTGACTGGCAGATGAGAAGAACTTGCCCATTCTTCTGATTTCTTGGCAGCCATATCAGAACAAGGCTTTTAAAAGAGACACTCAGCTCTGCCAAACTTGTCCCTGTGTAAGAAATCCATCGCTACATCTGGTATGAAATACAGAGGAATAGAAAGCTTAGAGGAAAAGAAAACGCCTTTTTCAATCTGATTCAGTTGAGCTTCTTGCAGCCCAAAGTGGTGTGGCAGGAAGGCTGCTGCTCCATCCAAAGATTTTAAAGATTTTCCTGAGGAATATATAATCCATTTTCCTAAAGATCAGCCTGGCTTGTGCCTGTAAATGTACAATGCATAACCAGGTGACATTTTATCAGTGTGAACATCAAGCTTCTCATTGTATTTCTATTTTTGCAAATTGCACTTTGAATTTACTGTTTTCCTGCCTGTGTGCTTGCTATTTTCCACAGCTTCCCATGCACCTTACAAGTGGGATTATTGGCCACACGATGATGTTCGTGCTGAGTGCAGGTTTGTGGGTTTGACCAACCTTGGAGCCACGTGTTACTTGGCCTCCACTATTCAGCAGCTCTACATGATCCCAGAGGCCAGGCAAGCAATTTTCACTGCAAAGGTGAGTGTGGAGCTTGGATAGAAATTTACATTCAGAATCAGTGCAAATACTGAAAAAATACAGATTTACTTCTAAGGCTTACATCTGGATAAAGAATATTTCTTCAGCTTTTTATGCAGTTGGATTCTTTTGCTGGTGTCTAAATTGAAGAGATTTTTTTTCTTAAATATTTCATGTGGTAGGTTCTTAAGGTGGCACTGAAAGAAAATGTTCTAAAAGTCATATTTCTGTTAGTTTCAATTAGGTTGATTCACGTTTGAGTTTATGTGAATTGTCTGTTGTTTCTTAACAGCTGATTTGTCATTTTGTTAATAAATGTTTTTTCATGAATGTTTATAAAGTCCCAGAACACTTATCTTGTGCTACCATAAGTACAGCAGGTCCTGTAAATTATCATACATTAGTTAACTTCCAGAAATACAGTATTACCACTTTTATCTCTTTATTGTAAGAGAGAAAGTATCATTTTGTCCCTGACATCAGCAGGACAGATAGAATGTGTGAAACACCCTAACTGGCATTGACCTCATAATTTTCTGTTATTGTTCATTGCTGGCACTTGTCACATAACTTCTGGGTTTGCCATTTATAAATGCAAATTAAAAGCTAAATTAGAGAAGCTGCTGGTCTGCACAGGAAATGCATTATGGAGAGGGCTGTTCAGAACCCTCATAACATCTGTGAATTAAAAAAAAATTATTCTAAAAAGCACTAACACTTAGTAATACTTTCAAAAAATTTATTGCAGGTAGGAGCTTTTGGGAAGGTAGAGTTGTTTTTTTCTCAGGTTTAATGTTGACATGCCAAAAAAGGTGTAAAAAAAGTATAAAAATTTTAAGTGTAAGATGAGACTGTGTGTTCATGTGCACTGTAATTTTTCTAATGGTCCCTACTAAAGTAATTGGGTTTTTATTTGAATAGTACATCTTTTTAGTGTATGTTTTTGGAAAGTAATAAGCAAAGAGATCAAGTTTTCTTTTATTAATTTCTGCTAGTATTCAGAAGATATGAAACACAAGACCACTCTACTGGAACTGCAGAAGATGTTTACATACTTGATGGTAGGTGTGAAAGAGGATATTTTAGAAAGTATCCCATTTTAGAGATTGTTTGTACATCATTCAGGTGAGTCAGTGAATTACAGAGGTGTTGGGGAGGTGAAGTTTCCCTAGTGATAAAAGAAAATAATTATTTTTATTCATTGCATTTTCCCTGCTCCAATATTTAAAGTTTTATCTATTGGAATACAGCAAAATTTTGAGATTCCAGGACCAAACAAAATTAAAGCAGTTCCCAGGAGTTCACTGCTGTTAAAACACTGAAACTATCCTGAAATAATGAAAAAAACCTGAGGAGAGTTGAGTGTCTTGACACTGGTTTTGTGTCAGAAATTCACAACCACTTTGAAGACAAATGGGGAAAAGAATCTCAACTTGTAATGCCTCCCATGAATCATAGAAATTATTAAATTAGGTGTTCACATAAGCAGAAAATAATATAGGAACATCAAGTCTTACCAAGGCTTACCATTAATTAAATCTTGAAAAAGGACTTTATCCTTAAAAAAGGCAATATTTACAGGAGGTAAATGCTGTCCTGCTATACATCCTTAAAAGAGAACAGAATAAAAAAGTTCTGCATTCCCAGTGTGCAAGGCAGCGGAATGGGGATACATTCTAAAGAATTGCTTTATACTGCAAATTCTTTTCTCTGGCTAAACACATCCTGTTGAAAACTGGATGAAAACATAGAGGAGTCTGAATGAGAATTGAGCACTTAGCAAGTTTTAAGTCAGCAATGTCCAGAAATACATAAATCCAAGCTGATGTTCTCATATTTTATTTTGTGTCTGAACAGATCTGCAGAAACTGCACGTGTCACATCTTCAGCCAAGATATTTTATTTTAATGATTCATTTTATGAAGTATTTGCTAAATATTTTAATACTTTGTTACTAATGATACTTTACTCACTGGTAGTATGCTAATGGTTATCAATTAATTAAAAACTGCTTTGCATTTCAGCAGAAACATTTAAACATTTAAGAAACTATCCTACCTAATAAGCATATTGTATGCAAAAGATGGGGTTTTTTTAAGAACAGATATTCATGTATATGTGTGTGGTACATCTGTGTGACTTGAAAATAAAAGGATTTGGGTTGATTTAGATTTGTTTGATATCTTTTATCCAAAGGAAAGTGAATGTAAGGCCTACAACCCAAGGCCTTTCTGTAAAACCTACACCATGGATAAGCAGCCCTTGAACACTGGAGAGCAGAAAGACATGACTGAGTTCTTCACTGACCTAATAACAAAAATAGAGGAAATGTCTCCAGAACTGGTGAGTTACTAAGAGGGAGCAGAAGGGAGCTTGAAAACTTACAGATTTGCTCAAATTTCCTTGACAGGATTTATTCATTCATTCACAGAAAAACACAGTGAAAAGTTTGTTTGGAGGTGTTATCACAAACAACGTTGTTTCTTTGGTAAGTGTTCCTTCTCTAGCCTGAAACTTTAAAAATAATTCTTCTCTAACTTCTCAAAGAAAGTTATTTCATTGCTTTTCTCTTGCATTTGTGCAGGACTGTGAGCATGTGAGTCAGACAGCTGAGGAGTTCTACACAGTGAGGTGCCAGGTGGCAGATATGAAGAATATTTATGTAAGTAATGCCAGGCTGAGATGAATCTCACATCTCAAAGGGCATAAAACACTGCCACACACTTGAAGGTGCCAATGTTTTTTGCCTGCACTCCAGTTTTGGGATGTTTTGAGGTTGATATTATGTGGTAATTGCTGTGTGCCATCAGCTGGAGCTGACAATAATCATTGACTGTTGTTTTACAATCAATAATCACTATTGACTTGTTTTAAACATGCTATGGCCATTTTATATGAGAACTATAAATGTCAAAAGATTTAACTCTTACAAGTACTACTGCTAATTAAATTAATTTAAAGCTTACCCAAGCATAATTCTGTGTTTTCAAGCTTTATAAACAACCATTAATCCCCACACTTGAAATTTGAATTTACAGGATTTGAATTCTTTGACACAGCGTGCAATATTGAGCACCATTTTTCTGAGTTAGTTCCTTAATTCTATGTGTGGGTTAGGAACTGGTTTTCCTGTCAAACTCTTCTCTTAGTTCAGGTGTGTGCTCTTCTGTGAAAAATTTTGGGGCTTTATTTTCATAACTTATGGAAATGTTAATTAAATTCCAAGTAAGATTGAAAGGGAGGGGTTTAGAAAGCAGGCCATGTAAGCACAAGATACAAATATCAAAGATAAATACAAACTCCTTTTTTTTGTTTGCTCCATGTAGGAATCTCTTGATGAAGTAACTATTAAAGACACCTTGGAAGGTGACAACATGTACACGTGTTCTCACTGTGGCAAGAAAGTGCGGGCTGAGAAAAGGTGTGGCTGAGAAGAAATAAATATTCTTAATGTTTCTTTTTAGTAAATCACTGAAATTCCATTTGGAATAACAGTAATCCTTTAGATGGAGCAGGACTGCTCTTTCATTCAGTTTATATCATGTAGGCCTGTAAGGATGTGATCCCTGTGCAAATCAGAAATTAGAAGGAAATCAAATTTCTGAAACAAAGAATCTGAAGTATCTTCGCAAAAGACACAGGAAAATGTTCACTACCTTCTTTAATTTAAAAAAACCCAGAAATTAGTGCCTTTTGAAATATTGGTCCTGGATTTAAAACACTAAATGCTTTCAGAGGTTGGTTGGTCACTCATTATGCAGGATAATTGCTTGGGTTTCATGTCACCCTGAATTTCTTAACTAAAATCTGTAGCTTTAAAAATGTTTCCATGTTTTGCAAAGTCTGCTTATAAAGAGAAAGTAAATTAAAATTTTATGTTGTCTTGGTATTGCAGCTAAGAAATTTCTTTGTTAGAGTTGGAAAACCTTGTTGTTTTAAATGACATGGGTGAGAGAGTAACTAACTTGAAACTCATTATTGCAAATTTTATGAGAATTAATGTAGGAGGTGTTCTGCCTTGAAATTTGTCTTTTGGAAGATGGTAACTCCCTGAAGTGAGGGGATTTGAATTGTTGAATTAATTCATGGCTTATTTTATGGTACTATTTTAGAAAACTTATTCCTGCCATATGAGTACATTTGCTATTTCTTCCAAGGTACAATGACAGCCTAAATAGAATTGTTTAATGGGCTAAATTTGACCTTCCTGCTGCCAGTCAGTCTGCCCTGCTCTGGGTCACTATAGGAGCTGAATTTTATATTCATGTCTTAGCAACAGATCTCCAGTGTTACACTTGAAATAAATGTTTAAAATCTCTGTGAAAATACAATTCAGCCTGCTAAGGTTTTGTAAATCATGTTTATTTGTGATCCTTCAGGGCATGTTTTAAGAAACTACCTCGTATCTTAAGCTTCAACACCATGAGATATACTTTTAATATGGTGACCATGATGAAGGAGAAAGTCAATACCCATTTTTCATTCCCTTTACGTTTGGATATGACACCCTACACTGAAGATTTCCTCATGGGAAAAAACGACAGGAAAGAAGGTTTGCTCATAAAATGGATTCAACAAGCTTTGGTGCTCTAGCTGTGTATACACTTTGTATTTCTCTGTGTGTTCACTTCCTGTATACAGAACAGAAGCAAATAAAATCAAACACAGCTTTAATCAACCTATATTCCCAAAGTCACACTGTATTTCACATAAGAAAAATGGCCAATTTTTGCTTTCAAATATTGTTTAATTTGAATTCATCTTATATTTGTTCATAAAGTATGAGAGAAATTGCAAATAATTACATACAGTATGTTGCAAATGTTGAAGTTCGGGTGTTTAGGAAATAACTGATTAAATATGGCATTGAATCCTTTCAGGTTTTAAGGAAGATGGTGGATATCTGAAGGAAACTGAGAGTTATGAGTATGACCTGATTGGTGTGACAGTTCACACAGGAACAGCAGATGGAGGGCATTACTACAGTTTTATCAGGGACATTGTCAATCCTCATGCTTACAAAAACAACAAGTGGTGAGCTATGCCATTTATATTTCCATATTTTTAATAACTGAAGCTTGTTGGCTTTGTTAGATGCAGTTATATAGGGGATACATCCTGTAGGTTCCTGTGGAAAGCACAGCATGTTGGAATTTGATATTTGTAAGGGTATTAATTTATTGGCCTATGGGTCAGTAGCCAGGAGATTTGTGTGGTCCCTTGGACACAGGGGTGGCAGGGAATGCTGTGCTGTCCTCACCACAGTCAAGGATTGCTTCCTGGTGGGACTAAATTTGAATTAATTCAGTACAAAAGATTTCCTAGACTGTCCTTCCTGAAATCTGTGCTTGGTACCTTGGATGAGGTTCCAGCTACATTTCTGGATGTAGAATTTGGGAAAGGGAAATGACATGAGCATGGAAAGGAGAAGGGAGAAATGAGAAAGAAGAAAGCAGGGAACACTCTGCCTGCTATTTTTGGATGTGGTATCTCCATTTCTCACTGGAGCCCTGGAATAGAGGACAAGGTTTCCTCTATTCCTGTTCTCTAGAATAGCCAGAGCATTTCTGAAACAGGACCAGCCCATGACCAAATCCCTGCTCCAGTGGGGATCCACAGCAGAACCTCCTTGTTTCATGTTATTAGAAGGAATCACTTTGGGAACAGATTTTCATTTGCTGGGATCTAAACAAGACAATAGAAATTAATAGGGATATTTCAATCTGAGGAATCATTGGAAGTGCTCATTAGGCTTTATTTGCCCCTAGAGAAGAGCAGCAGTTGTTTCAAAGCTTCTTCCTGCCTTGCAGGTACCTTTTCAATGATGCTGAAGTTAAACCCTTTGATTCTGCCCAGCTGGCTTCTGAATGTTTTGGTGGAGAAATGACTGTAAGTTGTGACCTGAATTTTTGTCACGTGTAACTCTTCCAGTATCTGTTACAACCTGTTACAACCCAGGTCTTTGCATGAGGTTTTAAAAGGAAGCTGTCAGAAGTATAGTACAGGTATTACTAATGAAACAAAGTTAATTAGTGAAGTGTCTCTCCAAACAAGAGGTATTTCTTTACTAGATCTGGTTTTTATCATGCCATTTATTAGATATAAAAAAGTGAGTCTGAAGCTAATTTAGGAGTCCTTGCTCAGGGTGGCTGCTTAGCTCAGAGCATTGATGAAGGAATAATTACTTCAAGCTTAGGTGTATTCTGGAAAAAAAAGGGCATTTTGATTTTTGTCTATGCCTTGTGTCACTGCCTATGACAGTTGGAATATTTTTACACATTATTAATAAAACACTCAAATGTTCTCAGGTTGTGCCTGAATTGTTCATTATTTATAGCTGTGTACATGATATAAAGCACATGATAGATAACACAGTATCTTAATAAAGCAGTCCTTTGCATAAGACAACTGTCTGGGAAAGATAATCTGCTGAAATAAAACAAAAACATTCTTTTGTTTGGCACATGGATAAAATACCTGTAGGTGCCTCTAAGGAAGAGGTGTCAGTGAGATGGATGAGGCAGGAAATTGCTTGGGATGGAGGTGGAGTACTGCATAGTAGCTTGGAAAATTGAGAAGAGGCCATTGTAGAAGAAAAAAAGAAACAAGGCTGCTCTGAGCAAGAACTAAATTGTCAGCAACCCTCATTAATGTCATGAAATAAATGTGCAAGTGAACTATCACAAACTGTGAGAAACTAAAGCATTAGAAAACTTGTAATTAATGGTTTTACTTTCTTCTTGACAGACAAAAACTTATGATTCTGTTACTGATAAGTTTATGGACTTCTCCTTTGAAAAGGTATTTCTCTTCCAAACCCTTGTTCTATGATTATATTTCTGATTTCATGATTTCTCTCTCAAAGCAAAAATTATACAGATGTTTTTTTCTCCAAGACACACAGTGCTTACATGCTGTTTTATAAACGGATGGAGCCAGAGGAGGAAAATGGCAAAGACTACAAATTTGATGTTTCATCAGAATTGCTGGAGGTACAAGTTGATTTGTTTTAACACCAATTTTAAAACACTCTAGGAGGCCCTAAACACATCAGAAATCTAAATAAACATAGGAAAGCAAAAATAATTTAAATCACTAAGGTGACAGTCCTTTCATTTCACTGTCTTCCTTAGGAGATTGTCATAGCATAGGAAGGGAATTAGTATTTATGTTTTGTGTGAATTTTAGATGTTTTCTCATTCTGTCCTGTATATGGGATAAATCCCTTTTTACCACCTGGAAAATCTAATGTCCTTGCCCCCTCTGGCCAGCAGTGTTTCTTCAGCATCTGCCACATTTTAGATTCTTAATTTAAAAATGTCTCTTCATTCCTAATCATCAAATCAGATCATGCTTTTATCCTTCTTGGTCTTAAAAATATTAATAGATTTTATCAGAATTAAAAGTTTAAACTATATTGCTGTGAAAACTACTATGAATCGTTGTGATGAAAAACATCACTTTAGAGAGGGGAATAGGGGATGTGGCATGAAATCCTGTTCTGGTTTAATGATGGAGATTCAAATCTTACTCTCTAGGAATTTATAGAAGTTCTCAGAGCTCATCAAGCTTTGGGTTAGACTTCAGCTGTGATTCTTTTTAAACTTGTTCTCAAAATTTTAGCCCAAAAGTCTGAATAATTAAATTGTAAAAATGAGGCCACAGAAAGAGGAGAAGATTTGAAGCTCTGTTCTGCAGTCCCATGACAGGCAAAACCAATACTTGTGATAGTATGAATAAAACAGCTTTAAACTAAAGAAAGTTCTTTCAGAAATAATTTTTCATACAGAAAATTTTTGGGTTTTTTTGCCTTGGAATCATTTAAATATTTTTAAAATCATGCTTAAGTAGTGAAATAAACTGCTTTCTTGTATCTGATGGTAGCATTTTTTCTTCAGTGGATATGGCATGATAACATGCAGTTCCTTCAAGACAAGAACATTTTTGAACATACATATTTTGGGTAAGTTTTTTTAAAAAATATAATATTAATGCTTCTTTTCTTCTTGCAGATTATCATTATCTATTTTAATTAACAAATAAAATTACTGACTCTAGGTTTATGTGGCAGTTGTGTAGTAGCATCCCAAGTACACTACCAGATCCGAAAGCGGTTTCTCTGATGACAGCAAAGGTAAGGATTTCCAAAGAATTTCATCTTCTATTAACTATTTCCTTGTTGACATTTTAATTTGTGCATTCTAAATTAATGGTGCCATTTTTTTTTCCAGTTAAGCACTTCCTTTGTGCTAGAGACATTTATTCATTCAAAGGAAAAGGTATTCGATTTACTTGTAAATTTTCATTAAGTAGCTGCATGAATCTAGTGAAAAGCAGATCTGTACTTTCCATTTTAAAAGTGGGATTTTGAGCTGTGAAATTACCATATAATTAATGTTTAGAGTGTCATTTACCACATTTATAGTGAGCACTGCACCATGGAATATAATGTGTATGTAAAAATGTATGAACTGGTATTGATCTGTATGTGCAACATATTATTAATTCATCAAATGTTTATTGTTTTTAATATATTCTTAAGATTTGGTGCTTTACCAACCATTTAGAAATGTTTAAAGATTATGCTGGAATTCATTATTTGAAGTTACAGTTTTTTCTGTATTTCTTTTCACAGCCTACAATGCTTCAGTGGATTGAACTGTTAACAAAACAGTTTAATAACAGTCAGGCAGCTTGTGAAGTAAGTGACTTAGGAACTCAGCAAAGTACAAACCAACTTTCTATATATTGTTTAACTTTCCTGGAGGTTCGTATCCCTGGAATATTTTGGACTATGAACTGCTGTATTTGGTATATTTGTGCTCTATGAGATGAAATTCATCCTTTCTGATTGCTGCAGATCCTAGGGAATGACTTAACTTTTATTTGCAGAAACCTATGTTGAGACCACAGGCCAAAATAATTTTGTCTCTGGAATAAGAGAGAGCCAGTGTCACAAATACTTTATTTGATTAATTATAATTTAATTAATTATTTAGTGATTTGTTTAATGAAGGCATGCTTAAATTAACTCACACAAGAGAAAGACAAAAGAATTTGCTGTGGTCTTGTTGAAAACAATTTTGAGATATTGAAGGAAAGTTTCAGAGTTGTTCTGTGATAATTTAAATGTACAGGAGCCCAGCACAGACTGTGTCCTGCCTTAGACTATTCAGTAGAAAGGAATTAAATCCATGATTCTTTTATAAATCCATTACTCTTTTATAAATTGATTCTAGGTTGATAAATTATGTGACATTCAGTATTTGGGTGTACAGTTGTCTCAGTGGGGTGTAGTCCTAAGATGTTTGAGTGAAGACATTTAATATAGTAAATAATACTCAGGTACAATTAAAATAAAAGTAAGAACTTTGATTCTGTATTTTAAACTGTTTTTCCTTGTGACTCAAACAAAATTCTGGGAGTCAGAAGCCTGAGGTGTGTTATTTGCTGAGTCTGACTTGGAATGAGTCATCCTCTGTTAGTTTTATACTTTTTGGGTTTCTGGAGGCTGTGAGGCTTTTCCACGTATTAAAATGCAAAAGGGATATAACTTGGGAAGCTCTGTTTAATCCTATGACTCTTTTCCAAGATTTTTCAGGTTATGCTTTATTGTAAGCATAGTTTTTATGCTGTTGACATCGCTTTGCAGGATAAATGTGTTCTTCCAGATAATTTTCTAATGGCATGCAGAGCACAGGGATAAGAAGATACCAGATATAAATTTATATTACTGTTTATTTCTATTGATCTTTAATTTCTTTATTCCTTCATGCACAGAAGACATTTTAGATTTCCCTTGGATTAAAACTTGCCTATTCCTTAATAATAGTAACATCGATTTCTCTTCAGACTTTAATATCATGCAAAAAAGAAGATTGGACTAGAGCAAGTGTGGAACAAAACTAACACAGTATGTATCTTCTGCAGTGGTTTTTGGATCGTATGGCTGATGATGATTGGTGGCCAATGCAGATTCTAATAAAGTGTCCCAATCAGATTGTGAGGCAGGTAAGAAAAAAGTTCCTTTCCAAGTCAGGTGACTGCTTGAGGCATGACCAGAAACAGACAATTATGATGGCTGTGATTCTGACAGTTCTACTGAATACCTGTAATTGTCTGATTCTTCTCCATTCTTGCAAATGATTTAGGGAAGATATTTGGCCATGGGAGTGTTGGTGTTTGAAACAACCCCAGCACAGCTCTACAGTCAGGATCACTAAATCACTGTAGATGCAAATTAAGGTTTCTACGACTCCCTCAGGATCTCTACAAATCTGAACACTTTACATTTAAAAAATCACGTTTTTCCTGAATTAATTCAACAATAGTTCATCAAGCTCCACCTTCAGAAAACAAATAAAAAAATCAAACTGTTCCTATTCAGTATTCCTCAGAGCTCCAATTTGAAACTTCAGCAGTAAATTCTTGTGGCTGGAGGTCATTTTACAATATTAAGCCACAAAGCTTTGTTAATACCCTTTTCTGGAAATACTTTTTTTTTAAAAACTCTGTATTAGTAGCATTTGGGCATTCACAAATCCAACTATTAATAGTCACTTACAAGTGTACTTTCTTTGCAAGTCGTTAAGGTATAAACTTTAACAGTTACCTTATCTCACCTGAATTCTTCAGTGGATTTCTGGTTGTTAAAGTGATATTTACATACAGACCCATACATAGTTTTTGTATGCAATGCATCAGAAAAGAATATATTTCATGGGAAAACTCTATGCAAGGTCTTAGGCAAGGTCTTCTCCTCATGAATGCTTTACAAAGTAAAAATTACTGGAAGGAATTTCCTTCAAATTTTCACATGAATTCCTATAAGCCAGCAGCAAAATTAAAAAACATCTTGCCAAAAGTATCAAAATATTTCAGAAAATAGAGATAGAAGAAAAAAAATAGTGTCATGTTTTGGTGCACACCAATATTAAAAGCTGGGTTTAGGGTTCCTCCGTGAGATCTGTTCGTAAAAACCAGGTTTGACTCTTCTGTTAAAACACAATCTCAACTTTGTCTTTCAAACTTTGAACCTGTGAAGAGCTGGCAGTAGCACTTGAAGACAAAATATTCTTTGCTTAGGAATGACATTTTGACCTTTTTGTAAAGGACTGAAGGTGTGGAGTTCATTCCCTTCTCCATTTGCAGATGTTCCAGCGCTTGTGTATCCACGTGATCCAGAGGCTGAGGCCAGTACATGCACACCTTTATCTGCAGCCAGGAATGGAAGACTGGTAAAATAAACCCCCTGCAAACTTCTCTTCATTCCATGCATTGCTACAGCTGCTTTTATTAACAAGTCACTCCAAACAGTCATGTAAAGCTGAAATAGTGCTAATTGTTCTTCGTTAATCTGCCCAAAATGCTCTGATTGATTTAAAAATACCAGTAGGCTTGCAAAGGGCAGTGTCAAATTGTTTGAAACATTTGCTCCCTTAGAGTAGGTTTTCAGCATGGTCTTGATTTTCCTGTCACTTGGACACTGCAAGTGTAAGTCTCACTCCTTGGATTTGAGACTCCTGCTGTGAATTGGATCTGGAGGCACAAAGGTGGAAGTTTTTATTTGTACATCCAGTAAAAGAGTTCAGAGATCAGTGGTTAATCCTACAAGTAAATCATAGATTTTGTCAAAGAGGAGGGAGAACCCTCTTGGATTCTCCTTTGCTCTGTATATTATCAAGAAAACTGTCACTTTATCTCCAATTATGAAATACTTAAACTCTTTTTCATACATGATGAGGAGAAAAAAGTGGTTTTTCTTTCACCTCTTGTGTTAAAGCTGTGGTTGTGATAATGAATTTTCCCCAGAACGGAAATGGCAGAATTAGTAATAACTGTGCTGCCATATCAAAATTCAGGACTTGAAGATACAATTTTCATGGCAAGAAGTGGAATTTAATTTGCTTTGGAAGCCTTGCTTGAGTCTGACTTGGTTTTGTTCAGTGACAAGATCCAGCCTTGAGCAGATGCCTGAGGCTGCAGGTGGATGTTCTCTGCTTGGCCAGGGTGCTCTGTGTGTTCAGGAGGGTGCCTTGCCTTGGTTCCATAGCTATGATTGCACTCTCATTAAATTCAACAAGCAAATCAAGAGGATGATTTTAAGTAGGAGATCCCCAATACTAAGAGTTCTTTTCCTGAGCAGCATCTTGATTCAGAACACTGATTTGAGGAAGCTTTCAGCATTCCAAGTGCCTGGTGCCCTTAGGTTGGGCTGTGTTGTTACCAAAGGGTGAGAGCAGGACAGAGCAGGAATTGTGGTGAATTCCTTTGTTGGGACTGGCTGAGGATGACTTTGTGCTCAGTGTGCTGTGTGAAATACCCACCCTGGGTGTTGTTGTTGTGGCAGCTCGGATGACATGGACGGGCCCGTGGAGGACATCGGGAGCCGCTCGTGCGTCACGCGCTTCGTCAAGACCCTGCTGTCCATCATGGAGCACGGTGTCAAACCCCACAGCAAGCACCTCACCGAGTACTTCGCCTTCCTGTATGAATTTGCCAAAATGGGAGAGGAGGAAGTGAGTGCAGCCTTGGATTTGAGGGGTTGGTGGTGTCTGTACACGGATGTATTTCCAAATAATTCCATCCCTGCGTTTTTCAGAGCCAGTTCTTGCTCTCTCTGCAAGCCATATCCACAATGGTCCATTTCTACATGGGAACCAAAGGGCCTGAGAATGTAAGTTGGAGTATTTTATATCACAAGAACTAACCTTTCCTGTTTTACATCTGTAATCATTACTGCTGTGTGTCTTGAATCATCTTTTGGCTGTTAAATTAAAATTGCTTCACTTCCACCATTTTTTTCAATGTTTAAGTGAATATATTATTTTAAAAAATCTGTTGAATTGACTATTACTGTTTAGTATAGAAAAAATGAGTAAAAGCAATTAAAGTTGCCCTTAACTTGATACTAATGGTAATGCTGTTAACAATTAATTACTTACTCCTATTACACAAATTAGGTTCTTAAATTGACCTGCTTTTTTTGTTAAATAGACCACATCTTCAGCCAGCCTACCTCTTGCATTTGTAAATACAATTTTGCTTTAGCAAAGTGAATGCTTCAATGTGAAAATTGATTAGATACTTACCTGGTTTGATTCATGCAAGTTGATGAAGTTGTTTGGAATAAAGGACATGATATGCAAAGGCTCTTTGAAATGAAGGCGCAAAATGTCCACAGTGAAATTCCCTGTTTTTTTCTTAGCCCCAGGTTGAAGTGCTTTCTGAGGAAGAAGGGGAGGAAGAGGAGGAAGAGGAAGATATCCTTTCTTTAGCAGAAGAGAAATACAGGCCTGCTGCTCTTGAAAAGATGATTGCCCTGATTGCTCTTCTGGTGGAACAATCTCGCTCAGAAAGGCAAGAGCTTCTGAAAGAAACAAAATCAGTTTAGAATTTATAGTTCAGAAAGGAGTCAGAGATTTTATGGCTTTGTCTGAGAGTTTTATTGTGGGCTTTTTTAACAGCATAAATAAGCTTGTATGTGAGCCCATTATATTTTAATAACTTAAAAAGGGGTTGTCATTGTTGACGAAGTGAAAGATTTGGGTTAAATACTTGAACACACTCAATTGCCCACATTTGGTTTTCTTTTATTATCAAGTACAACATTTTTTTTTTATTCAGTTTTACATCAACACCTTTATTGTCTCGTGTATATTGTGATAGTGAAGAATAAGAACTAACACTCAGTCCTGAGTGCCTCCCTAACCACAATCATGCTGAAGCAAAATGATCATTTTCTTTTGTATTTTAGGCATTTGACCTTGTCACAAAACGACATGGCAGCACTGACAGGAGGAAAGGTAATCGAGTTAAAAATTACTACTTTAGCCTCCCAAACCCTCTGTGGTAGCTGCAGGCAGTGTACTGTATCTGCTTATTTGTTTTGCAGGGTTTCCCTTTTTTATTTCAACATATCCGTGATGGGATCAACATCAGGCAAACCTGCAACCTCATTTTCAGTTTGTGCCGGTACAACAATCGCCTTGCAGAGCATGTGAGTAGCAGGGACCTGCAGCTGCTTATTGAAATCTCCTCCCATAAGTGCCATGGGGTAATTGTTATTATTTTAACTGAATAAATACATGTCTAAGTGAGTTTTTTGTGTTTCCTTTTCAAGATCGTGTCCATGCTGTTCACATCTATAGCAAAGCTGACTCCTGAGGTATGTAAACACACCACCTGTCCAGTAAATAATCTGCAGTCATATTTTCCTGGTTTAAATCACAGAAATAATCCTTTGCTCATCAAAAATCTTGTGTGGAAGATGATCCATGGAAGTTTTTGTGCCATTAAATGAAGTCTTAACTGCACTGTTTGCGAAGTTTTATAAAACAGAAATTTGCTGTGCCACTTAAGATGAAAGTTTTATTCAAATCAAAATAGCATTTCTAGATTCTCCACCAGTATGAATTTCTTTTAGAAAGTTAAAATGAAAAAATGAAAATACTGTGCAAGAATAAGTGGAGATAATTACTTATTATCTGGCTGTTCAAGATCTGGGGCACTGTTTTGCAGTTCTGTGCTGGCAAACACATGTCTCATTCAGAGTAAATTCCTGCCCTGGTAATAACAGAAATACTGAGTGTTCCAAATGGATTCCAGATGCAAAAAATATAATTATAGTTGTAACCACTTTGTTGAAATGTTGTTAAAAGCTGGGTGAGTCTTGGCAGTGTAAAACCTCAAAATTGTATGCTTTTGGATAAACTTCCCAGGATCCCTATTCCATGTTATGTAAATAGATAAAAATAATAACTTCTCTGAGCTAGTGAAGTCTTCTGTACATATTAACCAGGATAAATTGGTGAATTCTTCAGCAATGGATAGCTTGATTCTTTCCTTTTTCCAGATTAATGCCTATATTTTCTGTAATACATACATACATACATACATATATATATTAGATCTATTTTTCCTCTAACTTCTCCTAGACTGATCCTGTCTCATATGATCCTGTTGCTTTGCACTGACTGTAACCAGTGCCTTAATTTATAGCTATATATGGATTATGTACAGATTAAATAGTAAGGGATTGAAGTATTATAAATGTTCATGTCTGAAGTTCATAGAAATTTTCTATGAACTGGGGTTTTTAAAAAATTATTCTTTAAAATGTGGATGAAATTAAACAGATGAAATTGGATATTTTTCCCTTTTCTGCATTACAGGCAGCCAATCCTTTTTTCAAATTGCTCACCATGCTCATGGAATTTGCTGGTGGACCTCCAGGAATGCCACCCTTTGCTTCTTACATTCTGCAGAGGATATGGGAGGTACAATATGTAAAATAAAACAGAAGCTAAACTGTCTTTCCTTGTTGGTTCTTTTATGTCTCTTTTGCATTTTATTGTCATCCTTCCTGCATCAGTCCATGATTTTTTTATTACCATTCCTCTTCTGAATAAACAGCAACAGCCAGTAGACATTAGAAAGTTCTATTGCAACTTAATGTAGGGTTAGTGGCTCTTTCAGTTTAACTTCAAAATTTGAGTTTAATGAGAAATTACTTGATTCATAATAAGGGTCTAGAATGCTTTTTCTATACAAATTCCACATAGTTTTCTCAGTTATCCTTTTGCAAGGCCTGTAAACTGTTTCAACACCCATCACTTGGTTGTGGGGTTTTTTGCCTTTATGTACAGATTCCTTGAATATTCATTTGACATTTTTGGTTCTTTGTAAAATGTCCATTAACACTTTTAACACATAAAGTAGTGCTAAACTGAGTCTGCTGGATAATTGTGAGGACCAACCTTGCTTGTGTTTCCAAAATGAGAGACTTTTTAACCAAGTTGGCACAGGGATGAATTCCTTGATCTGAGCCGTGGATGAGCAATTAAAGCTTTCTCTTCACCTCCCTGCTCTCTGAGTTCCCAGTACAATTTATTGTCTTCATTCCTGGCTGAGAACAGCATGGCCAGCCTGGAGATTGCTGAGGACCAGCTCATTCTCTTTAATTCCTTTTAAAAAATGGGGCTGGAGCATTGTGGGATGGGACATGGATTGCTGTTCCAAAGGATTTCCTCCTGGTCAGGAGCAGCTGTAGGATCACAAGTGATGTGATGGATGAGCTGTAACTGCTGCACCTCAGGTAAAGGGAGTTCAGAGCACATCTCAAGGGGCTCAGTGACACTCAGCTACTGACACAGGTCCAGGGATATAAATTGTGCAGGCAGGGATGTGAGACCCAGCAGTGAATGCACAGACTTGGGGTGTAGAATCTGCTTTTTGCAGCCTCTTCAGCTTCTAGAAGTCATTAAAAAGTGATTGAGCTCTGCAGACACTGAGAAATGATTGTCTCTTTCTTGGACATTCCCTCCAGCCATTACCCAGGAAACCTGACAGAGTAATTTGTCATTTCTAAATAAAGGGAGGAGATTGTTCTTAAGGTGTTTATTTTTAAAATGAGATTAAAATTTTATAAGCAGAGTTATGGTCGTGTCAGCTGCTCATATTCTTCAGGTGGAGTAGAGGAACTGAGAACAGCTTCAGCAACCCAGTTACTACCTCTGATTCCTTAGGGTAAAATTTTTTCTTGTCTGGGCACCTGGGCCTTGAGGTAAAAAGAAAGTAGTCTTTAAAAACTAACAAAAGAACAAACTACATTTATTGGCTTCACGTCAATAGGTTTCTAGCTACAGAGAGCCAGAAAAGCACAGGAAGCCTCGTTTTCTCCTTATTCTCTGAAGGTTTGCTGACTGCATTCATTGCCTTTGGAAAGTGCTGGATGAATTTATTCTTTGAAATTGTATATTCAATATGAAATGTAATAGTTACCCTCAGCATGAAGCTGTACGAACATCTTTGCATACCATTTATGTTCTTTTGATGTAACTTATAAAAATACTGATTCAGTGTTAAGGTTTGGTGTTAGATATTTTTTAAAAATACTTGTTTATAAAGTCATGGTTGTTCATCTTAGTGCTTAATATTTCAACTCCTAAATATCTCATAATGGGCAGAAAGAATAGGCAGAGTAATTTCCTGGGCTTAGACTGAACTTCCAAAACTGTGAGCAAGGTTCAGAAGCAAAAACCAGTGAAATTTAATAAGGTTTTCTTTGTGTGCAGAGCAGCTCAGTCTTGCAGGTGCTTCGATAGCCCTAAGTGATTTTAAAAAGAAATGTTGGAAGATATTTTAGGGGTTTTTATTACAATCAGTGCATAGTAGGAAGATTAATGTACTCCTCTTGATTTTTTCCCCCTCTCCTTTAGGTCATTGAGTACAACCCCTCGCAGTGCCTGGACTGGCTGGCTGTGCAAACACCTCGGAACAAACTCGCTCACAGCTGGGTCCTGCAGAACATGGAGAACTGGGTTGAACGTTTCCTCCTGGCACACAACTACCCTCGAGTGAGAACTTGTAAGTGAATTTTAATTGGAGAAAATTTGTCACCTGTTGCAGTGAGTTGCATGCTCTGGTGTTTGTCTTTTCTTCCTTTTCCGGTTGTTTTAGAATTGCTGGGTTTTAAAATCTTAGCATAATTGTGGTGCCTCGTCTAGAGGTGTTACCAGTTTTGATGAAAACTGTGTTTTCATTTGGTACCTTGAATGTTACATTGGTAGGTTCTTTAAGTGGTTAATCTGCAAGGTCCAGGAAAACCTAAAGAAAGAAAAGAGGTAATTCCAGAGGTTTTCCATTGTGTCCATCATATGACCGTACAATAGGTGGGAGTAGTACATGTTGTTCTTCCACAGTAATCTTTAGAATCCTTTAAACTTGTGGATCAAGGAGAAGCTGCCAGTCCTTTCTCCCAGATTCCAGGGTATCCTGGCTCTCTGGTTTGTTCTGCCAGGAATCACACAATCACATTGCCAGAGAACATTTTCAGCCTCCCTTATGTCATCTTTTTAACAAAGGAGACTCCACTGTCAAAGGAGTACAGGCCACTGACCTTTAACACGTTTCTGTGGCTGAGTGAGATGTAAAAACTGGAGATGCAGCTTTGCAACAGGCTCGAGTTGTAAACATGTCCAAGGAGGTAATGACCTCTTGATTGAGCAATGGACAACTTCAGTCATGGAAAACCTCTGGGATGCATTGTGTGATGGGATCTAGGATCACATTCTGTGGTGGGATGTATTGTGTTAGCACAGGGAGAACCAGGCAGCAGACAGGGATGTAGGTAGCGCATCCCAGCACTACTTTCGACGTGCTTTGTGCTACTCTTATCCCCTTGGGTTATTTTCCTAGTGTGAATATAGTAATACCAGATTCTGTAAAATGCTTTGAAATCTGTAAATGGAACATGCAGTGCAGTTTAATTGCTGTTTACATGGCTGTTAAGCAGGTATGTCACTATCAAAGGCATAACAAATCTGTTTTTATTTGAAGCTGCAGCCTATCTCTTGGTGTCGCTTATTCCAAGCAATTCCTTCCGTCAGATGTTCCGATCGACGCGCTCCCTGCACATCCCCACGCGGGACCTGCCCCTCAGCCCCGACACCACAGTAGTTCTGCACCAGGTCTACAACGTCCTCCTTGGCCTGCTCTCACGAGCCAAGCTCTACGTGGACGCCGCCGTTCACGGCACCACCAAGCTGGTGCCCTACTTCAGTTTCATGACGTACTGTTTGATCTCCAAAACCGAGAAGCTCATGTTCTCCACTTACTTCATGGACTTGTGGAACCTCTTCCAGCCAAAGCTCTCGGAGCCGGCCATCGCCACCAACCACAACAAGCAGGCCCTGCTGTCCTTCTGGTACAACGTGTGCGTGGACTGTCCCGAGAACGTGCGCCTTATCGTGCAGAACCCCGTGGTGACCAAGAACATTGCCTTCAATTACATCCTCGCGGACCACGACGACCAGGATGTGGTGCTCTTCAACCGCGGCATGCTGCCCGCCTACTACGGCATCCTGCGCCTGTGCTGCGAGCAGTCCCCTGCCTTCACCAGGCAGCTGGCTTCTCACCAGAACATCCAGTGGGCCTTCAAGAACCTCACCCCTCACGCCAGTCAGTACCCAGGAGTAAGTGACCCACACCACGGTGCACCACTCCATCCTTCTGTGTCCCCTCTCACCCGGTGTCCCTCGTAACTTAACGTGGCCAGTGGCAAAAGTTTTACATGTGGAAGTCCTTGATGTCTTTGGATCCACGTGCTAGACTTTAGGGGGTATTGGTTTGGGTTTTCCTTGCTGTGTAGCAGCTGGAGAGCAGTTGTTGTTTTCTGGGAGCAGGCCACTGTTCAGTTTTCCAGCCTAGTCATAAGAAACAAGGAATAAGTTTTGATGGTGGTCTCTAGAAAGGAGGTTGCACTATAACAAAGGTGGAGGAATTCCCAGTTTCTTCTTTGCTTTCAGTTTCTGGAATAGGGCCAAGATTTAGCCTATTGTGTTCCAGGGGAAGACAGCCTGGTGTTCCCCTTGGGAACACCCACATGCCTGTGGCAGACCTGGGAGTTGTGCTGTCAGTAAGACAGTGACACCTGAAGTAGAGAGCAGGTGCTGGCTAAAGTAGGTCATGTGTGATGCTCAAACAACAGGCTTACAAAGCCTGGAAGAGACCTGGGTTTGAATGATTACGCAGTGAATATTGCTTTGGGATCCTTTGGGGTGTGCAAGGACACAAAGAATACAAAGCTCCTATGGAGAGGAGAAGGATGCAGGGAATCTTCCATGTTGAACTTCTGCCTAGATCAGCTCATGGAGAAATTTTACACTCTTAACAGTCCCATTGCTCTCCTCTTTGGCATCTCCTCTCAGAAGTCTCAGTTTATCTTGCAAGGGACCTTAGTTACCTCCACTGTGTTTGGTGTTTGCCAGGCATAGGGGACTGCAGCAGGTTTTGGCACAAGCAGCTTTCTGCATGTTTGGTCCCAGGGATGGGGATTTCAGATTGATTTGTGCATATATAGATGTACACATAAATGTGACAGTGAGGTGTGCTCTTAGGAAGCATCAAAGCATTGAATTGTATAACCTTGAAATGAAGGCTGAACCGTACCATAGTGAGAGAGCTGACTCTAACCAAGTCTTTCTGTGTGTTTTAGGCAGTAGAAGAGCTGTTTAACCTCATGCAGCTGTTTGTAGCTCAGAGGCCAGACATGAGAGAAGAAGAGATAGAGGACATAAAGCAATTTAAGAAAACCACCATAAGCTGTTACCTGCGCTGCTTGGACGGACGCTCTTGTTGGACGACTCTCATAAGGTACAGCCCTGTGCTCATCCAGCAGCTCAGCTGGAATTCCATCCTCAGCCTCCCCCCACAAGCAGAGCTGTAGTTCCAGCTGCTTTTGTTGGTAGTTGTTACTTTAGAGCAGAAATGCGATGTAGAAATTGTGCCTGTGGGACAGTTTTATTGTATCGTGTCTTCAGAGAGTGTTTCATTTCTGGGCTTAGGAAGTACAGCTGAAAGTGCTGCTTGGGCATTCTGAGCAGAGCTATAAATTGCCTGTGCATGTAGGTCATGGCTGGGGTTTTCAATGGAACTGTTGGTGCACTGAAACCCTTGTGGAAAGGCCAGACTGTGTTACCTAGAGGGGCTCCATGCACTCACCTGTCACAGAGCACAGCCACGTTGTCTCAAATAATCTTTATGTGGAAAGAAACCATTCATTAGCATAATCCTTTTATTTCTGTTCTGTTGTAAGCATAAAATATTCTGATTAAAATGTTTTCAGACATTTAAAAGGCCAAACATATGCTTGACTGAATCTATTTAAATGTATCATTTAAGAAGTATAAACTTCTATCTTTCAAAGTACATCATCTTCCACGTTTTTTGCAGGGGTTGTATGGGAAATATTTCTGTAAAGGTTATTTATAAATTACTTACCATAACATAAAGGAGGTCAATGGCAGAGGCATTTTAAAATTAAAAAATAGGGGGAGGTAATGATGAGAAAAATTACGTTCTTTTGGGGATTCTTTGTTCTTTTGTGCTTATTTTCCAAAATAACAGTGTGAGTATAACAATTTTAAGCTTGGGATGTGATTTTCAGTGTTCTCAATGTTTGGATTTTTTTCCTAGTGCCTTCAGAATATTATTAGAATCTGATGAAGACAGACTTCTCGTTGTGTTCAATAGAGGATTGATTCTGATGACTGAGGTAATTATTTTGTTATTTAATTGTAGCAAACATCTCACCCTGGTACTTCCCCTGTCAGCTTTTAATAAGATTTCTTTTTAGTGCTAAAAAGATCAGGAAATTGTTTGTCTCCTTCTCAGGGCAGAGGGAAAACCACCAACAGATTATGCTGAGAGGAATAAATTTATGCTTTTTTTGCTGTCATTCCTTTTGGTTCAGGTAATTGGGAATGAATGGCTGAGTGCAGTCACACGGTTGTTAGTAGTTAAAGTGTTAAGGCAACAGGTTAAAAACCAGAAATAACTTAAAGTTGTGATTAATATTTTTGACCCTCCTTTCAGGCCCTCCTGAGGCAGTTCTCCTTTTCTTTCCTACCTTTTGTGCCTTTTGTTTGCAAGGAGTGGTCTGAAACACATAAACTGGATTTCTTTCTGATGGAACTAAACCTAAAATGCATTTCTGGAGCACATCTAATTGTAGTAAACGGGGATTTGGTCCATGAGACCAGAATTAGTTCAGAATTGAATGGAAAAAAGTTAAGTAATGCACCTCTGAAATGGATACAGTGGAATGTCAAGCCCCTGCTCCCAGCAGTTTCACTCTACAGGTCCACATGTCCTGAAATATCCTGGATTCCATTCAGCACTTCCATTATTGAGGTGATGGATGAGAACCTGTGTTTCTTAAAAACACTGGCAATGCTCCATGGGGCAGGATCCCTTTGGGAACAAGAATAAAAATCTGGGTGTGTTGGAGAAAGCATAAAACCAAGATTCAATTCATTCTTGGCACCTGTAGAACAGTGTATTCAGGAGAGATATTAAACTGGGAAATTGCATGGTGCAAGACAAGTGGCTCAGAGGTAATGGTGGCTGTGCAGAAAATGGGATTTTGGAATAGGTTGCTGCAGGAGGGGACAGCCAGCACAGCTGGAAGTCATCAGAAGGACTTGGAGCAAACATCTGTCAAGGATATTCAGTTTGCATTTAGGCACATGGCTGGACTGGTTGATGCTTTCAGGTTGATTCCAGTCCCATTATTATATGGTTTGTATAAAATATTATTTTACCTCTTTTTATGTACTGGTTTGCATTTTCTAGGAAAAGGTGGGGTAGAAAGAGCTGGAATTACAGAAACAGAGCAGTGCTCTTTGAAAATTGAGTTTTCAAGAGCTTGTTATAAATATAAGCCTATAGATTAATTAATTGTAGTTAATTGCTCCAGAATATCTCTTCCTTTTTGTTATGAGAATACCTCCATCCAGTAAACTGGGTGTAAAAAGTCAGGAACTGGGCTATAAGGTTATCCATATGTGAAATGTAAGGAGATTAAGGTACCTACACAGAGATCTATAAAAAGAATTTGGTTTAGCTTAGTTAGCCCTCATCCATACTAACAATGGATAATTAAGTTTATGAAGAGTGTGTAGTATAAAATGATTTTTTTTCTGTGTAAAACATTGCTAGAAAATAGATTAAATTGGTGCTACTTTACAGCTGGAGGTTAGCTGGCCTTTTATTGTCAGTTGTTGGCTGGAAGTGTTTTGCCTGGTCACAAAAAACTGCATTAAGGAGTCGTCACATCCAGGAAAGTTTTCCACTTAGGGATGGCCGTGTATCTTTTGTCTTCATTGTAATATAAAAAGAGCCTGGCAAGGGTTTGCATTCCAGGGACTGAGGCCACTGTTTCTTTATCTTTCAAATACCCCAGCAGATTAAATATCTTCTCTTACATCCTGTGCTAGAATTTTTGCAGTTCGGAAATGAGTTGCTTTTCCTTCCCAATATTTCTATAAATCATAGATACCCAGAAGGTATAAAAGGAGAAGTAATTCATCTGATGTACAACCATATATCCTTCAGCAGCATTTTGAAAAATGACTGGCATCCATCTTAATCCTACCTTTTTTCCCCCAGTTTCATACATCTGTCTGTATTTGTGCACCTCTTGTATCACTTTGTCTGCTGGCAAAGGAAGTTGGGGATTATTGGGATATAAAAATACAGTGTCTCAAATGACACTTTGTTCATTGGGTTGTAGATAAAGCTGTGAAACTTGGTAATTACTTCGAGCTGGTAACACAAGGCTTTTACTGTGAAAATAAAGCAAGAAGTTTATGATTATAACCAACACCTTATATTTTTTGAGAATAAAATATCTTGTTTGAGCATAAAATAAATGTAAATGTATCTGCAGGTTAAAAAGAGGAATACTAACAAGTACCTTAGATGGCAACATAAAGTTTTGGCATCTTTTTTCTTCTTCCCAGTCCTTTAACACATTGCACATGATGTACCACGAGGCCACAGCTTGCCATGTGACTGGAGACCTGGTGGAGCTTCTGTCCATCTTCCTTTCAGTTCTGAAATCCACACGTCCATATCTGCAGAGAAAAGGTTTGATTGTAATTCTTGAAAGGGTTATGCCTCTTGTCTCTAAATTAATTTTCCTCACCCAAACCTTAGTGGGTTTTTTTTTTGCTTATTAGCTGTTTTTAAAAACTTGCTGTACAGTAGAATATGTGGCTTTCAATAGATGCCAAATTTTTATTTATTAAATTACTTATTGACTTAATACAGAACTAGATTTCTTAAATTTAATGTAATGTAATGTGTAGACCAGTGAGATTTAACAGATTCCTAGATAGATGAAGACCATGGTAGAGGAAAAAGAGATTCCTCAGCAGTAAAATTCTGTGCTGTATTTAACAAGCTTTTGAGCCATGAGCTAAGCAGCCTCCTGGGATGTTTGCATTTGCAGATGTGAAGCAAGCCCTCATTCAGTGGCAGGAGCGGATTGAATTTGCCCATAAGCTCTTAACTCTGCTCAATTCCTACAGTCCTCCCGAGCTTAGAAACGCCTGCATTGGTAAGTCCTGGCCATGCAGAACCTGTCCTGCACAGGCACCTGCTGTGAGGTGCAAATGCCACTTACACAAGTGCTCTGTTAGAAACTCTGGAGGTTTGGGATTTGTTGTGATTCTGGCAGTGCATCGGTATCGGTGTTGTTACTCCAGAGAGTTCTGGGTTTGTCAGCTTGCATTGAATATTCCTATGTTCAGCTCAGGCACTCAGGCTGGGGGCACAAAAAGTCACAGGTCACTTCGTGGGATTTACCACCTGATAAGGGACATGACTGAGGAGTAGCTCCTGAGTTCAGTTGTCACTGAGTTTTGAAACACCAGTCAAATCTGACACTAAAATTCAAATGTAAACTGAAGCTCCCCTCAGAAGGGAGCGTGGAGACCAAGTTACTCTGAGAAACAGCTTTTCTTGTTTATTTTTATGATTCAGTATTGTGAAGTGTAATAGTGGAACTAAAGCTTAAGTAGCTTGTAGAAAGGAATGGATTTTAAAATGTAGAAACAGATATATGCGAATGCCTCTCTTGCATCAGCAGAGCTATTTCAGAAAGGTCCATGTTTTTTCTAGTTTTGGCTTTTTTAATACTATTTAATGGATTGCTGATAAAGGCCTAACACTGTGCCCAAAATAGCTTTTTTGTCTGTGATTTTTATGCATGTCCCCCTATTTTGAGTATTTTCTCCTTGTCCTCCTGACTGCTGCTGGTTGCCATTTTCCAGGCATCAAACCTGCTCTGTTAAAGAAGAAGCAAAGAGGGTAATTTTACTGAGGTTCTTTCTCCAAGCTGGCCCCTCCCTGGTGGTTGCTGCACCACTGAGCAGGGTCTGTCCCAGGGGCAGAGGTGAAGGGAATGGGGACGGAGTCAGGGGTGTCACTCAGGTGCTGCTCACAGCAAAAGGGATATGAGAGAGAGTTTGCAAATGCATGAGCCTTACATTGAACTGTTTGCTGTTAAGAAATAACAATTTGTAATAGCAAAAACAACTTTTTGTTTGTAGATGTCCTCAAGGAGCTTGTACTTTTAAGTCCTCATGATTTCCTACATACTCTGGTTCCATTTCTACAGCACAATCATTGTACATACCACCACAGTAATATCCCAAGTAGGTATTTCAGTGATTGTATTTTGAAGTTCTCTTACACTATTATTACTCTATCGTGTTCCTTGCTGATGTCAAATATTGACCTTTTTAATATATCCCTATTTTATCCGAACTTACACTACAGTGTCTCTTGGACCTTATTTTCCATGTCGTGAAAATTTGAAATTAATAGGGGGGAAAAGCAATATTCGTCCTCCGCGTCCTGAACTCAACATGTGCCTCTTGCCCACCATGGTGGAAGCCAGCAAGGTATGTAAACAAGTGGTCCTATAAAGAATTACTTCTCTGTTGTTTTCCCATTTTTATGAAAGTATTGGAAGAATCCAGTAGCTCAATGCATTTACCTTTTCTTTGTAAACAAAGCATAATTCTTCTTCAAGATGTGTTGTCCTCATATACTCCATTCTAGATGTGCACTTCAGAAGCACCATTTCCCTGCCCTTGGGGATACACCGCTTCATATTGCAGATACCGTAAGGGTTTGGGCCTTGTGGTAGGAAAAAAACCCCATAGCACACATTTTGGTAATTTCCCAGTCTGTCTGTGGCATTTATAAAAGAAATTGAGGCACCACCCAGGGATTGTCCAGATGGGTTTCACACTATTTTAAGATTTATTGCCAGACAGCCAAGGAGACCCGGCAGGTTCCATTAGAGTCCATTCAGCTGGGGCTGAGGCGTAATCTCCTACTTGTCTGGGTAAAATCCAGTGCCTGAAATGTCATAAAGGGCTTTAAGTCTTTTCACTTGCCATTTTCCCTTCTGTGGGCTTCCTGATGGGATGCCAGCTTTGGTGGGGTTACTCCATAGTGACTTGCCACGTCCCGTTGTTACAGCTGCAGCAACGGTGGGATTCAGCTCACGTCACTTTGCCTATCTAAAAGGTCAGCATCCAGCTCTTCCTGGGGCTCCTGGCCTTAAATAGTTACCCTGGGAAGGAGACAAAGAGCTCCCCTCCTTCCTGTCCCAGGAGTGCAGGGAACACCAGTGACTAGATTTTAGATAGCTAAAGTCAGGTCAGGTGAATCCCACCCAAAAAGGAATATGTATGGACAATCATTTGAAGCAGGAGAACTGGTTACTTGCTGTCCGGTAACTGTGGTTCTTCAAGATGCTTTGTCCACACAGATTCTGTGCTCCTCCTGCTGTGCTAATTCCGAGTCCTGTCCTAGGGGATTCTTTACGGGTGAAGGAATTGAGTGGTGGTTGAAGCCGCCATACCCCTTGTGCCCTCAGGTACAGTGGTCGCAAGGACACACTGGGTGCAGGCACAGCCCCAGTGGACACAGCTATTCAGAAAGAATCCAATCTCCTGCACATGGGGCCTATGTGCACGTAGATGGGAATCTGTGTGGGCAACACATTTCGAAGAAGCACGGTTACTGTAGGGTAAGTAACCCTTCTTTTTTAAAGCTTTCAGAATGATGCTGTGTCTATTTGTGCACCATCAAATTGACTGTGTAATCCAAGTGTTTGAAAAGATGTTAGAGAGCCAGAAACTGTCTCTGGTGGGTTTCCCCATCGTGCATCCAGAAGTGGCACTACAGAATGTAAATACCTGGACTTAAAACGTTGTCATATTACATGACACAGTATTTCACCCTTTATATCGAATTCCTAATACATTAGGAAGGAGAATATTTTTAAACCTCTAGAACTACATCCACAGTCACATTGCCCTGTGGTTTTGCATGCTTGTTTTTCATTCAGTTGCTTTGTATAAGGTTGCATTTTTTTGCTTGAGTTTGAGGTTTCCTCTTGGCTCTCTGATGCCATTTTAACCTTATATACATCCAAAATATTAAAGTATCGACATATGTGTACCATTGGGTTTGAGACATTCCTGAAAATTCTGCTCTGAAGCTCAGTCTCAGGAAAATTCTGATTTCTACAGATCACAACTGACAAGTTATGATTTCAAAAGCAGTAGTGTGTATATATTTAGGTGTCTGTACATGATACTGCATTTTCTTATCCTCCTCAAGCCGTGGTATTTGCACAGCTTTGCACCCTCCGGGTGTTGGCTCAGAACCCTCCAATCAGAGATTTCCTGGCAGGGAATTGCATTTGCCATCCTTCCTCCTATCACACCCTGGTGCTTGCCAAGGGCTGGCTGAGGAGGCACCTGGAGATTCCCACTGTTTTCCTGTAGTCCAGGATGAAATATTACAGGGCAAGTGACAGGCAGGGAGATGCTCAGGGGAATCTGGGAGCTGTCCTGTGGCTTTGGAGGTTAAACGAGGCTCTCTTAAATCTTCAGGGCAAAGACGATGTTTACGACCGGATGCTGCTGGACTATTTCTTCTCCTACCACCAGTTCATCCACCTCCTGTGTCGAGTTGCAATCAACTGTGAAAAGTTTACTGAAACTTTAGTTAAAATGAGTAAGTATCAAGGTGAAACAGACAAAGGATTTGTTTTTTTCTGTGGTAGCTCTGGGTCCTTCTTCACTAAGTTTTATATTCAGAGTTTGTAAGAAAAAGCAGAGCTTGTGAAACTTGTTGTGTTTGGATATTATTTTTATCCACAAAACTGTTAATCTGTGTATAAGAGAGTGCAGCCTTACCCACATGACTGAAATGTCCAGAAAAGAGCTGAGGTAACCACTGAGAGTTCAGTCTTATTGTACATTTAGAGTTTAACACAGGACTCACTAAGGCTCTTTCTGGGTGGTTGGCAGTTTAAATGGCTTTGGATCAGATCCTGAATCCTCAGCATCTCAGCAGTGGCAATTAATTGACATTATTTCAATTTTTGTGTTCCCACACAACTCCGAGGGCGAGTTCCTCAGTGTGCACAGACCTCAGTGTCACACCAGTAATCTCATCCAAAGAGCAACTAGAGAATGTCCTTTTATCCCCTAAATTACCCATCTGCTTGTTGTTTGTCACACTCTCCCAATGTATTTATTAAATGGGCTGTAAAAACCTCACGGACACTACAGCTTTCTGATCATACAAAATGCTTGGAATGTGATCCTATAAAATGACAGGCACCTTGGCACTGCTTTTCTGAGGAATTTCCAAAGTTCTCCCACACTGACTTCTTCCCTCATGACATTGCAGGTGTCCTGGTTGCTTATGAAGGTTTGCCACTTCACCTTGCCCTCTTCCCCAAACTCTGGACTGAGCTTTGCCAGACTCAGGTAAGAGTCAGAGCCAACAGACTGGAAACAGAGGCAAAACACACTGAACGTGGAACAAAAGAACCCACAGTTGTAACTGGTGGGTGTTTAATAAAATACTCTGCCTATGTTACTGCTGTGTGAGAAGCCCTGCTAAATCAAATATAAAAACCTGGTAAATTGTATTTGCTCCCTGTACATTCTGCAAAAGCTTAACACAGCAATTCCCCCCAGTAATGGTGGTGGGTGTGCAGAAAGCACCTCATCCTGCCTGTGAAATTCCAGCTTTTTATGTAGCACAAACACTGGGATGATGAAGGACAAATGAGGAGGTGGCAATGTCTGGGTATGATTGCAGAGGACCCTGTGGTTGGCTCACAGATCAGGAGGCTCTCCCTTCCCACATACATTGGTGGGGATAAACTGACCTTCCTGGGGAAGGAGCTTCATCACAGGAAAATAAGAAATGAGAGTTGTCAGTAATTGATTTGTACAATTTACTGGCATCTGATAGACCTGAACTATTTCTCAGTGGGTCTGGCCTGCAGTTCTAGTGCTGACACTGCCATCTCTCTTCTTGCCAGTCTGCAATGTCCAAGAACTGTGTGAAGCTCCTCTGTGAAGATCCAGTTTTTGCAGAATATATCAAATGTATTCTGATGGATGAAAGGACCTTTCTTAACAACAACATTGTCTACACCTTTCTGACCCATTTTCTTCTCAAGGTACGTGGTCTTTTAGCAATAATTATTACTCCAAGGAATGCAGGCACAGATGCTGCTTCATTCTGGGATGCTGTTTTCACAGTTCCAATTTTTCATGGCTTTTAAAAACAATGCTCTGTTTCCACAGGTGCAAGGGCAGGTATTTTCTGAAGCAAACTGTGCCAACTTAATCAACACTCTAATTACAAATCTAATAAATCAGTATCAAAGCCTAGAATCTGACTTCAGCAACCAGAGAGTTGAAATTTCCAAAGCAAGCTCTACATTAAATGGGGTGAGTGTTTTCTAACAAACACGAGGCAGCTCATGTCCTACAGTAACTCCTCAGAGCCCTGTGCTGGGTGTGTTAGGCACTCCCTGCCTGAGCTGAGCTCCTGGGGGAGCCATGGGAAGGTGGGAATATTATTAACCTGAATGTGGGGAGAAAAGTATTAACTGCAGGAGCATTAATGGTGGGAGTGCAGCAAGGTTTTGTCTCAGCACAGCATTGTCACCTCCAGGACAGATCTGTGTTAAGGTCATTAGATAGCGAGTGGGGAATTCAGTGTGAGCAGCTCTAGAATGGGATCTTTGGGCTGCTCAGAACATGAGCAGCATCTCCTTATTGCACAGTCTCTGTGTGCATGAAACACCAGTTTGAAATAAGGCTGAAGTTTGTTTCTCTGTTCCCAGGACCTTCGAGCACTTGCCTTGCTGCTTTCGGTGCACACTCCCAAACAGCTCAACTCGGCCCTGATTCCAACTTTACAAGAGCTTTTAAACAAATGTAGAGCTTGTCAACAACAGAGGAACTCATTACAAGAGCAAGAAGCCAAAGAAAGAAAAACTAAAGGTTTGATGTTGCTTTCATCAAATTAATGTAATTATTTTATCCCTGCAGGGTGGGCTCCAAATCCCAATGGTACACAAAAATATCATTTTATTGTGCTATTAAAAGCTGAAATTCGTGAATTGCAGGAATTCTCTGCAAGGAAACAAGTGTTTATTACGAAAAGGGTGGGAATGGGGTTATTTATGAAAAGGGTGAGCAGTGGCTGTTCCCTGAGCACGTCCCCTGTCCCTGCAGATGACGAAGGAGCCACTCCGGTGAAGCGGCGGCGGGTGAGCAGCGACGAGGAGCACGCCGTGGACATCGGCGACATCAAAGCCGAGCCCCGCGAGGCGCTGACCCCCACCAGCACCTCGGACAACGAGACCAGGGACTCGTCCATCATCGACCCCGGCACGGAGCAGGACCCGCCCTCGCCCGAGAACAGCTCTGTCAAGGAGTACAGGATGGAAGTGCCCTCTTCGTTTCCCGACGACGTGGCGGCGTTGGCCGCGCGCGCGCAGCACGCCGACGAGCAGCCGGGCAACGGGAAATTCGAAGAATGCAAAGAGTTCAAAGACCTGCAGGCCTCCAAGGATTCCATGGGGGCCGAGGAGGACTCGGAGTTCCCTTCCACGTCGATTTCAGCGGTTTTATCCGACCTCGCAGACTTGCGCAGCTGCGATGGCCAAGCCTTACCATCCCAGGACCCCGAAACTAATTTATCAATCAGTTGTGGCCATTCCAGAGGACTTTTTAGTCACATGCAGCAGCATGACATTTTAGACATCCTGTGCAGGACCATTGAGTCTACGATTCACGTGGTCACACGGATATCCGGGAAAGGAAACCAAGCTGCTTCTTGACATTAGATGGAGCATGTCTGCTTTTAAGTCTTTTATTTTTTTTTTTTAAATCCTTCTTCCCCCCCCAAAAATGCTGTTTGTATAAGTTTTGCTTATTTCTGTTTTGTGCTTCAGTTTGTCCAGTGCTCTCTGCTTGAATGGCAAGATAGATTTATATGCTTAATTCTTGGTCAGGCAGAACTCAAGATTATTTTTTTTAAATTTTATTTTATTTTGCATCTACCGTACACTTTCTTAAAGGGCAATCAGATAATGGCTATGTTTTATGTAATTAAGAGTTCACTGTAGTGGCTTTCATTTAATATGGCTGTCTGGGAGACAGGGCCTCCTGGCCCTGTATGATGTAATTTAAACTTATGGCATTTTTACTGTGTATAATATGGTGTCCTCTGTGCCAGTTTTGTACCTTATAATCGAGGCAGATTGCCTCAGATCGCTGTGGTTCTTATTATCAAAATTAAGTTTACTTGTATACTAAACAACCACAAGAAATTTGATTCTGTAAAGAATCCTCTTTAGCTGTGGCCTGGCAGTATATATATGGTGCTTTATTTAACAGAATACCTGTGGAGGAAATAAAGCACACTTGATGTAAAATTAATTGTTTTATTTTTATTGACATGATCAATTGCTATTCTGTGCACTTCATTAAACTGATTGTGATGACTTTTCATTTGTTTATAATATGTTGCTTCAGTCTTTGGATTTCTCAGCAAAGAACTTCGTAAGTGAAACAGCAGCAGAGAGAGCAATGATGGTCAGAGGTTCAGATTTGATGTGAATTTTGGTGCTTGTTTGTTGTGTACAGGTGTTGAGGGGCTGGTGCTTACTGTTGGAACGTGAAGTGTTGTCAAAATCCAGTGGAACTTGGTATCTCATTTTCCTTATTTTAACATCTCTTGCATAATTCTTCTCCTGACCATTCACAGACTCCGTTTCTTTTTTTCCCCTCTGCTCTATCTGGCCGTGCTCCCTCACTTTTTACATCTTCTGCACCCCTGGAATGACTTTATCATCTCTCCTGTTTTACTTCCCCGTTATTTCTGAGCAATACCAGTTTCCTATGTGACCTTTTGGACTGTCAGTGCTACTGGTTTTAATATCTGATTAAACTCCATTTTCAGCCTCATTTTCCAGTTGCTCAGCTCATTTGTTTTTATATTGTCTTCATCTACCTTGATCTTTTTTCTTCCAAATTCTTTCATTCCATCTACCCTTCACTGCAATTTTACATCACTTTGCTTCTCCTTGAGTCTGTGATGCTCTTGCTCTATTTGAATTTTTTCTCACGGGTTTTAATTTTCTGCAATTAATTTGTCTTTAAAGTTTACAAATTTATATTCCTGTTTATTTAGCACTTTTATCCTGCATTTACAGACACTGCTGATATTGTTAAGTGCTTATGTTGGTATCCTCATTATTCAGACATGAAATAATTGTGTGTGTTCTTTTTAGGAAAAATTTTATTACCTTCTCTGAAATCACCAACAGCTTCTAGTCAAAACTTCTACAATCAGAACTTGTCTGTCAAGGAAAACATTGGCCTGTGGATCAAAACCTGAGCTGCAGCAGCTGCTGGAAGCCTTTGGGTGAGTAGCTTTTTGAATTAATCAACCTTATGAACACTGTGCAGCTGACTGTTGGGATGTTGTCTGAGCTGCTGCCCCTTGCTGGCTTTAGCAGCTCCTGCAGGATGGGATGACACCAGAGTTGTGGCATTCTGGCCTTTGGGGTGGTTTTTTAGCTCATTTTCAAGCAGACCAACTATAAACAGTACTTGACAATGATTTCATAAAGGATACACAAATACTGCACCATTAATTATGTCAGGATTACTAGAAATATGATAACTCTTACCTCCTAACTTCCCCCTTGAGTATTCCTGTAATTTTTACGAAGAATTTTTTTACAGTAGTTTTTTGAACAGAAGTAAGCAATACCTGCACAAATGTGTCTTGCTTTTCCAGAGCCTGGTTCCGGGTGTTTGGCCTCTGTCTCCCTCACTTTCCATGCTCTAAAAAACACAATTCTTTCCATTCTATTCCCCTTCTCTCACTTTAAAACAGTTTTCTGGTTTGTATTTTTTCTGCTTTTAAAAATCTTCCCTTATCCTGCCTTTGAAAACTGTTTAACCCTAAATCCTTCAATCTTCCACTGGCTTCCTCAGTCTCTTAAAGCTTTGATTTTCTTCCAGGTTTTATCCCACTTCTCATTTATTATTATTTATTTCCTCCTGGAATTTCTACCTCCCATTTAACCCCTTCAAAGTTAAGCTTTTGAATACCTTCTCCTTGCACAGCCAGCCTCTCCTCTGGCACTTCAAGTGCTGAGATCTGCAAAGAATTTTGGCCATAATCTTACAAATCATGCCTTTCCCATTGTATTATTTTTCTCTTTGCCTTTCTCAGCTAATTATCATCTAACATTTTTTACTTTTAATTGGGAAGTCTAGGAGAAATTTTAGCACCAGAGGGGTATGGAGCTGCTGCTCCTCGTTTTCCAGGGGTTTTGGCAGCCCCACACCTGGAGCAGGGACTGCAATGCTGGAAGCACAAATAAGTCCTGTCTTTCTTAACACCAGTAACTGGCAATTGCTCCATTCCAGCGAGGGCAGGGAGACAGGAAAACCCAGGGCATTTCAGTCATGAGGGAAAATGGGTGAGGCACAATTCCCAGAGAGCACTGGGGTTGCAATTTCACTGTTTGAAGAAACTTGGAATTGCATAGAACCACCTACTCTCAAGGATCAAATCGTTGCAAAATCTTTTCAACCATCTACCCACAAACCTGCTGAAGCCTGAACTGTCTTAAACCTTAATTGCCCTCTGTCAACCACTACCCTAAATCAGTTTTGTATTCAAAACATCAGGCTTTTCTTCCTTGAATACTGGGGGGGGGGAAGAAGGTAACTAAATTTTGAGCATTCAGAAACAGATGCTAAAATACAACATTACTTAAAGAGGTTGTTCCCCACCTAGCCCTGGACCCTTAAAGCAGCAACACCCAGGAACTGCTCTGTGCCTCTCCTGTCACTGTGGGGGCTTTGTTCTTTTTACTACCACAGACCTCACCTCAGTTCAGAGGGGTTGTTAATAACTGACTGCAAACTTTGCAGGAGAACCTGGCCTGTGGCAAGGAGCAGCACCTCTGTATCCTCGGGATGATGGAAGCTTTTTGGGTGGTAAGGTTGCCATCTGTTGGCATTCTGTAAAAATAAAATATATAGGACTTATCTTCTAAGAAACTTACTTAGTGTGGCAGTATCAGTTTATGGAGAAAATCAGCTTGATGTAAAATCGCATTTTTATTGAGCCAAGCACGTTTTCCAAAGGCAGCCTGCCCTATTGTGGTCAATTTGTTTCAGATTGCATATTTCATTTGTACACTTTATTTATAAAGCATTTGAGAACTAAGTTATCCTTGCTCACCTGGAGATGGTTTAATTAGGAATTACAATTTGTTCCTGTCAAAATTCTCTTAACAGTTGTTCTCTCTGAGGTACAGCATTGCAGAGGGCTGTAAATCATTTCAGTGGAAGGTTTTACAGAACTGCAGAAAGCAAGCACTACTACTGTTTGTTTCTTCCTAAAATAAATGTCACACTGAGGTCAAGTAAGGGAGTATAGTGCATGCAGACCTAATAATTACATGACATTGTTAATTATCTTTCCTAAAACTGCAGCTGCAAACAGTCTGCAGGTAAAAGCATCTATTAAGTATTCCACAAGGCTGTAAATGAAACCCCCCCATCTCCTGAAATGGATGAGCAGTTTTGTAATCCCTTTCAGCTCACCTCTGCTGGGAACTCAGTCTCCTACCAGCATTTAATTTTGCCACTTGATACACTGAATATTAAGGAACTGGAAATGCTTCCTACTGATGGTGTAGCTCACCTACCTCTGAGGGCAGGACTCACTGCAGCTCAGTCATTATCACTCTCTGGAGTTGCAGGCAAGCAGAACAGAGATCATTGTCCCCAAGTAAAGCTGTTGATATACAGAGTCTGACTTGCCTCTCATTCCCTAAAAACCCATAAATAGTGCTATGTACAGTCTCGTAGAAGTGGGTCTTTATTCTTCCCACAAATAAATTATATTTTTCTTTTTTTTTTAGAAAACCAAATGTTAACAAAGTATAAAAAGTAATGCCCTAACAAAACTACAGTGCTGTTATCATTCCATGCTGTCTTTTGATTCCTGCAGTAAAGTATGTATTTCTTCAAAATATTGCTTCTTCCAACATTGTCTTGTACTCTCTTCATGGGAGACAGGAACCCCTTTGCATTCCAGTTCCAGTTCTGACTGAGCCGCCAGGTCCTGGAAGTTCAAGGCCACTGTTGCATAATGTTCTGAGGGAAGAAAACAAGGACCCTTGAGTGAAGTGCTTTTTTAAAGAAGAACATTTGTTGGTGCTGATTCCCTCTCTGCTCTGCCTGTCTGAGCACAGCTTCTCCAAAGGACACAGACCAAGGGAACGTCCAGCCAAGGCTGGTCCCTGCAAAGGAGCCCTCCACCATCTGAGATCCTTGGAAAAACTCACCATCAGGCCAGCTCCTACACCGCCACTTCAGGACAAGTCTTTGGCTTGGAACCTGTGGAAGATAAGAAAGTTCTCCTTGTTAGCACCTGAGACAATTCCCACTGCAGTTCTCCCTGAAATACAGCGAGAGGAGCAGCATCTTATGGAATGCATGTAAAGAAGAGCAAAACTGGGGTTTGGTTTTTGAAAATACACTGTTTTCATGAAGCTTTTAGCATGCTGCATTCCACTGTTCTGTTTTTGCTGTGGGAAGAGACCAGGACTCATTGATTACTGCACTGATTTTCTTGCAGACTCTGAAACAAGGACAAGCCCAGTTTTCCCCACTGAAATTTTAAAGTGTGACTGAGTGATTTCTTACACAACCCAGCCTGGCCCAATACACAAGTCAGGCACTCCTGCAGATGAAAATGGGTTTTAGAACATTTCAAAAATGCAGCTGGGCTCTAATTATCAGTGCACTTCTATGTGCACCAGCATTCAGTTGGGACAGGGTAACACTTGCCCTGAATAGAACAGAGATCATCTGCCCAGTTTAAAGGGGATGAGATTTGGGAGATAAACCTCGAACCTGCTTTCTCCCTCCTCTCAGTACAAAGGATTGTGCTGAGTTTTCTGCTCCCTGTGCACGTCCTTAGGTGTGGTCAGTCTCTGCTCTTTTGATGGGACAGAAAAAACACGCAACAGAAGACCAAGTTTGGCTTTGAAACAGAGGAACTGAAAGATGCACTCGAGAAGCTGAAATTCACAAATCTAAGCTGCTTTCTAGCTCAGAGAAGAAGCCACCACCCTCTCCCCCCCTTTGTTAAAGTGGAAGTCGGAGCTTTATACCAGTTCTGTGTATTCACCGCTGACAAAGCCTTCAAACATCTGAAGTTTGCCTCCTTTCTCTGCTTCAACCATGGCTGGGCACTTGGAGAACTTCTGTACCAACTAACAAAATAAGAAAAACACAAAATGCACCATGTTGGAAGACAAGGGAGGGGTGCTGCAGGAATTAACTGAACTCTTGATACACCTGGAAGTTTTTAAACATTCATCAGGCTTTTGATTTTATACAGCATTGCTGGGGTGGTGGCAGGGGCCAGTGAGGTGGCACAGTGAGAATATAATGCTGAGGAACTTCCACTAGTAAATACAGAGCAGCACAGGCTCTGCCCCCAGCACATCCACAAGTGGAGAACAAAACTGGATGTTCCCAGACTGGGAAATGAGGCAAACAGAGCAGCAGCTTCAGGAAGGTGCAGAAGAGCTGCCAAGAGCCATTTCTGTCTCCCAGAGGTAGCCCTGGGACTGCAATTTCAAGTTCTCCAATACTAGCCCAGACTCGTCTGAAGGACACAAACCCAAAATTAGTGGTTGTGTGTTTCATCCCCTATAAGCAACAGTATCATTACCCCCAGTAATTAATCTAATTAAGCTGTGGGTAACAGCAGTGCCATTACTGAGCCCTTCAGGCTCCTCAACAACACCTACATCAAAAAGCAAAGCTTTTGTTAAGGACAGCACAAGGAAGCTGCACCCAAACCACTGAACAATGCAGCCTCACTTTGTTAAGGGAAAAACTGGCAAAAAAAGATCTAAGGCAGCCTAATAAACTCTCACCACATGGAATTTGTACTTGACACTGTGATGTGTTTATTACTTACACAACTCTCAGGAGTATCAACATCCACATTCAGTTTAAATGCCTCCTGAAAGCATCACTTACTTCCTTCTTTGTGAAGATGCTGTAAAGTTCATCAGCTGGAGAGTTGAAGACTTCCTTCATATGTATCCTCACTGTTGGAATTTTTACTCCAACCATATCCAGAGACTGTGGTGTAACAGAGTCCTGCAAAGCAAAAAAATACTCAAAGGCATTAGTGCAAGATCTCAACCCTTAAAAAGTGCTGGCAGGGCAAGAGTGTTGTCACCTGCACATTCTCAAACACAGTGTGTGAGTACATGGCAATTATACACTGTATTTCTGTATTTCCTCAGCAGTACTATTAATGAGGAGTCACTCATTTCAGTGGAGAAACCTGAAGCCATCATACCTGCATGGGGCTCCCACTTGGTTTTCGCTCCGTGGCCAGTTCCTGACCAGCAGGAGCTTTTGTTGGCAGAATCATTCCCAAGGTGAATTCTGCAATGAAGAAAAGCACTTTTCAGTGTGAAATGGAGCTGTTCAACCCCCCTGACATCCAGATACTCAGTGATGCTCACCCAAACCCTGGAGAATGGGGAAAACTCTGCAGGACATAAAATTCAATCTGATTTCCCCAGTTTACCCTTACGCTTCCATCAGGAACAGACCTAACAGCAATTTCCCTTGAAAAGGCTTTTCCAAGTTACCTGACCCAAATCAGTAACATCTGCACAGACTTCTGGCAGCACAGCAGATGTTCAGATCAAAGAGAAATAAAACCCAAAGAAATTCTCCTAAGTTTGGCAGAAGACTGGAGGGGAACTCAATACAGAATGGGAGCCATCTCTGTCAGAGGCTGCTGCCCTTTGAGTTTCCAGTGTTAAAGAAACTTTGGATAATCTAGAAATCAGACACAGTAATTCTTCAAACCAAAAACTGCTGGATCCAACTTGGGAAAATTACACAGCACTTGACAAAAAAAAAAAAAAAAAAAAGAGGTAATAATTCAACAAAGTTGGTCACAATCAGAGATAACAATTTGACTACAAGGTGTAAATGCATCAATTTTTGGAGCATGCTTTCCTGGTTCTTGATAACAGCTGTAATTCACAAAAATACCACAGTTCAAAAAACAGAAAGGAAAATTTAAATTTGGTTCACCTTTGGTTTCGAAGAACAAGTGAAAATCTATAAATTTAGTAAGTTTAGGATAATAAAACCTTAGAATCTCAAATGATAATGGCAAGCTTAAAGATGTGTTCGTAAAGAACAGAAATAAAGACAGCATTTCAGAAATTCTAGAAAATAACTAGTTTAATTAATAACTAAAACAAAGGGACACAAAAATAAGGCAAGGAAGGCAGTTTTTTAAAATGAGGTAACAAAAAGCAATGTTAATACTGGCCAGTCCTAGTAGGGCCAAGCTGAGCCCTGGCAGGGCCTGTGTGACCCAGCACAGCCTCAGTCACTGCAGAACCTTCTGGACATGGCCACTTTTGAGAGCAAAAAAAGATCTTGAGTGTCAGGACTAACTAAATTCATCTCAGCTGGTGACAATTAAAAATAAAACCAGTATATACAGTATTTGTCAATGCCTGACCAAGTTGTCCAGAAGAGGCACCTGCACAGGAAGCAGCAGGAATCAGCACTCCCAAGTGCTGATTAATTCACCTGGTTTAATTTTAATTTACCTGTTTTAAGTGCTTTCAGGTAGTCCCTCAGGGCCTCTCTGACTTTGGTGGTTCCTTCAGTTCTCATCAGGTCCTTCAGAACATCACCTTCCCCTTTCTTCTTGCTAACATTTATCTAGAAACAGAAAAATGGCAGCATCTGAGAGACCCCAGTCAGGAACCTTTTGGCTTCTGGCAACAAAGGAAAGTGTTTGGGCTTTGTTTACTATGCTCAGAGGACAGCTGCAATTTCAAATTCATGATCTTGGGATAGCCCACCTTTGCTAAAAATAAGTCCTCTTAAGACATAAATACGTGTAGTATCTCCACTCAGTCTAGTTCAAGTATAGCCAAAAGCTGCTTCTCAGCAGAGGCTGAAGGACCTGTGGATGCCCAGTATCAACCATTATCCAACCAACTGGGAGATTCCTTAAGGTCTTAGGGCTGGGAGTGGTTTGCTGGGTTGGGTTTTTTTTAAGACTACAAGCAGAGTTCTTCTCGACTTTGCAGTTCAAATATCATCACAATCAATAATTAGTAAAGCAAATGCACATTCCTCATTGGTAAATCTGACAACAGAGTAAGGCGTTATTCCAAGTATTATAAACAAAAGCATGAAATAAACTATGCACGTGTAATTACCCCACTTAACAACAGGAAAAATCAAAATATGATGCCTAGATGTTGATTAACTTTATTTAAGAATTGTGGACCTATACAGCCATACCAGTGTTGCACACCTACCTCTGTATCATCTACCTCATTTTCTTCTGACAGGTTAGGAATTTCAACAGATCCCTTATGCTTCTCACCAGACTCTTTCACTGTACCTGTATTAACATAATGAATTCTTAAATGCATCATTAAAAACTATTTCCCCCACAGCAAGAGTTTTACACTTGGAACTCAGTTGTACAAAGGTGTTACCTGAAGGGAATTGCCTCAAGGCTGATTTAAAGGAACTGAACAGTAAGCTGAGCCTCTCCTGGGAGCTGTGTTCCCTATCCAGGAGCACCAAGGGATGGACAGGGACCCACCTGCTCCCTGCACTGCTCTGACACCCTTTCCAGCCTGTCCCCAACACTGCATGAGCATCTAAGGGTGGGCAGGGAAAAATCATCTCCTTCTCCTCTGAATGTGGACTTAGAAGCTCCCTGGAATGCCAACCATGCCCTCTTTAATTGTGTGAAAGCTCCCAACATGCAAGCATGTTACCAGGAAACATACATGTGTACGATGGAGAAGTATACAACTGACATTATTTAAAATACAATATTCACATGCACATTTAGAGCACTTGATATTACTTTTAACCACTTCAAAATCACTGCACAAAGATTCAGCAAGGACAGGAATTATGCTCCACTTCTGGCCCAGGCCCACCCCACTGAGCTGCCTCCTGTGCTGCCCTGCCTCAAATCTACACGGAAGAGATGCAATTTAAGGTACTAGGCTTTTTTTCATTACCCTGAAGACTCCTCCCCTTTGCCTTGCAGAAGTGTTTTGTTATTTAAATTAACTCACTAATTAGATCAGATAAAATCCCTTCAGAAAGCTACAGCAGAAACAGGCAGGTCTGTCAGCTCCCGGTCAGAACATAAAAAAACCCAACAAGGTGCTTCATCAGCAAAACTCTCAAATTCCAACAGCCCAGGGCTGAGCACGACTGCAGAAGGGGAATTATCAGGAAGGCAGATGCAGAATTTCTGGGGATTCTCTGTTTCACAGGAGCCACCTGGATCCCACTGTTCCTCAACATCACTCTCATTATTTTAATTACTTCCCTGAGCCCCCATCTGATCACAAGGCACCAACAGGACCCAACTGGTTGAGATCCCAGTGAAGGACTCCAATAAATGCCCACATGTTTCCTGGCATGGAGAAGATGAAGGGCTGTTGGTAACACAAAGTTCAAAGATCCCTCCCACTCGGGTCTGAGGTAACGAGGGATTGCTCAACATGCAAAGTCTGTTAATCCACAACTACACAACCACATCCACTCAGGGACAGCAGAACCAGACCTCGGAGTCTCCCAGGAGCACCTGTCACTCCATAAAGCCATGGGAAATGGTAAATGCCATCCTTGAAACACTCCTGGGCCCACAAAGCCACCTCAGTCTTCTCTGCTCCCTTCCAGCACCAGGATCAGTACAGGAAAACCACACAACATGGGCTTTGCAGACAGTAAAACCAATCTTATTTTTGGCTGCTCTCCCCAGAAAGGAAGTGAAGGCATACAGGAAGGAGTTTTTTGGGAGCAAAACGCAAACCTGACTTCATTCAGCTAATCCAATTAGCAATTTTCACAGCTCTTAAAATGAAGTTTCACAGTGACAGTGTCTGTGCTGGGCAGCAAAGTCCAACCAGTGAACAAACAGAGCTGGTGGATCAACACAACACAGCTGCAACGTTGGTGCAGCTCTGTTTTCAGTACCACTATCATGTAAACAAAGCTTTACTACCTTTCTACAGATCACAATCAAATTATGTGTTGGAATTGCATTGGAATTCAATACCAGACCTGAGACTAAATTATTTTTTTGTTTCCTGCTAGTCCAGTGTGAAGCACACATCTCAGAGGAAGACCCAGCTCTAACACACTGGTGAAATACCTGCTTTAAAAGGACAAACATGTTTTCACAAAGCTTCCACTACAATATGGAATGATCCATTAAAATCCTCATTACATCCTCTAAAAAAATGACAGAACAGCCATTTTGCTCCATTTTAGTGCCATTAAGTATGCTCAGTTCCTCACTTTCTTGTTTCTCTCTTATCTAAATTGCTAGGCACAATGTTTTTCCTACACTGGACTTTCTAAACCGGCTGCAAATCTCAGGATTTTTATCATTTGTCCTTCTATACCCACATTTTAATCATAGCTTCAAGTCCTAGTTATCCTTGAAGACTTGCAGAACTAATTACAGTTTTTTAGTTCAATCTCAACTCTCACTTCTAATTTAGAGCTCTCAAAACACACAACATGATGGCTATCACAAAAAAATCATCAGCCTCGGGTTTTTTTTTTTAGAATTTCCTGTGTAGTAGCCAACTCATTTAAAATTAAGCTCTCAAAGCCATGATTCACTCAGCATAGCAAAGCAGCCAGCCCAAGTCAGAGCTGTCTCTAAACACTAACCAGCATAAACACCTTGTAGAGAAACAGTTTAGAGAGTTTACATAGAAATACAAACAAAATACTGTCTGCCTGCTTCTAATTTTATACTCTGAAATAAACCACACAAAGCCAAACTAACCTCTGTTTAAAGCTTAAGGTGATTTTAGCTGAACTTAAAGAAGTCAAAAAAGCTGATTACAATTATTTTATCTACACTGATCCAAACTGCACAAGAGTATAATATTTGCCTTGCTCTCTGTTAACATTTACACCACAACTCTAAGTATGGTCTTAGTTTATAACACACTCGGAACATATAAAACTATCTAAAACAAACAACGGTACTCAGTTTAAAGTCCCCTCTTATTGTGGGTGCAGACTTCAATTCCAGATCTGTTCTGGTCTCAGCAATATTCCAGTCAGGCAAACCTCCACACCCCAGGGCTGAGGAATAAGGACAGCATTTGGGGAAGCACAGCCTGGCACTTGGCACTACAACATCCAGGGACAATTTCCTGTGCAGGCTCAGCTGCTCCTGCTTCTCACTCCAGCGCAAGACACAATTTGCTGTCAAGTTTTAGGTATTTAATAAATGGAAAGAATTCCTTGGTATCACCAAAAGCCAAACAGCAAACAAAGAGCTTGTCACGGGACAAGAACAGTGAGGGCAACTCCAAGAGCTGGGATATGGCACAACAAAAAATGCAGAGGCCCAGGTACCCCAAATAATCAAGAATCATTTCTATTTCCCACTAAAGAGTTTTATCCTCATGTAATCCGTGATTCTCAATGTAAACTACAGTTAGTTTTTGGAAGCAGCTGTAATGTGACGTCTCCTAGGTTTTCCTGCTCTCCAGAGGCACGGAGGAGCACAAAGCTGTGATTTGGAGCTGAAATTTGGGCACAGTGGAACTAAAGCAGCACCGGCACTCTGCTGTCAGTGCCACCACAATGCAGGCATTCACTTCTAGCAAAGCGAAGAGAGTAACGCCGTGCTGATACACCGGGAACGCGGTGCTAAGGAATAGGCGGTGGAAAAAGCCTGGGTGAAGAGGAAGGAGCCAAGCTCGGGTTTCAAGGTTATTTAAGAATACGCATTTATCCAGTCCAGGCCCACGTGGCTCCCGCAATCTCCCCACGACTCTGAGTCACTGCAGTTCACCGAGGCATTCCCGTTTTCCCAGCCCGGAGGGGACAGGTTCCCGATGGCAGCAGGGACCAGCACAGAGCCCACGGTGCCAATGGCACCTCCCCGGGACACGCTGCCGAGCCCCTGGCGTATCCCCCTTTCCCCCCGTACCTTTCCAGCTCAGGCGCAGGTTCCACTCGTAGAAGAAGATGAGTTTCCCTTTGCGGCTGTTGCAGGACGCTTCGCCCTCCACGTGTTTGAGGTCGCCGATCTCGCAGCGCCCGGCCTCGCCCTCCACCACCAGCCCCTCCAGCACCTCCTTCAGCTTCCTCTTGGACCAGCTGGTCGCGTCCCGCTCCGTCCTGCCCCGGGAGCGGCGGGGTCAGCGCCGGCCGCCCATTCCCCCTCCAGCCCTTCCCCGCATCCCGATCCCGTTGCCGGCGCTCACCAGTGCCAATTGTTCACGTTGGTGCCGTCCGCCCGCTCCTCCACGATCCAGCGCGGGTCCCCCTGGCCCCACTTGGCCATGGCGCTGCCCGCTCCCCCCGCTCCTCCCGGCCGCTTCCGCCGGCACCGCCAGAAGGTGCCAGAAACTTCCCCGCCCCGCCGGAGGAGGAGGAGGAGGAAGGCGAGCCCAGCCCTGCCCTTCCTCCCGGCGCGGAGGGCGGAGGGAGCGGGCACGGCAGCGCCCGGAGCCGCCGTGCTGTGCTGGGTGACTGCGGCCGCTCCTCCGCTCCTTGGGGCTGCTCCGCGGGAGGCGCCGCCTAACTGGAAAACAGAGGAAAAAAAAAAAAAGGAAGTAAAACAGGAAGATTAGAAAACACTGTCGTTTTCAAATCAAAGACTGCGGCGGACACCTCTGCGCAAAACAACAGAATAACTGATGTCCCAAAATTAATCCGTTTGAAGCAATGACAAGGCAACGCCTTTGGAATCGGGTTTATTGTCTTGCCCATTTGACACGTGCCAAAAGAAATTAAATACGCCGTGAGACAGCGCTGCTGCTGCTGGGGAAGCAGCCCTGCAGCACAGCACTGCAGCCCTTCCCGCATATTGCTTGTTCTCTTCCTTATCCATCCTTACAACAGCAGCAGGATTAAAATCTGGAAAACATTCCCATATTCTTATTGCTCATTTAATTCTGAGCTGTTCCAATGAGTCTCATTGTGGTTTTTGTAAGAATTTTCTTCATCAAGTGTTCTTATCAGAGAGAGAAATCATCCCCAGGCTCATCATCTCCATGCTCATCGTCTCCAGGCTCATCATCCTCAGGCTCGTCGTCTCCATCGTCTGCATCCAAAATCACTGCCACCTCTGAAAATTTTACTCCTTTCAGTTCTTTCTCAGGGGCAGGCAGTGTGGGATGAGGTGTTAAGGAAAGAGCTGGCTCCTGGTTTGTGTCTGTGGGAAAGGGATCCTGCAAAAAAGCGTAATGCAGGTGAGACAGCTACAAATGGTTGAGTGTGGAGAAATTATATAAACAGTAGAAATCATGAAATTGTGAGCCCTTTACTGTTCATGTTCCATAAAGACAGAAGAGAGTCATCACTTCTGGATGAAAGTGCTGCTCCTTATTCTAGGCAGGGACAAACAGCCCTTCCTCTTAAGATTTTTTTATAGAATCATAGAATTGTTTGGGGTGGAAGGGACCTTAAGAGACTGTCCAGCCCCAACCCCCTGCCATGGGTAGGGACACCTTGCACTAGACCAGTTTGTTCCAAGCCCTGTCCAGCGTGGCCTTGAACATTTCCAGGCATTACTTCACAAGATTTTTTTTTTTCTTAGTTCCATCAGATTTGCTTTTGTGATAATTCCTTCAGTTACTTGATGATAACAATAAAATACCTTCCATGCCATGCTCTGCAATCAAAAAGCTCTTTACCTGTTTTGTTGTGAATCCCACGGTGGGCTGGACCTCCACATTTCTGCTCTCAGCAGCTTTTTCAGGTGCTCCATTTTGCTCACTTTCACCCTTGTAATCCAGCAGCACTGTCTCCAGGTATTTGTCGTTTTCAGAGGCCTTAATTTCATCTTTTTCAGCATCATCTTCTCTGATACCTTCCAGGTTGTCAAATGACATGATCTCAGTTCTCCTAAGAGAGTTCAGAGAATTCATAGCACCTTGAGCTCAGACAAAAATCTCAGCCTCTCAACAACCAAGAGCAGTGTGTACAGTGATCTCAGAATCAGTGGGATTTTACCCAGGGGAATTGAGTAGCTTCTTCTATCCTGGAGGGTCAGTTCTGCATAAGGATTAATGATTTGCTAAAGAGTAAGTAGGAATTTGCCTTTGATATAAGATTAAAAGGCATTAACTTCCTTCAAGTGTGGAGATTTTTAACTTATCATTTCAAGGGTAATGGACCTATAGCCTAGTGGGAGATCCAAGGAAAATCCTATGGTACCAAAATAAACTAGAACCATGGTTTTTATATGCAATTTTTTGTAAATTTGTGGTAGCAGCAATCTACTTACCCATAATTCATGTACTCTGGTTTCTCTAAGCTTTTCACACTTCCATTTTCATCAGCTGCCCACGGGTTATCAAAGCCCTCCGTAATTTCAACTTTCCTAACCAAATCCTGTTTCCCAGATTTTCTGAAAAAATTAATAATAATAATCATCATAATAATTTTTGAAGATTTGCTTTACAGTTGTTTTAGAAACAGAAGATGAAATATTTATGTTGTAAGTTTAATACACAGCATTTCTTTTCAGTGTTATTCTGAGGACTAGTTTGGAGTATTTCCTATTTTTCCATAATGGTAGCAGTGTAAATATTTGCTTCCCTTCTGGAAATTATTTTCCTCTACCATGTGGCCCTGCTGTCACTGAAGTTAAGCAGCAAAACCTCCCTTGATTTCATCATTTATGGGATTGGAAGAGACCCATGTGTCCCCCTTCACAGTTAAAATTTCTGCTGCCCAGAAATATTTGTTTCTGCTTTTTCTGTGTGACAAACACAAGAAGAAACAGCTTTCGCTTGTGTGTGGTGCATCCAGCATAACAAATCTCGGGCAATGCTCCCTGCAAATATCAGTAATTCATCAGACAAATATTTTTTGTGCTGACATTGAATTAAACCCATCAGTTGTAAATCTGAATGACATTGCTGAGGCAAGCCCTGTGTACCTTTTCCTTTTCAGATCCAGCAGGACATAGGCCAGGAAGGCGACGAAGGTGGCGGCGAGCAGCGCCCCGAGCACGATGGCAGCCACGAGCTCCGGGGACGCCGGGGTGGCCGCAGCCTCCCCGATGGCAGTGCTGACAGATGCTGAGAATACCTGCTCCAGCTCCAGCTCTATGGCACTCTTCTGCTCCCTGAGTTTCCTGAGGATACAAGGGGAAAATGTGCATGGTTTACCTGACCTTCATTCTGGCTGCAGGAGTAGTGGAGAAAATACAGAGGATCCCTCCCTACTCTGCCCAGACCTTTTCCAAGGATTCAGACTTGTCGTGTCTTTCCTTCAGGAAAAGCTCTGTTTTCCAGCGACCAGCCCTGGTGCTTGTGACCTCAAATGCTGCAGAGCTTGGATAGTTGAACTAGATCCACATCACTGACAGGTAATGTAAACTCCCCATCATTGACCAAAGAAATGTAAAATACACCTAAAGCGTGAGTTTCAATCAACATTCTGCCACTCTGAGGTCAATATGTATTCTAATTATATCCTTTCTCTTTCAGCTTTTTTTTTTTCTTAGACTGACTTTTAAATGTATTTTGCACAATGAGTGAGTAAGGTACTTACTCATGCTTTTTCCAAACTCTGAAAATTAGCTTTCAGTAAACAGTGAATCAGCTTTCTGAATTCTAAAAAAATCCTATCTGCATAAGCTCTGAGCCCCAGAAGTCAGACTGTGCCATACAGACCTTTTTACATCTTCTGCAGGTACTTCCTGGTGGGCCTCATCAAAAGCAATGAAGTTTACTTGGGTTTCATCAGTGCTGCTCCTTGCTTTGCTTTCAAACTCCTTGGAATAAAGACTAACCACGTATACATTCCATTCAAGTTTATCTTCCAGGACCCTGACATCATATGAAGAAAATATTTTTAATTAACTGGCCAATGACAGATTCTTTTATTCTGGAAATTAAATGAAGTAGTATTTAATACGACACTTGGCAGGTACTAATTTATACTAATAAAAATACCTTGGCAGGTATTTTAATCTAAGCATGTAAAAATGCATGATTATCATCAGCAAAGGAATTAAACTCTTTGTCCAAAATTGTTGAGTGATTGAGTAGCAGAGGAAAAAAATATCTATAGATTACTATAAACAGTAAAGATGGGGAGGAAGGAAATTTAGTCTCATAATCCTCATTGTTTTCTCCTCTTTTTCCAGAGATTTCGTGCTGGATTGGACTAGTGGCCCAGTTAACCCATCATTCAGGTAACAGTCAGCACAAGCTGCTTCCAAGAAAGTTTTCCATTTAATTTTTACCAACCAGAACTGGTCCATAATAGCATCAACATCACAAACCCATTTTTCCCACCTTCAGAGTGATTTCCCTTCATAAGCACAGGACTCAGTTTTTCTGATGTAAATATATATTTATGTGTAGCCAAACAAAATCCATCTTTGTTAACATGCCAAAAAGGGCCAGTTATGGTTTTAATTGTAGGGTGGCCATGACACATCACTGGCTGATCCCCTGTTCCTGCAGGGCTGGGATGTCCTGGAGAAGCTCTGCTGCTGTGCCATGGAGGGGGGTTTAACCTCTAGCAATGGTGAGTTTGGTTTTTGGTGTCTGCCCTATGTCTCCACATTTTTATCCTGCTATCCATGGAAACCTTTATTCTAGGCTGTTAAAAATGACACAAACATTGAGGTGAGAAGAGACCACTTGAAATTGTCTAGTTCAATGACCTCTTTGAGATTTGCCAGCTTCAGGCAAAACTTACAAGGCAAAGATTGGTGGATTCCTGAGAATTCATTCTAATTATTCTGAGCTGTGTCAAATTGAAGGCCTGGCTTTTCCTGGGAATTGGCTGTATCAGCTCCCCTGACAGACCCCTATCCCAAAGGGATTCTGAATTTATCATAGATATTATATGAAAATAAGCTTCACAGTTTCAAAAATACCTTTTTACTTCATCACTGTTTCTTTCCACAACATTGATCTTCTGATTAAGCACTAGCATCACAATGTTGCTGCTGGAACTGGAATCAACAGTTACCTAATAAAGAATCACAGATAAGATTTTCTAAAGCATTTATACCTCTCATAGATTGACCAAAAAAACCCTCAACCCACCAAACAATAACAAAAACTCTTTGATATAAAATCAGAGTCCTCCAAAAATCAGTTTTTGTGCCAACATATTTTTATATGTCAATGAAAATGGCAATCTCTTAATTCTAGTATGTAAATATTCATATATCTGACAGCCCTACTGACAGAATTAAGTAATTTTTTTTTTGCCATTATCAAAGTTAGCCCTTCTTGTTTACAATTTTGACATGGAAATAAATCAGGATTTTACATAGAAGTCTTCCTTACACTGACGTTTGTCCTGGCTGTGAGTCTTCTTGTGCCACTGTCTGAAGCTTGGACTTCCAGATGAAATGTTCCAACCTTTCCTGCTACAGAAACTGTAAAAATCTGCCCTGTGTGTTCATTGATGTCAAATTCGTTGGTTTCACTGCTCACTAAGCTGTACAGAAGAAGTCCATTGTCTCCTGAGTCTGGATCTGTGGCCTGGATTTAAAAAAGGTGATTTGTGACACACAGCCTGTAGCCTTTGGGCTTCACGTTGTTCTTCAAGCAGTAAACTCAGCTCTCAAGAGCAGATTTAAGGCTCCTTTAATGCAGTGCAAGGAACCCAGCTCTATCACAGGATGTCTGTCCTAGTGAAGAGCACAGAAATACTCTACCTGGACTGTAATGACGGGGTATTTGTAGGGCACAGAGTTGGGAATGCGGGCAGAGTAGGAGTTGCTGGGAAACACGGGCTCTTCATTCACATCCTGCACAGAGATTGTCAGCATGGCCACGTTCTCAGCAAACAGGCCTGGAAAAAGCACAAGTGAACGACCTTAACCATCAGCTTTTCACCTTTCATATCCAACTTTACCAGTTAAAGACAATCACAACTCCTGCATGGGTTGCAAATACAAAACATGTGTCCGTTGCTCCCCTGGAATGTTGTTCAAAGCAAGAAGTTACCTGAACGCTGGACTTCTGCAGCAGAGGAGACTTTTTTGTTTGCTTGAATTAAAATCACATACTGAGAAACTTCCTCATAGTCCAAATTAACTGCTGTTCTCAGCTCACCACTTTCAGGATCCAGTCTAAAGTGACCTGAAAGGAAAAACACTTTTGCTGTGACAGCTGCCATTTCACTTGTACCCCTCCTAGCTCTGGTGTCTTAGTTGCCCTTGGGCCAGTTGCCCTTATCTGCCCTTGGGATGTTTCCATGGCTCCTCTGCTCTGAACAGGGTGAAACTCAGCACTTCCACTGGCCAAGCAGCAAAGGCATCATCACTGGTGGGTTCGTAACCAGCACCAAACAGCTCTTAAACATGTAAAGGAACAGTAAATGTGAAAAGGAATTTTACATGATTTCACAAATAAGGAGAATTGCAGCTCCTTCTTGCATAGCTCCATTTTTTATGCTTTTCCAAGTTTCTCTCAGTTTCTATGTACTTCCTTTGTTGTGGGCCAAATGGAGCCCAAGCACAGCTGCAAGAGGGCAGATGCCTTAACATAAAGGCAAGGAAATGATGGACTAAAAGTGATTGGCAGGGAGGAAGCTGCTTGTTCACAATATTTTCTATTTTGGTTCCCCCAGTCTCTAAATTATCCTAGTTCAAGATTAAAAGAAGCAACTTCTTAGCAAGTTACCACGCTTTCTAAAGCCAGAGATCAGCAAAGTCAATGATGAAAAGCCCTGAAAAAAATTCTCTGTGTACTCCTTTTTTAAAAATAAGTTTCATCCATGCTCTCTATATCCTCATTTATGCACAGCAGCATCTGCCATGCAAAAGACAGGTTATGATGTTCTCCTGGCTATTTTAACTCATAAGGGGGATAGTTCTCACCTCTTTCATTGCCAGATACAACAGTGTAATCAATGGGTTCTCCTGAAGTTTCAGCCACAGCAAAATCATAAATTAAATAATCCACTCCAGTGTTTTCCAAAACAGAAATGCTAATGCAGGAAATAAATGATAAATCATAATGTTAAATTTGCCAAGAGTTGTTGCCCAGGCAGGCTTTGAAATTTAACTCTTTTAAAGAGAGTTCTCTGTGGAAAATCTTGCCCTCTCCCCCCGATTTGTTTGCCAGATCTGCCCAACTTTCAGAGTGCAGTGCAAACCCTGGTTTTCCAGCCAGATTTTGGGTCATCCTTGAGTAAAACCTAAGGAAAAATGTTTTACAGTGTTCAAGAGAGAAGGGGAAAAGAGTCTGGCTTTTAAAAGCTGCAAAGTAGAGAAATAAAAGGCAGTGCCTCAACTCACATTCACAGAACCCCAAGCAGAATTTCCTATGTAATGCTTTAAGAAAATCCCAAAACTGATGTCCTTTCTTCTGCGTGCAAAAATATGAAAATGACCTTCAACTTTGCTATGTTTTGCACTACCTGGTGAACACATCCCAGTTGTTTTTAACTCAATCTGAAAGCCTCACCTGATCTCACTTCTGTTGAAGCGAGGAACGAATGGACGGTTGTCAAACACACTCAGAGTAACCACAGCAGTGCCATTTAAAGGAGGAGAACCTTTGTCCTTGGCCATCACTGTTAAATGCATTTCTCCAGATCTAGACAGGTTTCCAGTTGTAATTATCTTCCCCTCACTGAAATCCTCTATCAGGAAGAACGGGCTCACGGTGGGATCCGGGAGGATGTAATACTCAATGAGGCCATTTTGCCCCTGCCATGAAAGGAACACAATTTCATGGAACTGGGAGTATGTTTGGAAGGGTAGGATAAACACTGAAACAAGAGATTCAAAAACCATCTAAATGTTTCTAGTGAAATTATTTTGGAAATAGTGATTTTTAAAGAATGAATGCTATGGTAGGATGCCTACAAATGAAAAAAAAAAACAAAACCAAAAACAAAGCAGAAGAAAATACATAATACATTGGTCATTTACACAGTGAAAACATGGCAAAAATTCTGTAGTGAAAATAAGCTAGATGTGTAGCAGGGGACAGTCAGAGTAGTGAGGGTGGCACAGGGAGGACAAGTGCCACTCTGCACAGCTGAAGGAGGATTTTCATTGGGGTCTCAATGCAGATCTCCCACAGTTCAGCAATTTTCAAAGGCAATTTCACTTTTTATACAGAATCATTGAAAAGGCTGATTAAAAAAGGGCTGTTAGATGATTTGCAGCAATGTATCACAGCTGCAGCTATTCCAACCAAAATTATACATGAAGAAATAGGAAGGCACCTGCTACACCTATTTTGTTGTCACTTGGAGATGTTTCATCTTGTAAATGATATAATTACTAGTGATGTTGTCATGGTGATGTGGTTAACTACTGGATATCCCTGCCAATGCCTGGATACTATTTGATGGGTGTAGTACACTTAAAAATTACACTTAAAAATGAGGACAAAGAGAGCAAGCTGGGGTGCCACACTTCAGAGGAGTTTGGCAAGCAGACGTTTCCTTACTCAAACCAGCTATATGATGTTTACTTTTTACAGATTCTTCTACCTCAAAAGTTCAAATCACTTCAGAGCCACTAAATTGCTTCAGTCTATACTTCTGAAGGACTGGTGCATGCAGCTCTGTGTAGTAAAGGGGAAAATTAAAGGAAATACAGCTGAGGAAACATGCCCAGAGCCAGGGAGTACATCAGTGGCAAGGCAGAGCCAGTAAAACTCCTAATTTCCAATTCCCAGAGCTGGTTGTTAACCAGGATCCACTTTCTGCTATGTTTGGTGCCTGGAGGATGGAGCAGGATGTGTCAGTGCTGCAGGCAGAGCAGTGTCAGGGTAACAGGAGGAATTACCTGGTCACGGTCAGTGGCACTCACGGTGAGGACAGGAGCACCCACAGGGTTCACCATGTTTATGGAAGCAGAATAGGAGCTCTGGGCAAACACTGGGGCATTATCATTCACATCAATCACTGCAACACTCACTTGGGTGCTTGCCTAGAAAACAAAATGGTGCCATGCACTTTAGAGTATTCACAAACTCTTATTTAGCATTGTTTTTTTCCTTCCTTGCACATGCGACAGAAATGATAAATCAGGCATTGAAAATGCTGCAGTAAAATATTGTTTGGGTTTAATTGTGTGAACTCAGCATCAGAGATCACTACAGGATTTTAGCAGGAGAGACAGGAATTCAGTGTTGCAGTAGGATTCTTCTTGAAAGGTGTCTGAATAAGTAAGATCAGGATGTTTAGGATTCCTCCTCCATGCAATTAAGGAAACCATACATGTTCTGATTCTCTTAAAGAAGTGTCTAATAACTTTCCAAATAAAATACAGAAGAACTAGAACAATCTGCTGAAAAAAATACTTCTCCCATGAAAAATTATCACATCACTTATAGTTCTAACAGCAGCAGACAAACTCCAGTTCCCCAGCACAGGTCAGCCAGCAAATAATTCAGGGTCAAAGCCTACCATGCATAATTTTGAAGTATTTCACATAATTAAAGTATACTACTACTCGATGTGGTTAAAGGCTGTAGAAGTCTGACTCTAGACATGATGAGGTGACTCATTTATTCTACACAATAAATGACTGGCATAGATCTCCCTCCCAGTAGTTCAGAATGCACTCTGAAGTGTCACTGTTCATTACAGTAATGGTCTCTTACCTGGTAGAAAGGGGCAGATTTACTGTTGACTGCAGTCACTGTAAGGTTGTATTTATTCATGGTTTCATAGTCTGGAGAGTTCCTTATCTTAATGATGCCCTGTGTTTCATCTATTTCAAATATATTTTCTCCATCACCTGAGACAGATTTAAACAAGCATCATCAATTAATACATCTTAGCAGCACATAATTAACTACACTCTAAATTATTTGTTTACTTGTGTCCTGAATGCATCAAAATAATTTTTTAAGTAGTGTGTGGATAATGAAGAAGAAGAGCAGAAGTATTTTGAGTGGATGGGCATTTGAAACATGAGCCAAGGTTTGAAAATTGTATGAGCATAAGTTACTAACATTCCAAACCAGGTGGAAGTGAACATTCTTGGCTTTGGTGGAAAGAGGTTAGGAAATAACATGGGTAATACTAATTATGCTCATAATTGCATAGACAACAAAGTGCCAATGCAGTGACAGGGTTCCTTGTTACCTGTGAGGTTATAAAGAACAAAGGCATTGTCTCCTGTGTCTCTGTCTGATGCTGTGATTTTTCCAACTATGAATCCCACAGGCACGTTTTCCTGGACATTGAATTCAGACACTGGATCAAACACAGGTGGCCAGTCATTAATATCTGTGATCTTTATCACAACTGTGCAGTAACCCCTCTTCTTCTCAGGGATTCCATCATCTTCAGCATACACCACAACCTGTAAGTTACACAGTTACTGGTAATGAGAAATCATACAAAGAGGTTCTTGCATAAGCATTAAAGAAAAACTTGGTGAATTTTAAACCTTGAAATATTCTTAAAAATGTAAAGTCCAGTTCTGAATTCACCTCAAAATTATTCTTGAAAACTTAAGGAGTATTTGGGTGAATAAAAAAGTCTTTCTGTGTAGAACCAACAAATTCACCAATATTTTTGCTCGAAGCAAAATAATACCATGAAAAATATCCAGCAGTGGCAACAATAAAAAGAAGATTAACTGAGAATCATGTCTGCAAGATCTCAGTCCAGCATAGATCCAAGCAACAGACAGTCCTGAGTACATGAGCTGTCATTGTGAAATTAGTTATTCATGTGCTGAAGTGTTTGCAGGGCAGGTGAACAATGAGCTGTGCTTGAATTTAATTCTAGTCAGAAGGCAGTGGCTTGTTTTAATAATGCTTCACACTTTGAGATGCTCCTATTCTAAACCAGTGCAGAAAATGTTCAAGCATTATCCAGCTAAACAAAAGCACAAGTGTCACCTGTTTTCCAAGAGAAAGATAAAGAGTTCTGAGTAAAGAAGATTTAAAAAATCTAAAGCCAACCTGATATTCTGTGGGTTCCTCCTCATAATCAAAGGGGGCAGTGGAATAAAGGATTCCAGTTGTTTCATTTATCCTGAATTTCAGTCCATCTCCATTGAGAATGCCATATGTCAGGAGACCATTTCTACCTGTGTCACTGTCCTGAGCTTTCAGCTGCACAATCTGAGTAGCAGGGGAATGCTGTGGAGGAAGAAAGATTGAGGCTCTCAGAGACTACTTTGCTGCAATTGCTTGAATTATGTGAAAGGGGGAAAGCAACAGATACTGCACCCACTTACAGTAGTATAGACATTTTAAAATCAAGATTATACAACTTGTTCAGCACAGTGAGAGAGTCTCTTGCTTTCTCTGATTTACAGAAAATAACTGTTTTCCTCCCCCCACATCTCTACCTATAGCTGCAGTTTTCAGGGAGAAAGATTATTTCAGACAGCCCAAATGTTAACCTCAAGCATCTGACTTGCTGTTACTTCTGTTTAACAGCCTCTTCTCCTATGAAACTCAATAGGGGTTCTTAACTCCAAAATCACATTTCTTTCTGAACACTATTTGGCTAGTAATTATCAAAATAAATAATCTAATTCTTCCTTTTAAACAATGTTATTTACACCAAGATTGACACAGATGTCAGCGTTTCACTCGCAGGGCTATTTGAGACCTGACCTGAAGTTACTTGATCCAACAGGGCATGCAGTAATTCTCACTGTGTAAATATTTCACATGGAAATCAATTTTTTAAGGTTGGGAAACGTGATTCTAGTTCTTCTCCATTAAGCTAAACTGGGGACATTAAAATTAGGTGTAATAAGTGAACTTATCTTTAACCCAGTGGTAGAAATGGAGTAGATTTTAAATCAGTTGTGGCTGCTAAAGACGATTTGTGTGCATCAGTTGGGAATCTCAAAGGTAAGATATGTGCTCTATAAAATATTAACATGATCAAGGTGCATATTTTTTTTTAAAAAAAAGGCAACCAGCAGAATAAAGTGTGAAAAGTGTTGCTTGAAAATTGAAGAGTGAAAGGTTGAGCAAGATGCTTTTGCATATTTAAATGCTGTGGCTTCTCCTGTAGAGTACCACAATGTCTGAAAATCTGACTGAAATCTGGCTTGTTCTCTGCTGCTGATCACTTGTGCCAGCAAAATCACAACAGATTGTAAGAGGAGAAATATTGCTAAATTAGAGACTTTGCTCTGTTACTTCCCAGGAAGAAGCTCCTTTACAAAAGGCTGAGTGAGAGCCTATGTGGTGCCCAGCACATCCAATAGATTTCAAATGCACCTGAATATTCTCTGTGTAAAATATTCAAAATGGAGTGGTAGTTCTTCCTTCATGGACCCATTATTAGAAAAGATTCACTTTCCCCTCAGTAAGTCCACACTTCTAGATCATTCTTGTTGTGTATTGGGATTTCCAGCTTGAAATAAACCTCACAACATCATATGGTAGGAACAGAACAGCAAGTCTGCCCAGTTCCAGAAGGTTTACTTGTATACTCAACAAAAGATTATTTTTATTATTAGTAGTTGGAAGACTTATTTTTGTGCTTCAGTTTGGATGACATTTTCTTACCTCTGGCAATGTCTCTTCTAGTAGAGAAGATGGGAAAACTGGTGGGAAATCGTTTTCATCAATAACTTCCACCTTCACTTCAGCTTCATTAAATATGGCAGCATTAGATGAGTCTGTTGCTCGTACCTTGAAACTTACTGGGAAATCTTCCAGTTCTAGATTCTTTCTTGTTCTTACAATACCATTGGATGAATGGATAATGAAATACCCTGTTTAAAAAAAAAATCAACCAGAAATTATTCTGGTTATGATTTCATTAGCTGAAACTGAAGATATGAATCGTCCAGTGAAAATTACACATTATTTATACAAATATTGTATGTTACAGTATTCTTCAAAGAACAAAATGAAATTCAACATTCTTACAAGGCTGACAAGAATGTCATATATATCCAGGGCTGCAGTTAACAAAAAGAAATAATTAAGAAGGTCAGATGGGAACCAAAATGGAGAAAATTCAATCCACCACTCTCCAGTCAGGTCTTTACATTCTTCTGAAACAGTTAGAGACTATTTGCCACTCTTTCAGTTAGAAATTTTTATATTTCCTAAGATGTCCTGTTCTTAATGAAGATGAGGAATTTTGCAACTATCTTCAAGATCACTACTTCATACAAAAGACTTTACAAAACTGAAGTACAAATTGGCTGTTTGATGATAGATGAAAATCAGCTCTATATTTAGTAAAAAAAAGTGACAAAGCACTGATGCACTTGACCGTATGTAAACTTACTCTAGGCACTCACATTTGTTAGGAAAATGTTGCTGAATTAGTTTTTCTACTAGGGGTTTTTGTGCTATTAGTTATTTTTTTTTTCTCCAGCCATAGTAACTTTATGCCTGACCAGGTACAGCCTGATCTTCCTGCAGCAGACACAGCACACAGCTGATGAAGCCAGCCCTGTATCTCATGCCTTGTGCTGCTCTGACAGAAATTCAATTCACCTGATCCACATCAAACCGGTGCATTGGGTTCATTCCCATCCAGTATTAATGGCTGTGGATCCAAGGGAAGAGCAAAAGGAAGGAGGGAAGAAATGATCCTAATGTTCAGTGCTGTGCTTGTTGTTTCACACCCCCTCTTCCCATTATTCCACAGCCAGGGCTCACCCTTCTCATCTCCAGAGGTGATGCTGTAGTTCACAGGGAGCTTGTACAAGGCACTGATCTCCACAACAAACGTGTCTGTAGGGGCCTTCTCTGACAGAGGGGCAGGTTCATAGGCTTCTTCCAGGAACACTGGGAAGGACACATCCATGGGAGCAATCATGACTGTCACCTGCAGAGAAAAGGACGTGGCCATGGGGGTGATGTTTGCAGCTTTAGCAGAAATTTTCCTGCTGAGGTGTGAGACAGCACAGGTCCAGGCTTTGGCCAGTGAGGAGAATCCTGGAATTGCTGCCTGCTGAGCTTGACACTGCCCTGAAGGCAGCAAATACTGGTGGGAAACACCAGAAGCCTCATCCCTGGTTCACTGGGTGCTTTGCTAAATACAGAGTTCCAGTTCCTCCCATACAGCACATTTCAAAGGACTTGTCTAACTAAGCAGCTCTCAGAGGGATGCACTCATCCCCAGTCTTCCACTGGAGAGGGTGTAACCAGAGTAGGAACTTGCACGTACAGTATTTTAGAACTATTCTAACTGATTTATAGATTAAGAACAAAAGAGGATATATGGTAAATAAAAAATACCTACTGCTTCACAAAACTAATTTATTTCTGTTGCCAGACAGCTGCTGTCCAATCCTCTGAAGAATGAGGGCTTGTAAATCTACATTTTAAGGTTGTTGAAGGTAATTTCCTTCATCTTTATCCATATAGATTTCTAGTTCTTCTTTTTAATTCTGCTGTGATATTTGGTGGCAAGAAATCACCAGCAAGTTAGAAGCACTGTGTAATAATAGTTTTTAAAATCATATTTACGCTTCTTACTCTTCAATCTAGAAATTGTTTTTTCTTACATTATAGGAAAGTAAACAGGAACACTTTATTTGCCATCTCCTGTTTATTTATCACATACTTCCATTACATCCCTTCTGGCTGTTCCACTCTTTGATGTTGCACAGAAGTCTCCACTGCTCTAGTCCTCCTCCCTCACAGCATGGAGCTTCTGTCTTTTCTGAAATGGAATGGTCACAAGCATTTTGGGTGGTGTGCTAGCAATTGCTAGGGCAGCTTAACTTAGTAACTGTTACCTTGTAGCCTGAAACAGAAATAAATCTCTGGCATTCTGATTCCTGGTTTGCATAGTTTTGCCTAACTAATACCTCTTTCTTGGTGTAGCTATGCTCAGTTTAGAATACAACAATCTGGGGAATTAACTGTGCAGTAAACAGAGTGCAAGGTAGAAATTGTAGTACCTTTACAGAGGTTGAAAGAGGCGGCAGACCCGAATCTGTAGCGGTGACGTTCAAGGAGTAATACAGGGGAACACTTTGTTTGGATAAGTCTCTTGTTAACCTGAGCTCTCCTGTGGTACTGGAAAGATTGAAGAGGCCTTCTGAGTTTCCACCTGAAAACAAGAGAAAAAAAAGGTTGGAGATGTTCTCTGGAGCCAGCAGAGACAAGTGGCTGAAGTGTATGCCCAGGAGTGAAGAGACACAAGTTGAAATCCTGATCTGTACGTGTGGTTTGGAGCAAGACACCCCCTCTAGTCCAACCTCTTGGCTCAGAACATGGCCAGGAGTGAATTCAGCACAGGTTGTTCAAGGCTTTTGTCCATCAGGTGAGAATCTCCAAGGACAACCTCTCTGGGCAACCTCTTCCATTAATTACTGGTCTTCACAGAGAATTTTTTACCCCTTCTATCCAGTCAGAACCTGCCAGTTCAATTTATGACCATTCTCTCATTCTGGTGTCATGCAGCTTGCTTTAGCAGTATCAAGTATCCCAGTAATAAACAGCCCTAAGATTATTTTCTAACATACCTGAAATATTGTAGAAAATGCCTTCATCATAACCCTTGCCTTCATCTCTTGCATTGATGTCTACTACCAGTGTGCCAGCTGTAGAATTGTCTAGGAGGATCTTGTAATATGAGGACTGGTCAAACTTGGGTCCTTCTTCATTGACATCTTCCACAGTAACTGAGAAAGAATCATCACATTTGGTGAGTTTTACCTAAATGGTTACAAGTTGTTTTCTTAGCTAATATAAACCAACATAGCTCCTCTGAATGAGAATATATCCAGTCATACTGATCAAAAGTAGGGCTGGCCAAAAGCTAGGATATCAACTTCACAGAAATATTTATGCCTTTTTTTTCCCCCAACAGAACAAATTTATGTAATTTTTTAAAGGAAAACAGCCAGCAATCAAGCACTGTTATTTTAACAAGACTAAAAATCACTGTCAACACTGTTTATCACCCTAGAAACTGCCCTTCTGTATACAAGCAGAAAAAAAACCTGAATTATGTTTTTGGAAACCTTTTCAATCAAAATGCCAATAGGTTCTCAGAAAATAGAAAAAATTGTGAATATATCGAAGGAGGTAATGTCAGTTTGTGTGAAAAATCCTCATTTTTGATATGGCAGACTTTTTTTTAGAAAAATTTCATGTGGCTGTAGTGAAAAGATCACACCATCATTTCTGATAATTTACTCTAGCAGACTGCAGTACTATTGGTTTATGCCTCAGAATTACACATGCTGAAATATTCCCTAGGGTTAATGAAAGTTAGTTTTCCGTGGTAAAGTAGAGCTACCTGTAATGTTTGCTGTGTCCTGGAGATGTGGCTCTCCAGGATTGAAAGCTTTCAGAATAAACATGTACTGGGAATGACTTTCATAGTCCAGAGGTTGAAGGGTTGCAATGTCTCCAGAAAGTTCTCCAACACGAAATGAAGTTGTCTCTTCAGTTATGGTGTAATGAATGATGGCATTGTATCCTATATCTTCATCTGTGGCTACTGCACTCAGAATCTAAAGTAAAAGGGAGGAAAGTCAGCAGCAAAAGGTTTAGAGCAGAACAAAGAGAGTGGCAAAACATGCACACAAGACTGGTATTGACCCGTAGAGAGTTTACTGCCTGAATAACTCATTAATTGATTAATTGCATTGCTGGAATTCTGGCACAGCTTGGGGCAGAGCAGTTCCAGATTGTCAGGTGATACCTCTTCCCTTGATTCCTGTAAACCATCAGGTCACATCTGCAAGGCAGATATGGAGCCAGAAATGGATGCACTGGGAGGTTGCCCAGGGAAATTGTGATGCCCAGTCCCTGGAAGTGTTCAAGACCAGGCTGGGTGGAGCTCTGAGCAACCTGGTCTTACAGAGAAGGGTGTCCCTGCCCATGGCTGAGGGGTTGGAACAAGATGATCCTTCATGTCCCTTCCAATCCAAACCACTCCATGATTCTAATACAGAAAAGCTTAAGAACAACACCTACAGCACTAAGCATCTTTAAAATATGTTGCCCATAGATCCAGTGAAAATTCAATCTGTGCAGGGTGGATTCACTGCTGAGGACAAGAGGGAAAGGGGGAGCAGCTCTCACTCTTTGTGAGAGTTTTAGGAAGAATCAGAGGGACAGGGACTCCCCTGCTATACAAACCAAACATGCTGTGTGATTCTACAGGCCCCACAAAGTAAAAAATGTTCACCAATGCACAGCTATGAGAGGTAACTGCCCCTTGCAAGTGCAGAGAGAGAAAAATGCAGAACAGGCTGTTAATCCTTAGTGCCACACACCACATGTGGAGGCTCATTCTCCTTCACAGTCACAGAGTAGGACTTTTGGGGGAACACTGGTGGGTTGTCATTCACATCTTCCACAGCGATGCTCAGAACTAAGCTTGCAGATTGTGGTGGCTTGCCAGAGTCGGTGGCCTGTGAAGGAACAACTTGTCATTAAAAACAGCATTAATTTGACACAAACTTACTCTGCCAGTTCGATTTTCCTCCAAAAATTGTGAGCTTTTGCCTCTGAAGTTTTTCTGCTGGACCAGTTACTCCTCAGTGACACTTCCCTAGCCCTGTGCTTGATTGGTTGCCACATCTTCCTGCAGATGCTATCCTCACCCCATCACATGCTCTGCCTCTCATTAACAATTCATCAAAAGCTCAAGCCTGGATGCAGATCAAACATGTCACGTGATCAGATGTGGCACTAATCAACACAAGACTGTGATGTACAGATATCTGTGCTGTGGTAAGGGAAAGAATGAGGAAATCCCTTGCATTTTGAGGGTTTAAAGTGCCAGCAAAGCAAGTTGTGAAGAGCATCCAGTATGTGGCAAATTCACAGTTTTACACTGCACCAACATCTGCCATAGAAAATTCTCTTCTATAGGTACATACACACAGTTTTCAATTAGTCTTAAAAAGTGTCCACTTTTATTAACTTAAAATTTTTCAGAAGACACTGTTCAATTTTTAATACGCATACTTTATATCTTCCATAAGTTTTTTGACCTGGAAAAATGTCCTTCAAATAGAATTTGTACTTGATGGTCAGTGCTGGAATACTTCTTTGTATGCACAATAATTGATCTGATTGATAGCAGTAAAAGTCAATGAAATCAGCTAGAATAAATAGATAATCTCATGAATGTAGAATGGAAATTTATGCTTTTTTTTTTTACTTGAAAAATCTCATTTCAGGTATTTTTTTAAAAGATCTAGGGACATATATTTTGGAAAATGAAAAAATAAGGGAAAGGGACAAATAACATGGATTGGCAAGGCAGCTGTATGGTCTAAAGTGGACCCAGGAATGCTTTGCAGATGTCACAGTCAGCTGTTGTGTGAATGTGACATTTAAAATTTAGAGTTCATAAGTCATTTATTCACTAATACCAGTATACAGAGCAGAAAACAGCACTCTGCATACAAAACATAAGGAGCAGCCAAAATTCATTCATGAATTCAAATGGAATTCTCTAAGATTAAGTGGTTTTCTTGTGATGGATCAGTATTTTTCTCACTTTTTAATGCTGAGAATTCTGTGAACTTGCATCAAATATATCAACTTACCATTATTATTAATTCATAACTGTCCATCACTTCTCTGTCTAAGGACTTTTGTGTCATCAGCTTGCCAGTAGAACTGTTAATATGGAATGTTCCAGCAAAATCATCTTGCAGAGAGTAGCTAATAAGTGCATTATCTCCTATATCCAGATCAGTAGCAGAAAATGTGCCCAGGTCTAGACCAGCTGCATTCTCAGGAACTGATAAATGAGTTTGGATCCATGGTGAGAAAACTGGAGGGTTGTCATTGATGTCTTCAACTCTGACAGTTACCTGTGTTGAAAAAAAAGAAACAAAAGAAAAAAAGACACTAATTTGAGCTGTAGAAGCTGTATCCAAAGGAGAATTTTGATTTATTTTAGTCTATGGAAGCCTATAGAAAAAACAAACAAACAAAAACAACCAAGGAACAAAACCCAAAGGGATAGATAACAACTTCAGCATTTTTCAGCATTTGAGCATTTTCACAGCCTCTGCATTTTTTATCTTTTTTAATTCTCAATCTAACTGGAAGAGATGAGCAGAACTAATAACCTGGGGCTTTTTGGCTCATCTACCTCATGCATTTGACAGAACTATGCACAGAACCAGTTTTGGTGTTAATCAGTTTCTCTGGTTATGGGTTGTTCATAAGGAGCTCTCAGGGAGTGACACAATCTGTGAAGCTGACAATGTCTCCAGATGGTAATATCTCCTCAGGATATAAAAAAAGGGGAAATTAAATAGAAGGCTCTCAAAGCTTCACATTGGCACGACAGAAGACATTTATCTGGATTTTGCTTGATTGTTAATATTTTCAAAAGATATTTCATATTCCTTGATAAAAAAATATTTTGAAATGCATATTCCATACCAAAGCAACAGCTGTGTTGGGTGGCACCAGAGAATCCACAGCTTCCACAAGGATGCTGTACAGGTCTCCTTCTTCCCGATCCAGCCTGACCAGGGCCACGATGTCTCCTTGGTCCCCGATGGAGAACTTGTCCCGGTGGGATTTCAGGGAATAGCCAACCTGCACAGCTATGCTTCCAGTCAGAGCCTTCACAGAGCCCACTGCACTCCCTGGGGCTTTGTTTTCCTCTATGCTGAACTCGTAGCTGGGGCTCTCAAAAGTCAGTCCAAAGCTGGTGTCATTTACCAGCAGGTAGAGAGTAACAGAGACTGAAGAGAGAAAACAAATTAAAATAGTGAAGGCACTGCAAAAATCATCATAATCCTTGCTCTGTTTCCTTAAGCTCTTGAGGAACTAGCAGAAAATGATAGAAATTATCACGTAGGAATGAGGAATGGTAAGAAAAAAGAAACCAATATTAATAAGGATTAATATGTAACACAAAAGGTGATGCTTTTTACACCTAGTTGATTTTCCAGAATAACCTCACTTCCCTAATTACAGAAGTGTTGCTTCAGTGTGAGAGGAGAGCAAGGATCACCAATCTGAAGCTAATGGGATGTGCAGGGGTTTCACACTCCTTAAAAATCCAACCCTTAATTGCTTTGTAACAAAAGAGAGAGGGACGTACGTAAACCCACAAGTGCAATTTCTGTTGTGACCACTTGTCCTATTTTAAGAAAATCAGTCGTTTTCTCCTGTTCCTGATAAATCAAAGTTAACCTCCAAAAAACACATGAAAAAGTTACAAAAAATATTACATGGTTGAATAGAACAGAAACTCAGTTGAGGGTGGTTTGCCAGCTTCTGTTTGTTTACATGCTTCTAATTTTAGGAAGATAAAGGAAAACTGAAAAAGAAACACATCAACAATATTATTTGAATACATCTTTTTAGAGTGACTACAACTGTGGAGTCTTGGGTTTTGTACCATAAGTACAACTGCAATAAATAAATTTTTAAAAATTATTTCTAACCAGGGTTACTAAAACCAAGTTTTCTGTTAATATGGTCAGCATGGAGGAGATGAAAAGGTAAGAAGCAAATATTCATCATTGTTCAAATGTAACTTTCTTTTCACTAAATTCAGTTCGATTGACAGCAATGGGATTAATTTCAAATTTCAATGTGTGCAAGGGTTGTGTTTATGTGGGAGAAGAAAAAAGGGTAGAAAAGATGGTTTACCATTTGAGGAAAGCTGAGGAACTCCATGGTCAGTGGCAACAACTGTCAGTGTAACAATTGTGTCGGCTGTGATGTGGTCCAGGTTACTGCTGAGGGTGATTTCTCCAGTGCCATTATTTATATGGAAATCATCAGAATGGTTCATGAAGCTGATTAAGGAGCAATCAGGAGAGCATTCATATTAATGACCTTGGAAGTGCCATCTACTTACTGCTACCTCTGTAAGAAGCACTCAACAGACAATATTTCCCTATTTATAAAGAACAGCTTTTAATTGCTGTCTTTAGCCTAAAATATATTGGCTTTTATTTCCAAGTAAGCCTCCCATCATGAAAATGTGCAGCATTCGTGCCTTCAGTTCCCATTACACCCCAAGGCTTTGATGCTCCCACTAGGAGAGGGCAGATTTTGCACACTCAACTGCATATCCAGCAGTAGGAGAAAGCCAAGTGACATTCATCTGAATGCTAATTCCCCATTCCATGACCTCTTGGATAACTGGATTGCTCACAAATGATGTGTTTTAGGTAGAATGCAGTCTCATAGTTAAAAATAACCTCTGTCAAGGTAGTAGTTTTTAAACATCCACAAGTTTACTGCTCATTCATTTGTCCTTCTCAATCTATGCTTTTCACATCAAAGTATCTTGGTATTTTCCATGATTTAGAGCTCACAGAAATATTTTTCTCCACTGATTTTTCTATGCATAGTGCATTAAGGAAGTTAATTTCTTATCCCCTCCTCCCACCAAACAGAAGATACATAAACAGAGTCAGAGATTCATTTACTTCCTACCCGGAAACTCCAACGTGTTACTCAAAATTTCAGAAACTGAAACAAATTTTGCCTGTGGGTTTTTGTTGCCAGTTTACCATTTGGTTGTGCCCTCTCTTATGACATAATCATGATTTGATAAGCTCTAAAACACCCAGTAATGACTGTCCTTCCTAAGTGTAGTAATCATAACTGATAACAGTGCTAGCAAAATATTTATGAAGAGATCTTATCCTTCTTAAGATCAATAAAAATACCTTTCTGTGGCTCTCACAGGAGGTACTTATTAACCTGACAGAAATGTACCTGTATGAAATGACAGCGTTGTTCCCAAGGTCGAGATCAGTGGCAGACACTGCCAGGACAAACTCTCCTTCCTTTGCTGCTGCCACATGGATGCTGGCTGAGTACTGTGCCCTGGTGAACTGAGGAGGGTTGTCATTCACATCTAACACTTGGATGCTGACGTGTGTGAAGTTCTGGGGTGTGGCAGGAGAAAACCATGATTCAGAAAGTGCACAGGCACTGAGGTGTACAAATAGAAGGCAGTTCAGACAAAGCATAACTTGCTGCTCCTTACCTGCCTCATTGGCATTCCGTTATCAGATGCCACCAGGAGCAGCTCGTACTTCTCTTTACTTTCTCGGTCTACAGAGCCAGTAAGCAAAACGGTTCCATCCTGGAGAAGGCAGTGGTTCAATGCACAGATCATTTGGAGAACTCTTGTACACTCAGTTCTCAAAAGGGGTGAGGGATTGAAATAATCTATTCTCCTTTGGGCTAGTTCACATTCCAAGCAACATCTAACCAGGAGTGGCTTGGTTTTTGAATTTCAACATAGATTTCCAACTTACAGGGCATGTGCTGGTTGTCATGTACTAGAACTATGCCGAGTCACTTCATGAACAGCAGGATCTAAATCTTATTGTCAGCATACCCAAACCCTTACCTGCTGGATGCTGTAGGGATTATCCCCATCCTCAGCTGACAAGTAATAAGTGATTCTTGCATTTTCTCCCTCATCCAAATCAGTAGCAGTCACATGTCCAACTCTAATGGAATTATTCAGCGTGTATTCCCCTTCCAGAACCTCAAAACTATATGGCTCATTCTGAAACTCAGGGTTGTTGTCATTGACATCCAGAACAGTGATGTGGAACAAGGCACTTGAATTAAGCCCATTTATTACATTATCAACTGCCCACACCTAACAGAGTAAGAAAGAAAAAGTAATTTTAGTTGATTGCATTGTCGTTTTAACCTCTTATAAAGACATAAAAAGGCATTCAAGGCAATGAAGCAGAGATGAGCCAAAGCTGCAGAGGCTCTCCCCAAATTTACTTGTAAAGTGAATCCAGATGTAGTCTCCCTGTCCAGTTCTGTGTCATTCCTTAATGAAAGTGTTCCAGGGATATCCACAGTAAATGAAGTGCTGTTGAGAATAAAGTATCCCTGAGAAAAGCCAGCCTAAAAAGAAAACATTGTTCATGTGAGTTTAACATTATTAAGATATGTTTAAAAAATAATCTTGTTCATACTAGTACCTGACCTTTTTATAAGACTTCTCATTACAGAAGTAAAAGTGATTTGCCAGGTTTAATAAATGAAATCCTGCACCCTGAGCTATTGGAATAATAGACTGCTTTGGGAAACAGGAACTGGGCTATGTGGAAGCACTTACAGGCTTCCCTGTTTGGGTTCTACACATTCTATCTCCCTAAAGCTCTCCAAGACTTATCCCCATGATGGAAAGGGCAGCAAAACAGAATTCAGTGGAGTATGCACTGAGCACTTATGCTGCTTTAAAACTGACATGAGCAAGAATAATACTGGAAATCAGAAATCTCTTCCTCCAATGCACCTCCCCAGTGCCACAGCTACAAGCAAAATGTCTTTATAAAACAAAGGGAGAAAGAAACCGCCTGCTATAAAGCAGAGGGAAATTTTGTAATTTCCTGTTACAGAAGAAACAACTCTATCAGGTTTACAAATTGCCTCTTGCCTTGCCAAGCTGAGACTAAAGGTAAGTTTACCAAGTTTAGTTTATCAAGCAACATTCAATCAGAAACTATTATTTTGACATAAGAAGCAATAAGACATTTTTTAAAAAAATCTATTCTCTGTCTGGTGTGATGCATTCGTCTTATATGCACATTAACAGAAGCAAACACCACTTCCTGTCCTGGGTCACATATGCAGTGCAGAGAAGCACTCCCCATCTTGTCTGATACAGCCACTAAAATACTTTGTACAAGGACTTAACTTCCTTGGGTTGGGATGGTTTACTGCTGGCTCCAGAGAAAGCAAGACAAAGTTTTCATGAACCAAAACATACTCAGTGCCAACCATTTAAGAAATCTCCTTTTGTCCACCTACTACTATGCTTTTTTGCAGGCTAATAGAGAAAAGCATGTTGTTTTGATTTATCAGGCTAAGATCAATGTGGTACCTACCTCATCCTTGTCAGTAACACTGAATGTGTAGACAGGACTCCCCTTCAGATGGTTCTCAAACACAAATACATCATAAGCTGCCTGACTGAATTCTGGTGGGTTATCATTGACGTCTTCTACACGAACAACTACGAGTGTTTCAGTGCTCAGAGGTGGCTGACCTCCATCTGATGCCTTCACTTTCACTTCAAATTCATTTGTGGTTTCATAATCCAGCTGCTGGCTCAGGCTGAGCTGGCCCGTGCTTGGGTTGACGAGGAACACCGGGGAGGAGGTTTGAGGTTGCTGCTCTGTGATTTGGTAGGACACGAGGGCGTTGGCTCCCACATCCTGATCAGTAGCAGACAGTGTCAGCAGGACACTTCCCAGCTCTTGGTCTTCAGGGACCTTCACTTCATACCTGCTGGATGAGAAGACCGGGGCGTTGTCGTTCACGTCATCGATGACGACGGTCAGGTTGAGCGCTGTAGATCGCACGGGTTGGCCTTGGTCACTGGCAATCACAGTTAAGTTATAGAAGCCTTGCTCTTCTCTGTCCAGCACCTTTTGCACCAAAATGAATCCTGAACTGTCAATATCCATCTTTCCTTCTCCACCCTTCAGAGTGTAAACCACTAATCCATTAAAGCCTTCATCCGCGTCCGTGGCTGACACGCTGGTGACGTTGGTTCCCACTGGCATGTTCTCTGTGGTGACAATGGTGGTGTTGGTTGTTCCAAACACAGGGCTGTTATCATTGATGTCTGTAACTCTGATAAACACCGTGGCATAGTCGGTGGTGTTTCCATCTGACAAGGAAATATTGAAAATGTAATTTTTCTGGGATTCGTAGTCCAGTTTGGTTTTTGTTGAGATGACTCCCTTGTCATCGATGGCAAACGGAGCAGATTCCGTCAGCACCCGAAACTCAACTGGTATATGGGGATTTAAAGCCTCATACTTGACCTGTGTAAGATAGAGCATATCATCAATAAATGAATTAAAACACATCAACCACTGTCTGAAAAAGAATAGTGGTTTTAGCTATGTCCAGACTCATTTTATGATTGATATCAACTTACAGTTGATACCGTGTCTTGATTTTTACTTCTTTTAATAAATTTTCATTCAGATACTTGTTTACTTCACAGATTCTTTAAAAGAAGTAAAGATCAAGCCTCAATATAAAAATGCAGAGAGGACTGCCTTTTATTAAAATGTGAATATGTATAACACAGAATAAAAATAACAGACTGCACTTCAACCTTTGGTTCTGCCTTCTTTTACCTGCAAAAAGGGGGGAAATTGGCTCAAGATGTCTATAAATCAAAGCACTAAAACACATTACCTTCTCACTGCTTTGATATGAAACCTCCCATGTGTGTTCATACCTTTATCCAAGAAGGAGCTGTCATGGTGCATTCTGGTGCTCTGGTTGAGCATTTTTTGGGATCAAAATGAAGAGCAAGTTCTAGGGCCTTCTTTGAAAATGCTTTTATGACATTTCTCTGATGGGAATTCTCATATCATGTCACAGGGTTTTAGATTTATCACCAAGAGATGAGGGAATATTGCCTATCCCAAACTTTGAGCCGCTAAACCCTTTGAAGGGTGTCCAAAGTCAACAGAGGGCTATGCACAAAAGTTTACTTTCTCAAGCAGTTCTGGGGTTCATTTTGTTTGAAATGGAGAACTGCTTTGGGGGTTTTTTGGGATTTTTAAAATGCTAAATGGTAGCAGATGCTGTTTAAATATTTGCAAAGGTTTAACTGGCAGCAAACCCACCTTTGTGGGTGGGGGATGTTAGACTGCATGTGAAGCTTGGCGTGTAGAACACATAGTATCTAGTTCTCCATAACTCAGGGAGATATGGATATTTAGAGCATTTATTTATTTATTTATTTATTTATTACAAAATCAGGATTTTCTTAGAGCTGCCCTGTCCTAGACAGAGATAGAATAAAGTTCTCACTTGTGCTACTTCAACAGGAGGAACCAGCTCTTCTTCCACAGACACATTGTATGTTTTCTGAATAAACTGTGGTCTGGAATCTCCAACTGCAAGGATTTCTACTGGCACTGATGAACTTCTTGGAATGGTCCCACCTGCAAGCAAAAGGAAACAAAAGGAAGCAGATGCACAAAATACCTACTGGCTCTCTGAAAAATACACTTTTCTATGGGTACTGCCTTTTTTTTTGATATTTAATCCTTAGTGCTGCTGTTATGGTACTTTCTCTAACAAGACCACAGACAAAGGATGGGCTGAGCAATCCCTTTTGTACCCATATTCCCTGCAGGACCCATTTTATCCACGTGACCCTAAATTTGAAGACACAGAGCTCATATTGACCAAATAATGGAAAAATCACAAGGCTGAAAACCACTTTGTTTTCTCATTATACCAAAAGTGGGATGCCATTCCTAGGTTACATTTATTTCTGCCCTTATTCAGGTCATAAATGTTCACTATGTTCTCTTTTATTCTTTTAAAACCCCCAATAACTATAGCTAAGGAAATGCTGTTCATCCTAAAAATGGACTTGGCATCTCCAGTTTACCCACATGGATGTGCAAATAATGACCAAATTACTCAGCACATTTTACTTTCCTTTTACTCCTTATTGACTGATGAGAGGGTTATACATTTCTGACTTCTGCCTGAATTTCTGTTTCCTGTGCTGTGAACTACCAGTCAGTAAGTTAAAGGAAGATGTAATTATATATATATATATATATG